>JAAGEH010002531.1:71797920-71905354 GCA_011751065.1 Lasiurus cinereus
CTCCTCCTCCTCCTCCTCCTCCTCCTCCTCCTCCTCCTCCTCCTCCTCCTTCTCTGTTTTGTTTTAATCCGCACTCAAGGATATTTTCCCATTGATTTTAGAGAGCGTGGAGGAGAGAGGGAAAGACAGAGAGAAACATCAAGGTGAGAGAAACACATGAATTGGTTGCCTCCTGTCTAGGGAGGAGCCTGCACCCAAGGTATGTGCCTTTGACCGGCATCAAATTCAGGACCCTTTGATCTGTAGGCCGACACTCTATCCATTAGGCCAAACCAGCTACGGCCCTAGATTCTTTTTCTTAAAATAATGCTCAAACTCTTGTAATTAGAGAATACAGTTGGTAGCTAAAAATGTAAGTGTTTCTCCTACCAGAAGTCTGAGCACACAGTAGCGGCTTCAGTGTAGCATGTACAGGTAAAGCAGAAGGAGGCCATCACCTTATTTCCTGGACAGGTGTTTCCCTCATAGGCTTCTCCCAATGCCCTGTCTCCCATCAATGTGTCCCTTACTGAGCTGCTACCCTGGGCAATGAGCTTGATCCTTCAGAATTCCTCCATCCACAGTGGTCACAGGAGATGACAACAAGCCTCCCACCCTCCTGGGACTGCCATGAGGAGGAACAGGATAACGGAGAAGCCTCCTCAGAACCCTGACATTCTCTCCCAGGTGCCCCTCTGACTCAGCAGCCCCTCTCTGGACCCAGCAGTGAAGCTGTTTACATTTTCCAAAGCATGATGACCTCTTCTTGACCCGCCTGTCTCCTTCCTCTTCCATAAATGTGTGTACCACTAAGAAACTGCAGATATTTCAGGCAGATAGAAATAGTAAGATGCTTGGTTTGAAACAAACTATTTTTATCTTTCCAATAGCTTTGAATTTAAATTTCTCAAAAACAACACAGTAGAATAAAAAAAGATATTGAGACTGGGTAGTGGGTGTGGTGGGTGAGGGTGGGGGGAGGAGAGAAAGGTGTGGGAGAGTGTGGAATTCAGAACTTAATCTGATAATTTTTCCTTTTCTTCATTATCTACCTCAAAGAATGGGTGTTGGCCTCTGGTCTAGGATATGTGGCAAAAAAAAAAAAAGTTCTTTAGCTTGACCATCACCTCTCAGACTTACACTATAGAATGTAGCTCATATGAACATGAGCTACATTTGGCCTATTCTATTTGAACCATGGGTTTTTATTTGCATTTACTCTGATTGTCTCAGAACATTCTTTGGCTGAGGTGATCTGAGTGTATAGCGTTTTTCTTTGACTCTTGTCCCCAATCCGCCGTGCCCTTAACCCCAGCCAACTCATTGGTTGAAAGTTTTTTGGTATATACATACAGTGGAATATTGTTTAGTCTTAACAAAGAAAGAAATTCTTAATGTGTCACAACATGGAAGGAACTTGAGGACATTATGCTAAGTGAAATAAAGCAATCAGAGAAAGATAAATTCTGCACGACTCCACTTACATGAGGGTATGCGAATGAGGGTATGACCAGAAATAGCAATAGAGGGGAAAAGTGTCAGAAATTAAAGGATGTTTTTACTCTAAATACTGAACAAATCCCTATTTTGATCCTCACTCTTAATTTTTCCTAATCTTATTATGTAGCTTCCCTTTGTAAATAAAATCTGTTTGTTATATAAATGCTCTTTTCTTGTTGCTATTTTCTAGTCCTAAGGAACTTTGTCAAACATTTTTGCTTTAAAAAGTCTCTCTTCTTCCCTAAGTATTGATGGTTTTCTGGGGGGAGGGGAAATCTACATGCTTTCAAGTGATTGAGACACTTTGCCATACCGTTACTGAATTAGAGTCTTTTTCTGTAAACTACCTTACTAATCTATAATTAATATTAGAGCTATTACATGCCTGTGGCAGGAGTAAAAATGAGGCAAATTAGCTGAGACATCAGAGCATCCATCAGGACAATGTAGAGAGTGTAATAAGTTTAGACAGACGATCAGACATTCCTTTTATTTCAACTTAAATCTGTTGGGAACTGATAGCTTGTCACTCTGCCATGCACACACTTTGCAGCTCGATCCTTGAAGGAGGATCTAGGAAGTTGTATTAGTCAGGGCTCTATCATTAATCAGATATCAATATACAGGAGTTGTATTGGTCAAGATATATATCTCTCCTATTGGTTCTGTTTCTCTGGAGAACATATAGATATAAATATAGATATATATATAATGAATAGATTAGATATATCAGGTATTTGTATATCTATGTGTAATTACATATCCTTATATCTTTATATGTTGTATCACAAATCAGGGAGCTAGACAGGACGCCTTAATGAGCCAATTAGGAGTCATCTTTATTGTGCACAGGTTAGAGCAGATTACCTCTGTCAAATTCTGAACAAACACAGGAAGGAGTATTTGCTTTGTATAGCCTTCTAGTTCTTTGTGTAGAAGTTATTTTTGTAGACAGCTTGTAACCTTGAGTACACATCATATCTAGCAAACACCTGTCATATCTGTAGAGACAACTGGCATCAATATCAGCATATCAGTCCCTTATGTTAGATGGCTGGCTTGCAAGGTCAGACAATTAAGTATATCTTTTCTATTCAAGAAAAAGAAGAAGAAACAAAAACTAAGTTATTTTAAAGTCTAAAAATAATGACAGAGGGACTAGCAAAAATAGCAGAGAATTTCAAAGCAGCAGAAAATTCTAAACCAGCAGTTTTTTTTTCCAAAGGAGGGATTATTATTATGCCTCATATATTGATATAGATAGACATATGAATATATAGGGTGGAAAATTCAAAATCTGAAGTTGGGACCAGCACTGTGGAGATCCAATGGTGCAGATGAAGTCTGGAGGGACCAGTCTTTTTTGTTTCATTCCAGCTTTTAACTGATTGCTGAGGACCATTCCTATTGTGAAGCAATCTGCTTTACCCCAAATTCACCAAATAGTAACCTCACCCCCAAAGCCCCCTCCAAGGTGACACATAGAATTAAGCATCGCAATGGCGCATCTCTAGGTGGGTGACATTCTCCCCACGCTCTCTCTCTAAGCACCCACCTCTCATCCTTCTCTCACGCTCTGGCCTCACAGAGTGCCCATTTCTGTCGGCATACAGAAAAACACCTCTCTTCTCCAATGCTGGGTAGATGGCAACAGATGGGAACCACACTGCTAAGAAGGCAGTGCAGGCCCTTATTGAACTTGCCCTTTGGGGTGTCACCCTAAACCAACTGGCTTATTGATACATGGTTTGCAAACACATACACTACTCTGAGGGTTCTGAGAAATAAGATGCTGTCTATTGTCTTACAATTATATGTAAATTAAAAAGGCTATAAGCAAAACAAAGAAGTTCTCTTGAGCCAAAACTGGTTTGGCTCAGTGGATAGAGCATCGGCCTGCAGATGGAAGGTCCTAGGTTCGATTCTGGTCAAGGGCATGTATCTTGGTTGAGGACACATCCCCAGTAGGGGACGTGAAGGAGGTGACTGACCGATGTCTCTCTCTCATCAATGTTTCCAACTCTCTATCTCTCTCCCTTCCTCTCTGTGAAAAATCAATAAAATATATTAAGAAAGAAAAAACCCAAATCAAACATTTCAGTCAATAAGCATATGAAAACATAGCATCATCAGTTTTCAGAAAAATACAAATTAATACCACAATAAGATACCACTATGCACCCCATTAGAATAGCTCTAATTAGGACTGACCACTTTCTGTGTTGGCAAGGGCCAGAAACAGCAGGAACGCTCATGCATTGGTGATGAAAATGCGTAAGGATACAGACAGTTTGGGATAACAGTTTGGAAATTGCTCACAAAGTTAGACATACTTCCCATATGCTTATGATACCCAAACACCCCACTCCTCTGTATTTACCCAGGAGAAAAGAAAATAGCCAGAATTAGACCTGTATGTGCATATTCATAATATCTGTATTATAGTAAAAACCCAGAAACAACCCTGATGCCCATCAAGTGTTATATAAATAAAAAACATGGGTAGTATATTAATACAATGACATCCTACTCAACAATACGAAAAGAACTAACTACTACTACAGGCACACAAAAAAAAACATGGATGAACCTCATAATCAGTATATTAATACTTGGAAAATATTCTACAAAATGATGAGTTAAGTTACAATACCTCAAGTTGAAAGCAACCTTAACACCCATTAACAGGAGACTCCATGAACACATTGTGATATATTAATTAATGAATTACTACTAAGCAATTAAAAGAAATTCTTATACACAAAATAGCGTGGACACATTTCATATAGAAATGTTGAGTGAAAATTGCAGCACACACAATCCTCCACATTGTATGGGTTGAGCGATAGAAAACAAATCCAGATGAGACAATGGGAATGGCGGTTGCCTCTCTGAGTGGTCAGGATGGACGGGGGGAGAAAACAGGAAGACAATTTCTGAGAAGGTACAAGTGTCTATATCAGGGCAGGAATGTGTGCATTCCCTGTTTGTGTCCACTTACCAAACTGAGCTGTTCAAATGTGTATTTCCGTGTATAAAGTTTCACCTCAATAAAAGCAATATACAAAATCAGAATCAAGTTGCGATTCGTAGTGTTTCTGTTTAAGTCTGAAAGCTCACTGGAACCCCTAATAGCAGGTGTGAAGTGCTCCAACATTAAAGCCACATAAAATATTGGATAGATGAGAATCTCTTCATATAACTCACCCTCCATATTACTTACAACTTCATAAAACCAACAAGTTTCCTCTTTTCGGCCTCTGCCTCTGCTCATTTCATTCTCGTGGAAGACTGACTTCTGCCTATGAAAACCCATCTCATGTTTAAGGCCTGTCTCCAATACCGCTCTCCAGGGATTATCAGATTCTTGTCCTTGTGAAGCCTGAAACTAGCATTGCTCCTCTTCTCCAGTATTTTTCCCGTTACATTCTGTCCTTAGAAAAGACAACAGGACATCATTCCAAATCATGATTGATGGTGTGGGAGTTGGGAGTGAACCTGGTGTTTAGGAGGCGCAGAGAGCGCAGGCTGCTGATGCGTTCTTTTTTATCACACCCTGGAAGGCAGGAACCCAGCTAAGGGAGGTCAGCCTTAGGTCACTGCCACATCTCAGTACACAGGCCCGGGAAAGCTTCAGCTAGTGCTGCAGTGTCTCCTCTGGAGACACAGCTCACAGCAACACAGACAGAAGAAAGCCAGTAATGAGCACCTTCAAGTCCTGAGGTCAAATATTTGATAAAAATGCCGAGAAGGTGAGCTTCAAGGTGTCTGCAATGTATGACAGCCAGCAAAATAAGCAATGACCTGCTATGCCGAAAGTCAAGGGGGAAATTACTTAGTCACCGAGCTAATGAAATTAAGAATTTCAGGTGATGGGGCAAATGTAAATTGGAATGCACAAATCCACTTATTTTTTTTCCCCTGGAAATGAAGCAGGTTTGTTCTTCACTGACAAAAACAGATTTTGTTGATTTGCATTAAAACATTATTGGTGAAATTTATCAACGTTTCAAAGGGAAGAGGAAATACTTCGTCACCCATTCAATCTTTCAGTAAATGCAGCATTTGTATTTTTTCCTTTTGCCATAAACAGACAAGGATCTATACTAATAAAAGTGTAATATGCTAATTAGACCAGGTCAACTGGACATCTTCCAGACTTCTGAATTCCTTCCGGACAAAGCCATGATGGCAGGGCTGAGGCAGAGGTGGTTAGGGGCGATCAGGCTGGCAGGGTAGCAAGCAGGTAGGGGCAAGATCAGGCCAGCACAGGGGAGCAAGCAGTTAGGGGGTGATCAGGCTGGCAGGGGAGGGCAGTTGGGGGTGATCAGGCTGGCAGGGGAGGGCAGTTGGGGATGATCAGGCTGGCAGTGGAGGGCAGTTGGGGGTGATCAGGCCGGCAGTGGAAGGAATTTGGGAGTGATCAGGCCAGAAGGCAGAGGCAGTTAGGGGTGATCAGGCATGCAGTCAGGTAAGCAGTTAGGAGCCAGTGGTGAGGGATGTCCAATTGCAGGATCAGGCCTAAACAGGCAGTTGGACATTCCCGAAGGGGTCCAAAATTGGAGAGGAGGCAGGCTGGGCAGAGGGACACCCCTTCCCACCCCACACTTGAATT
Organism: Lasiurus cinereus; assembly: GCA_011751065.1. Classification (NCBI taxonomy): domain Eukaryota; kingdom Metazoa; phylum Chordata; class Mammalia; order Chiroptera; family Vespertilionidae; genus Lasiurus; species Lasiurus cinereus. The sequence goes on from JAAGEH010002531.1 coordinate 71,804,015, forward strand.
TTGTGTACCAGGCTTCTAGTTAATAATAAACTCTTTTCAGAGAAACCCTTTTCCAGGTCAACATTTTCAAACCAGGATAAGAGAAGTTCTGAGATCTCAGCTCATCAATTTGCAAAACATAGTTTTGAGTAGCCATGGTAAACTGGGGAAAAGTGATGACACCCAGGGCTTATGACATACATGTCAGAGCCCATTTCTGTGCCTTGAGGAGGTTCCACAGTCTTCACTGAGAGAGACTAAACCTATAGCAGACGAGGGCTGGACCATATATAAAGACCAATAAGAAGAACATTCATTTAATACCTGGTATCTCAGAATATCTCTAATTGTTACATTTTAATTTGCTCAACAATAGAGTTAGTTGATGCCATATTTTTCCTAACGTTTTCAGGGCTCTTAATTTAATTTAATGCATTTGTACAAAATGAGGTGAGAAAGGCTGGCTAACCTCCCTTTCACTCGTGATCTCCCTTAAGGAAACTCTATATTTTGATTAGAAGATGCCAGGGCAGATGTTATATTAAATAGTGAGAGAATAGGTAGAAAGACTGACTCATAGTGTTTGTCATAACACCATCATGAGGTTTAAAAAACAAAAAGAGCCTAGGTCCAGGTTCAATTTTGGTCAAGGGCATGTATGTACCTTGGTTGTGGGCACACCTCCAGTAGGGAGCATGCAAGAGGCAGCTGATCGATGTCTCTCTCTGATCGATGTTTCTAACTCTCTATCCCTCTCCCTTCCTCTTTGTAAAAATTCAATAAAATGTATTTTAAAAAACAGCAACAAAAAGAAACCATATAATAATTTTGGAGTAATACTCTTAGTAGTGCCAGAATCTACTTAAGCCCTATGTTACTTAATGTATCCTCAAATGCTCTTTCCAATTAAACATGCTGATGGCTGGAATTAAAGGAAATCTATGGAGAATAGACGGTGCTATTGTCTCTAATGTATTTTTAAATGCAGACATCCCAAGTTTACCAGTTGCTACTAATGCTTTCCTGACACCAAGTACATCACACAGAGGTTGGAAAGAGACGGGAGTCCACAAAACTGCTGTGCAAAACTTGAAACTAGTCAGCAGAAAGGCCATAGGAGGTTTCTCTTTGTTTAGTGTAGTCAGCTCCGTATTAAATACTTGCATAATCAACAAATGGTTGCATTATTATGCAAATGTAGAAACTGATGCTCAAAGGAATGCAAAGACTTGCAGGAGGCCCTAGAACAAGAAAATCAGGCTTGAAGCCACCTGGTATACCTGGACTCCTTCTTTTGCCCAGGTATGTTCTGTTCATTAAGAACAGGGAAGGGCAAATTCTCTATAGACCCCAAGCCTACATGCCTGTGGTTATTAGATAGTTCAGTCAATGGTGGCGGTGGGGGGGGGGGGGCGCAGTGAACTCTTAAGGAGAATACAAAGTTCATAGAAACTTTATGGGACTCAAAAATAAAATAAAATCTGTGGCTTTATATGGACAGCTGCTCTATACCAGGTGAGGGAATAAAATTCAAAAGTATGTGTAGTCACGAGCAGATTTTAATCCCATTCAAATGTCTGTGGTTGGTTCCTTTTCACTTTGTAAGTCTGATCTATGTTTCGGAGTTTCATTTGCTTTCAAATGGCTGTGATGACTTCATTGAAATGTTTGAGCTACAAATGTCTTCGAAGAAAACCATTTATGTTCAAAAAAGAGACTTGAGAGTGCACTAGAATCTAGTGACTAACCTCAGTAACCTATTGCCAGAATCCTTAAGATCAAAATTCTCAAAATCCAGCAGAACAGAAATTGTTCTGCTGGGCAGACTCCCTGAGAACCTCCCAGGATGCAGTGCTGTCTTCTCCCAGGGATGGTCTTTTGGGGGCCTCTGGGGCTAGCCCTGTGGTGATTTGGCTAGATAGAAGAGAGACCCTGGCCTAAACCAGACCCTGGCCACAGGCTTTGAGGATAAGAGTGACCATGCCTGAATCCATCCCAGAATCTATTCCACAGAATGATTGACAAAGTAGGATACTTTCAACAATAAAGATCAATTAAAAGTAAAAAAAAAAAAAGTAGAGATATGTGTCTGTCCATCAAAAACCCTACATGCTCCTCAGATCCAGACAGCTGGCTGTGGTCAGCACAGGAAAAATGCTAGGGAGACCTCTCAGAGCTTGGAATGACTAGAGCGCAGGAGGAGAGATGTTGGCCTAATGATTATGTCCAGTTTGCTGAGGTGCTACATTGCAAACTTTATGTGCAATATCTCATTTGTTATATTTAAATGTCAACAATCCTGTTGTTTTTCTTTTTCAGCCTGGCCAGCATGGTTTAACATCGACCTATGAACCAGGAGGTCACAATTTCATTCTCGGTCAGGCCACATCCCAGGTTATGGGCTCAATCCCCAGTGTGGGACATACAAGAGGCAGCTTCTCAATGACTCTCTCTCATCATTGATGTCTCTCTCTCTCTCTCTCTCTCTCTCTCTCTCTCTCTCTCTCTCTCTCTTCCTCTCTGAAAAACAAAAAAAGACAACAATCATATTGTTTAGGTGCTATCCACAGATGGCTCCAACTTTCCCACTAACTACATCCTGTAAACACCATATATAATCCTCTCCTTTTGATGGAGTGCAGCATCCATGAGGATGATGAGCTGTCGCTCCAAAAAAGCAAAGGCATTTTGCCGATGAATAGAGTCTTAAACTCTATTTGAGCTCAACGAAAGGGAAATTCCTCTGAGTAGTCGTGGAACCTTTCAAATGAGGGTCTGGAAGAAAGAGGCTAGAATCAGCCACAGACTCCATCTTCCCTGCTAGCCTTGAAGAAGGGAAGTTTCATTCTATGGAGAGTGCCACATGGTAGAGCAGGGGGTGGAGAGCAGCCTGTAGAAGCCACGGGCTTCCTTCCTACAACTGCAAGGAACCAGGTGAACTTGGACGAGGATTTGAGCCTCAGGTGGGTGGCCAGCCCTGAGAGACACGGTGATTGCATTCTGCTGAGACCCCGACCAGAGGAGCCAGCCTGCCTCCTGCCTCCTGGGAAGAGTAAGGCAGTAAACAGGTTGTTTTAAGTTGTTAAGTGTTTGGGGATTTGCTCCACAATGAAAGAAAACCAACACGGTTGGAATAATCGGTTTCATTTTACAAATGAGAAAACTGAGGCTCAATGAATTTAAGTAAATTTCCCCAAGTCCAATGGCTGTGAAAAACAACAGGAAGACTGCTCAAAGCAATATAATGACAGAACCTTTCAAAAGGAGGCAATCCAGAGGTTTTTGCAAGGAATTTGAAAATCTGCAGGAAATCAATTTTATAAGAAAATACCTGTCTATCATTTATCTATGTATATTTACCTATCTAGCTATATATGTATTTCTATACCTATATACTTAATTGTGTTAAAACCTGAATGGCTACTTAGTATCCATGTAAAATCCATAGGACTGTCCCCTTTTCTTGCTCTTTGGAACCATTTCAAACTTACTTGGTAAGCCTGCCCTTGTGTCCTCATAAAAGCCTCAATTATGTAAGCAATACACCATCTAATACTCTTTGGGGTGTGTGTGTGTGTGTGTGATCATCAATCTCAATATCTAAACCAATTTTGCGTGCGGGTCCATCCTGGCTATGCTAAGTGGTCAGGACAGTTTGCAAAACAGACATTTTCAATATTGGGAACTCTGTTGATATAATTCATCTAACCAACAGTTTCTTCCCAATCTTTCCTCATGAGGACATTTGTGTGAGAAAAAGTAGAACATCCAATTTATGAACATATGTCTTTATTATCTTATCTAAACAACATTTGCTTATATTTTTATGAATTTACTCACAACCTCCACAAGACTGAAGTTCTCCAAAGGATCAATTAGTTGAAAGATTCTTAATTCCCAAAGTCACCCTCCACCTTACTTGGATTTTCCTAATAGGATAACTTTCTTCATACAAAACATCATAAAGAGGAAGGGAAATCTACCCTAATTCCATTTCCCACAAGTAAACTCTATTAATGTTTTTCTAGGCACAATCCCACTTATATTTAAATAAGACTATTTTAAACATAGTTATTCTTTCTATCTAATAATATCTTGCATCAATGACAATTAATATAAAATTGTCAAAACTGGGCAATCTAGAAGTTTTTTCAATGAATTTGAAAATCTGCAGGAAATATAAAATTGTCAAAAGGGGGCAATCTAGAGGTTTTTTCAGTGAATTTGAAAATCTGCAGGAAATCAATTTTATAAGAAAATATCTGTCTATCATTTATCTATGTATACACCTCTATTTAGATACTTCAATGTATTGTTATCATTTCCCAATATTAAACTGATTAAATAATATGCAAAATGTGTCTGCACATAAATCAATACTCTCAGGATATACATGCTTTGTTGAAACAAAGAGTGTTATAGGCATAGAGAGTAGAATGCAAAGAAGCAGTAGCTACTGACAAATACAATTAGGCTGATATGTGATATATGTTGAGACACATCGAGTAGAGCTGTAACGTGGAATGAAAATCCACATATTAGGCATGGGATTATTGCTGGGAATACATTTTTTGTTTTAATAAAAGTGGGCAATGTATGCCAGACCTGCAAATTGTGCCAGATTATAACAATGAAATATGGTGAGCGACCTCAGAACACCTGAGTGGGTTCTGGCAGATTTGGGTTTTAAACATTGTTCTGGAGAAGCAGGAGTTCTATCCATTATCCTCAGACTTTGAGGCAGAATGAGTAAGATACAAACTAGCGTTGGAGATAAGGCATATAAAATATTTAGCAAAATAAGACACTCAGTAGATAGTAGGTAAAATCAACTGCTTTTAGAGGCTTCTCTCTAACAACACTGTAAAAATTGAACAGAAAAGATGCCAACAATAAAATAAAGAATTGTTATAGAAGTTCAATTGGATGGCCATGACCATGAATAACCTCAGTACTGATCATACTATTGTAATATAAAAGGGCCCCAAATATGATATTTTCAAATGCAGTAAAAACTGAAAACACTGCTCAGAAACAATTATTGTGAGGCCATTTAGTTTTACTCTTACTGCGAGAAAACTTAGCAAGCCCTTTAGTGCATTTTTTTATTGAGACTTTATTCTTTTTAGAGCAATGGATTTTCTCAGAAAATTGGGAGTAAGGATAGAGATTTCCCATATACCCTCCCCTCACACATACATAGATAGATTCCTGCATTAAAAACACTCTTCATGCCAAAACCAGTTTGGCTCAGTGGATAGAGCATCAGCCTGCAGACTGAAAGGTCCCAGGTTTGATTCCGGTCAAGGGCACACACTTTGGTTGCGGGCACATCCCCAGTAGGAGGTGTGCAGGAGGCAGCTGATCGATGATGTTTCTAACTCTCTATCCCTCTCCCTTACTCTCTGTAAAAAATCAATAAGATATAAAAACAAAACAAAACAAAACAAAAACATTCCTCACCAGAGTGGTACATTTGTTACAACTGATGAACCTACATTGACACATTTTAATTAGTCCAAGTCCATAGTTAACATTAGGGTTCACTTTTGGTTTTGCATATTCCCTGGGTTTGGACAAATATATAATGATATGTATCTATCATAATTTTATTATACAGGGTATTTTCACTGCCTTAAAAATTTTCTATGCTCTACTTAACCATCCCTCTCTCTCCTCCTCAACCTTTGGCAACTTCTGGTTTTTTTTTTTTTTCTGTCTATAGTTTTATCTTTTCCAGAATGTTGCAAAGTTGGAATTATAAAGTATGTAACCTTTTCAGATTGGCATCTTTTTCTTAATAACAAGTATTTAAGTTTCCTCCATGTCTTTTGATGGCTTGATGGCTCATTTCTTTTTAGTGCTGAATAATATTCCATTGTCTGAATGTATCATTATTTATCCATTCACTAACAGACATTGTTGCTGCTTCTAAGATTGTGCAATTGACGACCAAGTATAGGTTTTTTGTATACACACATATTTTCAGCTCCTTTGGATAAGTGCCAAGAAGGGTGAATGCTGGATCATATAATAAGAATATGCTTAGTTTCGTAAGAAACCTCCTGTTTTCCAAAGTACCTGCATTATTTTGCACTCTCATCAATAAAACCTTATTCTTGGTAAGGATTAAAAAAAAAAGTGCAAAAGGCTTATATGAGTTCTTTTTTGTTGTTCTATTCTTGCCTGATTTTGGATTTCACATTTTGTAAGGTAATGAAATATTTTCATTTACTTTAGTCTACATTTCAACAGAGAGTTGTTTTATGCTAAAATCTCTTTTTTACAATTTAATGAGGTATAATTTTTATGAATTCTTTATTACCAGGGTCAGAGAAAACCACCTTAAAGAAGAAAGAAAGCCACTCTGAGAACAAAGAGCCATACCTAGAATGGCTCCTGGTGGCTAATCGGGCTTAAATTTTAATAAACAGGGGCCTCTAATGGAAAGAAACTTCAGGAAGAAGCCTGTACTGAACTACCAGCCTCTCCAGGGACCTGCCTGCATGCACTATGTTTCCCCCTATGAGCCAGCTTTTACACAGGAGTTCCTGCAATCCTCTTTAAACCAAAGCATGAGGCTTTCCCCATCCACCCAGAGCCATGCAGCTATATCCTCATTAACATCTTCACCAACCAATCAGAGCAGTTTATTTCTAACCAATCAAAAAAGCGCCTTTTGGGCCAATCAAACTGAAGATTTGGAGTCTCATTGGCATGAGAAAGGGCCAATTAGGGACCAAGGACAAGGAATTCTGTTTGTAGAAGCCAGGTCCTTCCTGGCTCAAGGAGCACACATTCCCTTTCCACAGGAAACTGGACGGTGTTTCCCTGGCGAAGCTGAAACCCTGAAGATGTCTCCGTGGAGCTGAGCACAGCAGACCAGAGAGTATCAGAACCCAGCAACCTAGCCAATGGGATCTGGCTGCCTTGCAGCCATGCTGTTTTTTGTTTTTGTTTTTTGTTTTGTTTTTGTTTGTTTGTTTGTTTACATTATGAAACTATCAAATAAAATTGTATTTTATTTTTGTCTTTTTTTTCAATTTTAATAAATCTTTATTGTTCAGATTATTACAATTGTTCCTCTCCTTCCCCCCCATATCTCCCCTCCACCTGGTTCCCACCCTACCCTCTGCCCTTACCTCCCCTCCATTGTCCTCATCCATAGGTGTATGATTTTTGTCAGTCTCTCCCTGCACCCTCCCTTATCTCTTTCCCTCTGAGAATTATCAGCCCACTCCCTTTCTGTGCCCCTGATTCTATTATATTCACCAATTTATTCTGTTCATCAGATTTTCAATTCACTTGATTTTTAGATTCACTTGTTGATAGGTATGTATTTGTTGTTCATAATTTTTATCTTTACCTTTTTCTTTTTCTTCCTCTTCTTAAAGAATACCTTTCAGCATTTCATTAATACCGGTTTGGTGTTGATGAACTCCTCTAGTTTTTTCTTATCTGCGAAGCTCTTTATCTGCCCTTCAATTCTGAATGATAGCAGCCATGCTGTTTTTACAACTGTGCTGACTCACAAGCTCTTTTGAACTGAATAAAATTTTCTTGGGGATACCTATTGGCATTGAATTGGTATCCGTGACCATTGGTTGAAAACTGATATGCAAAAACCCTGCACAGGTGTCATGTATACAATTTGAAGCATTTGGGCATATGCGTACACCCATGCTACACTTCATACTTTGTGGGGATGGTATCCTGAGTGTATGCATTTGTCTGAACTCAGCAAATTGGACACATTAACCTGTTTAATGACTAGTTTATCCAGCCCCCGATTTCTCATCCCGAACTCTCCTCAACTTGCCATTGTAATAGCTCAGCTTCTTCTGTATTGACACTTTCCATCCTCATCCTCCTGCTCATTTACCTGTTTAATGGCTTCAAACTCCCAGGGCAGGTGCTGTATTCAGCCAAGATGACGCCTGCCATTTGTCTGGCAAAAGCATTTTAAAATGTCTGTTTTGATTTATTTTAATGCCCTTTATGGGAGTCCTTTGTGATTTCTCCTGCCTGTGATGTCTCTCAAACTGGTCATGGGTCATTGGTCAGCCTCTGAACAGGGGGTGAGCAAGGCAGGCCTGCTGCACTCAGGTGTGACTCCAAAGCTAATGCGGTTTTCTCTGAACCTGGTAATAAAGAACCCAAAGATATTCACTGAAGAAAAACTAAGTAGGATTTTGTAGGAAAATATTGATGCAATAATATGTGAGGATTCATGACTGGAGGTCTCCAGGATCATTGCCGCAATATCTATAAAAATATACTGCCTGATATTTGGCACCAAAGATAAGAGCCATTGACTATTAAGGAAGTTAATGGAAAAATGATGGTCCTTCAATTTAAGAACATCAGAAACATCATCTTTTATTCATAGAGGGAAGGTCAAGAGGAACCAGGGAATTCAGTGAAACTCTAGAGTAGATAATAATTTTGAAAAATCTCTCTGTGAGGAGCAAGCTCAGACTTGGGCTTTGCTTGACTGTTTTTGTTGTGATGTATGCCTACCGCCTATACAATCTTGGAAGGGGTTTTCATTCATGTATTCAGCAAATATTTATCAAGGCTCACTAGGAACTAGAGACTATTAAAAAAAAACTGTCTACAGCGGAAATCTCCTCCAAGGGTGCTTATATTCTATGAATGGGTAGCAAAAAAAAAAATAATCAGGTAGGTAAACAAGAAAGTATCAAATTAAAGCTCTCAAGATCAAGAATTAGCATTGTATTTTGCAGTTAATATGGTATAGCTACTTATTTATTTTTGAAAACTAATTTTTTTAAAAGATGTAAGTGACTATTAATAATAAGCTTCTTAAATTCATTTTAAGCAGAGTGGAGAAGGTTTTTTCTTTCCTGAGCAAAAGGTTTTTTAATTGAATTTATTGGTTAATAAAATTAAACAGATTTCGGTATACAATTACACAATACATCATCTGTATATTGTATTGTATGTTTACCACCCCAAGAAGTTATTCTTTATTATTAATTAGCAGAAGGTTGGTGGTCAAAAAACGAACTCCAAAGCAGAAAGTGTATAGATTTAAGAGAACACACACACTTCTCTGTGATGAAAATTTTGACAAGTTTGCTTGATAACCATGATGTTACAAGTCAACACTTCAAGTCTTTAGGACAGATTTTCAAAATACTAAAACTAACCTTACAATATTATGAAAACTTTCTTTGCCTTTTTTTAAAAATTTTATTTTATTGTTTAAAGTATTACACGTAGTAGTGCATAGTCTTTAGCTTTTGGGTAACATAGTTAGAAGGAAATTTAACACTATAATAACAAGATACATGGGTAAATGGGTAAAGAAAATGTGATGTACACACACACACACACACACACACACTCAAATATTATTCAGCCATGAAAAGGAATGAAACTTGCCATGTGGGAAATGGATGGATCTTGAGGGCATTATGATAAGTGAAATAAGTCAAACAGAAAAAGACAAATTCCATATGATCTAACCCAAATAATACTAAAACTTAAAAGTTAAACCAAGATCATAAATACAGAGAACAGATTGGTAGTTTCCACTGGTGAGGGAAAGAGGGTGGGCAAAATAGATGAATGGAATCAAATTCTAATTAGAATATAAATACACTATGGGGATGTAACATACAGCATAGCGACTACAGAAAATTAGTACTGTATTGCACATTTGAAAATTACTACAAGAGTAGATATTAAAAGTTCTCATGATAAGACAAAATTTTGCACTTATGCGTGGTAATGAATATTAACTAGACTTATTGTAGTGATCATTTGTGATATATTTAAGTATTGAATCAGTATGTTATGTACTTGTATAATATGTATAATATGTTATAGGTAAATTGCTTTTAAGCCAAAAAAGTTTATAATGAAAAAAGGATTTGAGTTTTTTTGAAAACAAAATAAAATAGAGTAAAATTTTAAAGTAATAATTAATATTAATTTACAACAACAACAAAAAACAAGATGCAGAGAGAGACTTGCTATGCTTTGTTATGAGTGCTGAGATATGCATAGTCTCTGTATTTCCTTATCTATTTCATGATTAATTTAGCATTTTTTTATTCTAAAAGACCTTATATTGGTTTCTCTTCTTCCAGTCCCCATTTTCATTATGAAATGCTTTATGAATAAAAATAATTTACGTAATGTATATTACACAACTAATGTAATAACAATAAATGCTCCCACACCATCCACTCAGGCTGCTGCATGGAAATCCTACCTCAAAGGCCCTCTGTGCTCCTTCCCAGACTCATTACCCTTCCTGCCTCAGGAAGAAACAGACACACTTACAGAGTTATATGTTTCTCATGTCATTTTGAACAGTCCATACATAGTAGTAATATAAACATGTATCTGTGTAGCTTTATATAGCTAAACAAAATATATTGTAAGTTTCTGAACTTTATGTACATAGTCTCCTGAGATTTGCTTTACGCACTCTATAATACATTTATGCAATTATTTATGTAGATGTGTATAGCTATAACCACCCCTCTATGGAATTTAATATATGAAGATGGGGGGGGGTAATGGGCAAATAAGGACACATGTGTAACACTGTAATCAATCAAGAAATTAAAAAAATAAATAAACACCATTTATTTTTTCCTATTTTACCTATAATTGGGTCATTTCTCATTTTTGTCTGTTTGTGGTTCCCCAATGCTGAGATGAGTGTGTTGAGTATGTGTCCTTGTGCAGGGGTATAAGTACCCCAGGGTATTTGCATAGATTGGGTTGTAGGCTTTGCTCTTCTTCAACTTGACAATATAACACCAGCCCATTTATAAAGTGGCTGTACTATCAACACCGTGGTTGGGATTCTTCCCCTCCTCTCCATCACTTTATTTTTTTCCAGTTATCAGTAATGAGATAGAATATTTTTAAAAAATGATTTTCATTCACATGTAAAGAGGTTTAGCATTTACTAATTGACCATTATATAACTATTATATAACTATATAACTTAGCATTATATAACTATTCCCTGAATAAAGGAATGTGATGCGAGCCTGTTGTGCCTGTCTCTCTCGTGTGGAGAGTTTGGGATGAGTTCCTTTAAGGAGGCTTGATTTTCAAGAGATAGATATGGTGCTGTATTTGTCAGTAAGGGACTCAGCAAGATGCTCCTGCATGCTTCCCATTGGAAGTATCACTGGGACTGGTGATGAATAGCAAGGACATAAAGCAGAGACAGTGTTCAAGGTAGGGACGGAAACAACAGAATGAGCTGAGTCTGAGGCATCATGGAGGAAGTCAGCCTCACACCTAGGTGCTACGAGAATCAATTCTGAGGGTAGCGATCACAGCCCTCTGAGGTCCCAAATGTCTCTCCCATTTAGACCACTTCAAGGGGGAGGGGGTCTGCACCGGTTATCTATTTGGCACGAATAATGGTGAAGGACAAGTAAACCATGTTAGTCAGTTAAGCCATGAGGAGGCAGCCCAGGGAAAGAAACTTATACTAGAGGCTCGATGCACAAAATTCATGCAAAAGTAGGCCTTCCTTCCCCCAGCTGTTGGCACCGCTTCTCTCAGGCACCCGGGACCCAGGCTTCCCATGCAGCCCTGGCTTCGTCCGGGAGAATGGAAGGACGTGCAGTCTAATGAGCATATTATGCTTTTATTATTATAGATATCCATAGCTGTTGTTTTCTACACAGGCACAAGTCATTTGCTGACTCTTGACCTCAATGTTTTTATCTGGTAAATGGGGCCATATACAGATTTCCCACCTGAGCATTCTAGAATCAAAGGTAAGTTTCCTAAATGGAACTCTGTATGCTAAAAGCCAGTGCATCTGATTTTATTAACTAATGAATGATTTGAGTTCAAAATGGTGTCTGGGATGTTAACACATACAAAATAGAGAGGTGAGAGGAGGGAGGCCAGCATCTGTTAGAAGGAAGGACTCCTGTGGTCTGCTTTGTTGATTTTAATGCTAAAGAGTTAGTTGTGTGCAAATGTAGGAGACATACTAGAATCTAACAAATAAAAATAGGTGATAAAAATAATAAATGTCTATATTTCAAGGGAAAGAAAGTGTTATGTGGTAGAGAGTTGATTTATTATTATTATTATTATTATTATTATTATTATTATTTTAATCCTTACCTGAATATGTGCTTAGAGAGAGGAAGGAAGAGAGAAAGAGAGAGAAAGAAACATTGATAGGAGAGAGAAAATCCATCAGTTGTCTCCCATACATGAGGATTGAACCTGTAACCAAGGTATGTCCCCTGACTGGGAATTGAACTCACAACCCTTTGGTCTATGGGAAGATTCTCCAACCTATTGAGCAACCTGGCCAGGGAAAGAGCTAACATATTTTTTATAGTGAAAATTCAGCAGCTCAGACCAAAAGATGATTTTCTATATATTTAATGGGATTTTGCATGATCAGATTATTTAAATTACATATTGCACTTTGCTAGGAAGAAAATCTATTTGCCTGTCAGTAATATACATTTTTAGTATTTGCCAGACAGCTTCTTGTGGACAAATGATAATAGACTCAGACAGGCAAAATCACATTAAATAATTCGACCACTTAATTGCAATGAATTTATAGTAGATTAGAATCAAGAAGCACATTAGCATAAGCATTAAATATGATGCAAGATCCATTTTACTTAATGCTCTTATAGAAAAAAACAACAACATTCAGTTGTAGAGATTTCAAAATAACATCAGCTTGGCTGGGTTGGGGATAAACAGAAATAATGAATATGCTTGTTCTTATTCTTTCTCCATAAATGTATATTAGATTAAATTTCCATTTGACCTACTCTATTAGTAAATGCATAAATCTAGATATATCTCCCATGAGAAGCTATTAAGTTGGATTATTTTTCTGTGAAATGTAGATTTGAGTTAAAAAGGGCAAGAAAGAAAAGGGCATATCAGTGTTTGGTCCTTACAGGGCGGATTGATAAATGTGAGAGCATCCCAAATGAAGACAGATCTCCCAGGTCTATGTCCTCTAGTGTTAAAGCCAGCAGAGAGTGGTCAATTGAACTTAATTTCATGTTGTTTTGGTGTTATTATTATTATATCTGCAACTTTATTTTTATATTCTTTTTAATTTTCCATAATAACTTTCATTTAATAGCCCTTCATCATGTGTGAGTATAGTTTCATGTGTGTGAATACAGGTACAAGTAACCAACTGAGTGATTATATGGTGTGTATGTAAATCAGACTGTGTGTGTGTCACTATGTGTGTTTATCATTTATTTAAAGTTTTTATCATATGAATCTATGGATTGATATAAATTTTTATTTTAATTGTAATTATAATTCCAAATTTCTTAGTTTGCAGAAATTATACAACCTCAAAAGCAGATGGGCTCAGCTACCGAGGCACCTGAGACTAGCCCTGGTTGAATGTCATTCATTTGTAAAAAAAAATTTTTTTTAATACATTTTATTGATTTTTTACAGAGAAGAAGGGAGAGGGATTGAAAGTCAGAAATATTGATGAGAGAGAGAGAGACATTGACCAGCCGCCTCCTGCACGTCCCACACTGGAGATGTGCCTGCAACCAAGGTACATGCCCCCGACTGGAATCGAACCTGGGACCTTTCAGTCCGTAGGCCGACGCTCTATCCACTGAGCCAAACTGGTTCCAGCTGTAAAATTTTATAGTTAGTAGATTGCAAACTGATTTTTGTTCAAATGCAGCTCATGATCAGTTCATTACATTCTTCAACAATAATTTAGTTCCAAATATTCAATCCCACTAGTGCTAAAGACATCAGCATAGGAGCTAGAGAGAAGCCACAGTGGGAATCCTTGATAAACTGGAAAATAACTATTGACACATCTGATTTTTAAATATATCCTCACAAAATCTTTTCATAGCCATTGGCCCAGAAATACAGATGGTTGAAAATAATTTATTTAAAAGACCATTTTTGGTTCATGTAGATCTATGGGTTTTGCTTCATTGACTTGGAAGAAGTAATTATTCTTTTACCATCTACTCAGTGTCAAGAACTTCATCCTGGGCAGTTAGAGCTCAGTAGACTGAATGGCTAGACCCTTGGGGTCCCTGTAGACAAATGCACATAGGGGAGAGGAGAAAAGTGACATCTCCTACTCCTTGCTCTGAGTAGTGGAAATTGAGGTAAGTCATCACCCCAGCTTTCTTATCCATTAAATAGAGATAATTTTTCTAGAATTTGCATTGATCAGAACAATATGAATTATTAGTGGGGAGAGGGGGCAGACTGAATGTTAAAAGCCTGAAATAGGGACAGGTCCCAGAGCAGTAGGCCTAAAGAAAAGCTAATGGGTGGTAGGCCAAGGATGATAGGCAGTGTCTGGGCAAAACCACCACCTACTCCCATTCCCACTCCAGTCACCATACTGTCTTGTTGTAGGTGATGGTTCAGGTAGGTGACTGGGCATTAAGGTACCGTATTTTTCAGCATATAAGACAACCCCCAACTTTTCCAGTTAAAATATAGAGTTTGGGATATACCTACCCTCTAAGATGACACCCAGCGTATAAGATGACCCCCGACTTTTGAGAAGATTTTTCTGGGTTTAAAAGTCGTCTTATATGCCGGAAAATACGGTAGTAGCCAAGCCATGGACAGATTTCCATCAATTTGCAACCAATTAAACTATAACACAATGGAACTGCTTAATGACATCTTACTTGCAGATTTGTAAGAAATTTTTAAATGGTTTACCCACTTAAATTAAGCTAATGCAATTAATATAAAAGTAACTTAATACAAATTAAGGTGAACTTCACTTAAATTACCAATTTTTTTCTCACATAAGGAGTCTGAAAATTTTATAACTTAAAAGGGACTGTGAAATTTTCCCCTCCCTGGTTGTGGACATGAGCTGGGTTCCTCCAGCCTGACCTGCAGTTCTTCTGTTACCTTTATTGATGAACTAGGAATTATTCTTATTGCTCTGGGGATATTGGGGTTCACAGATGCCTCCATGATTCCCCTCAATATTTGGTTCCCCCCGCCCCCAGTCTCTTTTCTCCTTTTTTTTTTCTATATGGTTCCTCAGGGATTAAAAATTTAATGAAGAATTATGATATTTACAAAGAGTAAGGCTGTGCATTTTTAAGACAAGTAAAATGAAAATTATGCCTTCAAGTTGGTCAATCAAGGCAGTGGTCGACAAACAGCAGCTCTTGAGCCACATGTGGCTCTTTGGCCCTGTGAGTGTTCTAACGTCACTTCTTCAAAATAGACTCACCCAGGCCAAAAATCGACTTGTGTGCATGGGCCATGAAGTTTCAATTGCACTGTATGTGCATGCCCGCATGTGGTGTTTTGTGGAAGAGCCACACTCAAGGGGCCAAGGAGCTGCATGTGGCTTGTGAGCTGGGGTTTGCCGACCACTGAACTAAGGCACAGAGACCAATAAATAGGTTTTTCAGACCATGTGATGACAGCATTGCAGAGGCTACTGCAGTATATTTGGGTTACCATCTAAGGCTTGGGTGGACAGAGTTGTGGGAAACTTATTGTGCTTGACAGCCATTTTGTAGTAAACTCCAGCCACGTTAGCACTAAACTCGGCTATGTTTCTATTACCCCAAACCCTATCTCTTTCCCGTAAGCCAGGTATTTCGCCTTAAGGGCTAGGCCAGGTGTTTCGCCTTAAGGGCTAGGCCTCATTCCTCCTTCTCCCTATAAATACCCCTAACTCCTCCTAAATAAACGAGACTTGATCAGAATTTTGTCTTGTCTCCATTCCTTGTGTCTCTTGTCCCTTTCATCCCCACTCCCCCTCTAGGGTCCTCGTTGAC
Organism: Lasiurus cinereus; assembly: GCA_011751065.1. Lineage (NCBI taxonomy): Eukaryota > Metazoa > Chordata > Mammalia > Chiroptera > Vespertilionidae > Lasiurus > Lasiurus cinereus. The sequence goes on from JAAGEH010002531.1 coordinate 71,819,803, forward strand.
TTAACCCTCGGGTCGGGACACAGAGGGTGGGGTCTGTGACCCTTGATCTGCCTAAAATTGGGGAGAGGTCGCCTAGCTGAAGGGAGGAGGGATATTAGGCAGAGAGAGCAGCTCTTGTTAAGATTACAGAATTGCAGGTCCTTCCTTCTCTCTGCCTCTCTCCCTCTGCGCGCGTGCATACACACACACACAACCCAACGCTACCACTTTCATGGAAAAAATCAGTAATTGGCATACCTTCACAATCAGTAATATGTGGTTAAAACTTTTGTCTCTTCCAAACTTTTGAGAGGACCATGAATGAGCAGAGGGCAGTTAACCATATTTAACTGTCAGTGCTGTGTGGTTATTGACCAAGCTCAGATCATCACTGTGCCCTGGACAACAACTTCCCACTCAAAGAACAATCCCTCATCTCTAGCATATCTCACCAGCAACTTTTCAAAACACTGTCCCTTCAGGCCTTTGACATTCTCAGTAGACAGGTGATTGAGTAGTGGGCAGACTGTTGGGAATGATGTATAGAGGGAACACGATTGCAGCATTTGGACAGATATGGTAAAACCCTTTCCTCTGCTTCTGCCAGAGGGATGGAGACATTAATTGGAGCAGTGAAGGGTGGAGGTGCCAAAAAAAAGGTATAGGCTGGATGATAAAACATGGAGCAGGAGAAAGTAAATCCTGCCCTCTGCTCATGGTCTTCTCCAAAGTCTGGAGAAAACAGAAGGGGTGGGAGAGAGAGTAGCAGGGAAACGTTTTTCCAGGCGAATGTGTGCTGAGGAGTTTGCAGACAAAACATGAGGCCGACTCCCAAGAAATTATGTGCAGGGGAGGCCAGATTATCAGTTTATTAATTAATCCCTAAGAACATAATTACCGTAAATCTTATTCCTGGGAGCAAGCTATCTGAAGTGAGATTTACATCTGCAAAAAAAAAAAAAATCAATACCGAGTGGGAGGTTTCTGAGATAATTATGGCCCAAAACATCAGGTTAGTGGTGAGTCCGTATATAGGCTCCAAATACTCACTCCCTAGAGTAGTGGTCGGCAAACTTATTAGTCAACAGAGTGGCAAACTGAGGGTCACGAGCCACATGTGGCTTGAGAGCCCAAGTTTGCCCACCACTACCCTAGAGGATGAAACAGTGACTTTAGAAAAGGTTTAGATCAGGGGTAACAAACAGTTCCAGGATAACAGTGGGGATGGGGATGGGAAGTGTGTAAAATATATCTTGATATCTCTCTTTCGCACATACCATCTGATGAAGAACAAAAGCTCATCCAAGGTTTTATGGAAGCTGTGAAACCACAAGGACATGATTGAAAAAGTCCAGTTAATGGAGCAGACAGTAATGCAGCATTCAGAATAGGAGGAGGATGAACGGCTGCTAAAATCCAGGCTGTGAGAAATGGATAGCCTTGCCAAGTGTGAATAAGATCAAGTGCAAAATCATAGGAGAAGAAATACACCAAAGACTAGAGAACAGAACAAACCCCAAAAGTACCTAGAATATGTTGAGGTCCACCAATTAACCAATGAGCCTGAAATAGAGATGATGTGGAAGGAAGTGGTAGGGAAGTAAGATGGAAGAAAGTGCTGGAACTGTCTTATAAATGTCCTAACTCCCTTGATATTTTGTGAACCTGGGGAACCCGGGGTGGTCAAAGTGGATAAAAACCTGGCTGCAGAGGTGGGACAGATGTAAATTAGGGGAAGGGAGGAAGAAGGCTGAGGGCAGGGAAGCTAGAGAAATAATGACAAAAAGGGGGATTGGTGGTTAAAGAACATTTGCAGTGATCAGGATGACTGTTAGATGGTGGTGGTAGGAACATAAATTATAAAGGGAAGAGAGAGCATGAAGAATTCTCTGTAGAGATGAGAGTGCAGAGAAATGGTGAATTAGAAGTGGCTCCAAAAAAAGCAAACCCTGGTAAATGTGCAAATCCTGACGCTGATAGAGGAAATGGTGACAATTGGCAAATGAGGGGCCAGTGGGAGAAGCCAGGTTCAGCTTCAAACATGTGATTTAAAGAGGAGGAGAAGGTCTGATCAGTTAGCCCTGAGGACTGAGCTGGTCCTCGCTGGGGCCAGGAATTGGCTGGAAAACTGTAAGGCTACAGACATGGGTAAACTGCCCCATAGAGAAACAAAGAAACAAGATGAGAGTCTTGTCTCTACTGCACATTGTAAATCTATAATAATAAAAGTGTAATATGCTAATTTGATTGGATAACCTTTAGGATGAAGCTGGGGCTGCAAGGGAAGCCAGGTCCCAGGTGCCAGAGGGAAGCCAGTGCCAGCAGTGGGGGGAAGGAAGGCCTATTCTTGCATGAATTTCATGCATCAGGCCTCTAGTGTTCAATTAACATTTGTAGAAGGGTTACATCAATGCAATTCTTCCTAATGTCTTTCAATACATTAGGTTTGTACAGCCTCCATTGGTTGGCATTACTGGGTTTTTCCTTTGTACATTTACAGTATAGTAATAAACAGTATAGGAGCAGTTACAACACTTGCAGTTCCTAATATACAATTTTCAAATGATGTGGGTTACTTGTAGTGTGAAGTAACATTTCCACTCATGTGTTTTTTAACATTATATAAAAAAAATGAATCAACTTTATCTGGTGAAGTTGTCAGCCTCAAAGTTTGATTTGGCCAAAATTCTTTATCAAAATAGCATTTGGTAGGTTGTAATATTGCAAATAAACTGGGTGCAAGGTGTGTCCTTGACTGAAAGGACCACAGCAGAGACAAAGCTATGTGAGCCTGAGGTTTGGACTGGTTCAGTCAAGATTTTGACCTTTTCCAGTTCTTATCCAAAGGAGCCTCCCCTCCTTGGAGGGATATCATTCCATAGGCTGGACTCCCAGGTCTTTAATCTGAGGATGCTTTAACCTGATGACTATGGGACCTGAGGACCCTACATGCTGTTGGTATCCAAGGCTCAGGGAAAGGGGCTCAGGGAAGTGGGGACTAAACCACTTAAGTGTTGCATGGTACCCTCCTATACAGCTTTCTCCACTTAATTATGAGCTTTCCAGATCTTAGATTGTTACAGAAAACCAGAATAATCAAACCATGCTCGGAGAGTTTGGAGTTACGTTTATTACTCGTGGGTCCAGAGGAAAATGTTTCTCAAATTCTGGGCTCCAACATGCAGAAATTTTTTGTATTTGTATGTTATTACCTTCTTGGTCTCCCAAGTATAGAATGTTTCCCCACCCATTTGCAAGTTCTTAAAGGGCCCCTATATGCTGAGGCCTTGAGACCCCAACCAAAGGCCTGGCACTGATAATTTTGTCCAGGGAAGGTTTAATGGCCTCTCTGAAGTGAGAATAGTCTCATTTTCCTTATTATTTAAGCAAGCAAACATTTACAGAAGCCAATAGCAAGGTTAAAATTTCAAACAGCAGTTTTTATATAAGATGGATACTTCAAGATGAGATAGCAAAATGGGCCTGAACTCCTGAACTCCTGGAGTCAGGAACCAACTGGAACCTGTGATGCTGTGGACATGGATGAACTTCCCCAGGAGGAAATACTGAACTCCTGAATTAGGTAGAACTTCCCACCTAGTCATGAACACTGTGCCTCCTCATAGGTGGGTTGGAGAGGAAGGGGCCGTCCCTTTAAGCATTTCAACCAGTAAGCCTACCTTAGGTGCACCTGCCTACTAAGCCGTGACAGGCCATCAATATCTATTCAGGCTCCTTAAGACCTAATGCCTCAGCCGCATAGTTCAAAGTCAAGTGACAGCTTCCATCCCCACTATTGCTTATGACCACCCTCAAGACATACCCTTTTGCCAATATTCAAGTGCCATTGTGGGTTTACTGAGAACAGATGGTCTGTGCTGGGCCCAGCTTGGCCCCACACCTTTGTGGCAGCCTGTGAGCATTGGATCTGACCAAACACATGCAGCCAGAAGCTGTATGCACCCTTTGAAATAAAATATCTTATAGCCTGTGTATCAGGTCTCTTTACCAGACACTCTAAACCAGTGGTCAGCAAGCTTATTAGTCAATAGAGCCAAATATCAACAGTATAATGATTGAAATTTCTTTTGAGAGCCAAAATTTTTTAAACTTCAACTTCTTCTAATGCCACTCCTTCAGAATAGACTCGCCCAGGCTGTGGTATTTTGTGGAAGAGCCACACTCAAGGGGCCAAATGGCCACATGTGGCTTGCGAGCCGCAGTTTGCCGACCACTGCTCTAAACCAACATGGTCCAAAGATCTACATAACCTGATCCCACAAAGAATCTCAATCCCAAATATGGTTAACACTGCTCCTCTGCGGGATACTTGGGAATGTGCAGAGATTATTTTGGTTTCTATAATACCTGAGTGGGATACAATATGCTATATTGATTGGTCTAGTCTAATGATTTAGTCTAATGATCAAAACTTTTGCTAATCTATCTTAATGAACAATATACCTCCCAATATGCCAACAGCACTCCGGCTAATCATCACTAACACCTCTACACATTGAAATCCCCCATCCCCTGAATGAGTTCCCTCCCTTAGAACGACGCCCTCCTTCTTCATCTTCTCTAGACACAACATACAACAGCTAACAATGTTAGTCTCTCAGCATAGAGAATAAGGGCTATTCGAGGCTGAGCATCTCCAATTATCACTGCAGCATGCCATATTCTCCCGAAGGAGAAAATAACTAAATTGGTTCTTTGCCCAACTACTTGCTGCATTTACAAAACCACCCACACTAAATTAAATCCTATGTAACAGAGCCAATATTGCTTCACACTGAAATGGAAGGGGTAATCAAAACAGCTATGAAATTTACTTTAAAGAGTTGGCTTGTTTGGTGTTGGGTTGCATGAGTTCTGTATATACTTTGGATATTAACCCCTTGTCAGCGCTGTTGTTTGCAAATATCTTCTCTCATTTGGTTGGTGATTTGACTTTGGGTGGTGGGCACACAATGTAATAGACAGATCATGTATCAGGAAACCTAGATAATCTTCTTAAGCAATGGTCCCCCGATACATTTAATTTAAAAGTAAAACTAAAAACAGAAACGTTTAAGAAGATAAAATAAGTTTTTTAAAATATCATTGTATAATGGGGACATCAGGAAGCCAGGGCTGGAGAATGAAGCTTTTGTCCTAACAGTCTTCAAAAAGTATAAAAGGTCTTTATTTATTTTTAATTCTGCAGTTAGGGCCAGGTCTTTTGCACCTAGTTAGAGTAAAATCTCTTACTTAATTCATTGCTTCTTTTCCTTTAGATTAGTCACATTGAACACAGACTATAATTACTATTGGTTTTCTATTTCATCTTACTTTGTCTAATGTCAGTGCTGACCAAAGGTTGTTAATAATTGTTCTACCAAATTTTCTCATTAAGACAGTTATCAAGTATTAGCTTTAGCAGCACCGGAGAAAAATGCATTCAAATGAGGTCATTTCCCAATTGCTTCCAAATCAAAATTAGCATGAAAAAAAAACACATTCATTTATTATAATTCCCAGCTGCTAGACTCTGCTAAAATGACACCTAAGACCACTTGAGCAAACAAAATGCCAGATATCAGTCCCAAATGGCCAAAGGCCCCATCAAAAGAGTAAGTGACTTTCGGAAGTATCTTCCAGGTGAACAATTATGACCAAAAGCATGGTTCCTCGTTCCATAGGAGTAATCCTGAGAAGGCAGTTCAACCCCGTTCTCAATCTGATTAGAAGATCACCTTTTGAATTAATTTATGAGCATATTTCATCTGTTTTCCCCCAAGAAGTTCTAGAAAGCATCCAGAGCTAGCTTTCAGACACATTTTCGAACAGGGAAGATTGTATCCTGCTACTTTATATGTCCATTTTCTCTTCCTTCGACTCACTCTCTCTGACACACCCTCAGTCAAAAGTCCAGATGAACTCCAGCTTTTGTCCTATTTATTAAAAATGCAAACTTACAGAGACGGGACATACTCAACTACGGTAATATTCACTAAAAATTGTCAGTTCCTACCCCAACTTTTGGGAATAATTCAAACAACAGTGGTAAACTTGGTAAATTATAAGATGACAGAGCTGAAACAGTTAAGGATTCAGAGAATCAAGGAATGGGAGGTTTAGGGGAGGACAACACAGCCTCCTCAGAAACCCTGGAAACTCACCAAGGAGGTCGCCTTTGGGGTGAGGCCAACCCCAAAGCAGGAGAGTGACATTCCTTAGAAGCACCAACATCATCACTCAGTTTCCACACCTGAAACACCAGTGGGACAAAGCAGGAAATGGAATCCATGTGATCTCATTCAGAGTGGATTAGGGGTTTTAGCTTAACTTTTTCTTCACTCAAAGATAGGTGTAGTTCTTGGCAATCATGTTTATGGGGGTAAGAGCAATCTTGAATTCCTGCAAAATGTTTCACTGCAATTCAAGAAAAAAAAGGAAGAAAATAAAATCTGATGTATTTAAATTTAAGTCTCCTAGGCCCAGATCGGTAATCTTTTTATTTTTATCTTGCTGGAAGGCTGCAGGTTTTGGGTAACTAACTTCACTACTGTCTCTGTAAAATAATATATATTTAGCTTAGTGGTAAATTCCCAGTTTGAGGAAGATGAGACTCAACCTTAACTGCAATTCATAATTGATTTGGTGTTTGTATTCCAGCACACACAGGTATGTTTAAAATGCTCTAAGTGCCATACACATTATGCATGCACACTTGATCTCCCTCTCTCTTTCTTTTTCTTTCTCCCCCTACTCTCAATATGAGAAATTGTTTGCTAGAGGTGGAGAATCTGGCATAAATATGTGAGAATATATAAGTATGTCAGCATACAATGGACTACCTTATGATAATTGAAGGCACGAGGATGGCCATCTGCAGAATTAGGAACCTGAGCCAGTGTAAGGGAATTACCTGCAGAGGGCGTGGCGGGAGCAGTGGAGGTCAGGGAAATTTCCAGATGGTAGACACACACATACAAGTGCTTTTTAATTTAGGTTTTGAAACATGGCTTGAATTTTATATATTAAATTATCTATCTATATATATATAGTGTCAAGACATCTTCTTTGAAGGTATGTGATTCCTTGTGGCCATATTTTTGCAGCTGCCATTTTGAATGTACTTGAGCCATGTCAAATTCCTAATGGAGTAAAGGTTTCTCTAATTAACTCCATTGCCTGCCATTTTATAATAACTAAAACCAGAAGGTTGCCTGGGTTTTAACATTAATATTCACCTTTCTTGTCTTCCCACTTTCAAGACCCCTCTTTCTGCATGCATTGATTACCTGGGAAATGATCATCGCTGGCCATATCCTTTTAGTTGATAGAGACAAATTGTAATTTTAGGCAAACTACCCGATACTTGCTCTGGCAACTGTCTTCAAAAATAGATTTCTTTCATAGTCCCTAGAATTCAGCGGGCTCTGAGCCCGAGGCTTCTGCTGGAACACTCTCAGGGCTTTGTATTTATCATTTATTTCAAAACAGAGGCTGGAGGCTGAGTCAAAGGCAGTGCCACATGCTGGGGATAAACATAGTCTCTGCCCTCCCCCTTCCTTCCGCCACCTACAGGGCCCCTGTTCCCTGTGCGGGGTACCCACCTGCCCACTCTCGTGCCTTTCAGTGAAGCAGTTCCTGCTGCTTTCATCTATGGGGAGAGCTTATTTATAGGCACAAGGAAAACTGTTTTCCTTCTACTGGCTGCCTGCCTTGGAAGAGGGTTGCACCCTATGGTGTCCTACTCTTTGGTTCCAGCACACAGCAGAAAGGAGAATTTAGATGAGGAGAAGAACACGGGCTTCTCTTCTGCCCGAAAAATCACTATTTTATAACAGGAAGTGGCTGATGCACGAAGAGGGAAGGGTAATTGATTTGGGCTTCAAAGTCTGTTGGAAGCCACGCAGGTGAAGAAGGAACAAGGTCATCACAGGCAATGACCCAGCAAGAACCGGAAGGCCCTCTGCTGGCCACGTGCAGTGGAGGTTGGTCTGCTGTTCCAGCACTCATTCCCTGACCCCGACAGGCTTTCTCATTAAGAGATTCTGTCTTGTCCTGGCTAGTTTGGCTCGGTGGATAAAGCATCAGCCTGTAGGCAGAGGGGTCCCGAGTTCGATTCTAGTCAAGGGCACATGCCTGGGTTATGGGCTCAATCCCCAGTAGGGGGCTTTGCAGGAGGCAGACAATCAATGATGTTTCTGTCTCTCTCCCTCTCCCTTCCTCTCCAAAATCAATAAAAATATATTTTTTAAAAATAAATTCTTTCTGTAGGGGGTTCTTGCAAATAGGGAGGGCCTGTCAGTCACCTCAGGCATAGGCATCCATTGCTTTCCCAAGAGGAAACCCCACCAAAGCCCAATCACTACCAGCCTTTCTGCAGATGGGGGGCTGGGTGTTGTCTTCCAGGGGTCATTCCCTAGAGAAGCCTTTCCCATATTGCTCCACAGAAAACTATTGTCCAAGTGGCTCCCCAAAGACAGAATCTGGGGTCTGGAGAATATGGGCACCGTGAACAATCATGAACTGCCTCCTGCAAGTTGACAATCTATTTACTAATTGATTCAGCTTTGGAGGAATCTCCTAACAAATAACTTGTTTCAGTGACTTCATGAATGTGCTTAACCTTTTGGGGATCGATGCTGCCCTGGGAAAGTAGGATTTTATAGGACTGATGTGCTTGCTGAGACATCCACTTCAAAGACAGCTATCCATAAACCAAGGCCAGACACAGGACTTGATAAAGAGCCAGGCAATGCCCTGCCCCCAACTTGGATATAGAGATTTTGGTTGATTTTTAAACTGGCTATATAAACTGCTTATTTTTTCTCTCCTCGAGATTTAATTCCCACGCTTTTATTTTAAATTCACCAATAAAGAGTGAGCCTAGGAAACCCTAAGCCTCCATCCTCAAACCCAATAAAAATAACCCCAGGTCTGCTTTCTTTCTCTTTAATATGATCTCGCTTAACCCCAGATGCGCCATGCAGTTTCCAAGACCCATAAGTAAAAACCCTTCCCTCCTCCCCTCCTCCCCTCCAGCTTCCTGCTGGTTGATGCTGAGGGCATGTTGCGATCATAAAAGGAAGCATAAGACCTGGTTATCTATAGGCTGGGAGCCGCTCACACCAGTATTCAGTGTGGAGATCTCACCAAGCACTTATTTGCTGCTGAGAACCTTGGGAGAAAAGATTACCAGAATTAAATACCAGAAATAGAAGTGTCTCTACTAAATAAATTATCTCTCTCTCTTATGGCCACTTTGCATTATAAAACAGATTTTATTTACTTCTCTGTTAAAGCTTCTTAGAAGTTCATAATGCTATTCCTAATCCACCTGTAATAAATTGCTTGTGTATTAACTTTATTATAGGGGCTTAATCCTACTTTTACTTTTCCTACTTTGCATTTTTTTAAAATTCTTTCTTTAGAAGTGGGACATCCTTTATTCAGAGAGACAAAGCAGGAAGCCAATAAAAAGTTCAGAGATCATTGAACATTAAAACAACAACAACAAAAACCCTATTTCTTTCACTGACATCAAATTTCCTTAAGAACCAATTGCTGATGCATTGAAACAGGAAGTGAGCGTGAGAAACAGAGACTCTTGAAAAGTTACTATTGTTACAGAAAACCAGAGAAGAACCAAGCAATGCTTAGAGAGATGGAGTTACATTTATTACGTATGGGCCCAGAAGAAAATGTCTTTCAATTCTGGGCCTCAACATGGAGGAATTTTCCCTATTTATATGTTTTTACCTTCTTTGCCTCCCAAATATGGGTATTTCTGGTCCTCTTTGCAAGTTCTTAAAGCGCCCCTATGTGCTGGGGCCTTGAGACCTCAACCAAAGTCTTGACCTGGTGCCAGCACTGATAACTTCCTCTGGGGAAGGTTTAATGGCCTCTCTGAAGTGGGAGTAGTCTTATTTTTCTTATTATTTAAGCAAGCAGACATTCACAGAAGCAAAAGAACAGGGTTAAAATTTCAAATAGCAGTTTTTATATAAGATGGATGCTTCACCATGAGGGCTGTATCATAACTCATAGGCAGTTATACCTGTAACACTTTCTGTCATCTCATCTCCCAGATATTCCAGCCACAGTCAACTAGGAATGGCAATCCCATCTCCAAAGAGGTTTAGATTTCACCTCACACTAGAAAGGGCAACAAGCTAAGGAAAATTGCCCAGTACCATTTTGGTGCAGCCATAATGCCACATGGTGGGATAGTGAAGAAATTCAAAGCTGTCATGTTGGAGTTGGCTCTGTGTACTCTCACAGCACCTGTATGCCAACCGCAGGTTCTGAGAGTTGTCACCATGTGAACTGAGTTTGCTGCGATTCTTTGGAAGTTGAGAATGTGAGAAAGTTGCTATGGGAGATCAAACTTTATTTTAAAAATAAGCCAGCTGCTCAGCAAATAGGTAAAGTTGTAAAATGGCACAACTTCTATGGAAAGCACCTTGGGAATGTCAATTATAAATGCATATATCACTTGATATAACAATCTGACATGTAAGGATATGTGACCAATATTCTTGCACACATATAAAATATTCTTGTACACATATGAAATAATGTATGTACAAAGTTTCTCACTGAACATCATTTGTGATAGTAAAATATGGGAACCAACCTAAATATTCTCAACAGGAACTGCTTAAGTAAACAGATTACATCCATAAAATGTAGCTGTATAAAGAGAAGGTTTATAGTATAGGCATTTCTACTTGGTGAGTTTTGAATCATGGGAACATATTACCCACATAAAAAGGAAATAGAACGTAATGAAACAGTGTCCTCCAAGAATAAAAAAGAAGACCTACAAAAATTTCTCCATATTGGCATAATTTAAAATGTAAAACATGTTTTACTTCAAAATATTTGAGAGAGAATGAAAAATTCTTTTTGAAATAACATTTCTAGTTGGATTGAGTGATAACACTTAGACTTGGTGGGTTGTGATTTCAACAGGCCTTTCTTATTTCATTTTCCTCTGATTGCTATGAAGAATAACTTTAGTACTTTTCTTATACCTCAATATCAATTAAAAATACAAATTTTTAAACCAACTATTGATTTGGAGTAACTTCAAGCCAGAGAATAGCTATGCATGACCTTTTAGAAGCTTAGAGAATTAAGTTATAAGAATACTAACATTTCTGGCATAAGTATTAAATGGAAAATTTAAGTCTCAAGCATAATTTTATGATATTTTCAAAGTTTGCAATGCCACTGTGAGGGATATAAATAGGAATAAATATCTTATATTTCTATGAGGAAATACTGAAAATGAAAAAAGAAATGACAGGTATTAAATATTTTCACCATATATGCATTTTTGGAAATAACATTCAAATAATATCAATCTGTAATTAAACAGTTATAAGAAAACGAGAATAAATTGAAGATAGGATTTTTGAATATTTCTCACTCACCTTCACATGTGGTTTACAATAATGAGGCATGTAAAGAATATTTTAATATCTATGCTCTAAAATAAATTAGGTATGAAGGAACATAACTCTGGTATATATAAATCCAGGGCCAACACTGTGGTAGTTTGCAGGAGGGGTTGGTGAGATTAATGTGTTGCTCATGAAAAGGAATAAAGAGAGGAAGCCAGGATGAGGCATCAGTATTACAAGTGAAGAAAGAGAAGCTTGCAAACAAGATTGAGCAGAGCATCCGGGAGAGGATAGTGTCCTTGTCATCTGGATGCTCAGGGACAAAAATGTGTGGAAAGAAAATGAGGTCATTTAAGTCCAATTCTGCAGTGGGCCCAGGAAAAAATAAGTGATGCTGTTCACTATGTAGCCATTTTCCTATCTTTTTGGCAGGACCCGCTTCTTGGAGCAATGGGGCATGTGCTGAACTGTCAAGATGGAGGAGTGGATTAGAAGAAAAATAAGTCAATGCATGAAGGTCCCGGCATCTGAGAACTAAAAAAAAGGCTTTGGGCAGTAGGAAAAGAGGAAGAGGAATTGTAGGGAAATTTTTCTAAGACAAGAAATGTACATGAACCAACTGACAGGAGGAAGCAGGGCAACTGAGGCAAAGTTGGGACCCTTGATGGGGTGACGTCCCTAACGAGGCAGAGGAGTGTGCATCACAAACATAACATGATGATGGTCCACAGTCTAAAGCAGAGCTGCCTTCACTGAACAAGTGTTAGGGAGTGATGAAGGCATGTGCTAGAAATTGTGAATTACCCAGGGATTCACTGAGGAAACTGTGGTTTGAGAGCTAACCCTGACATACAAGTCTGTGGAATATTATTCAGGAGTGCTAACCAGTCTGAGAATGAGCAGGAGTGGGGTTTAGAGACAAATTATCCAGAGATAGAGTTTTCTGTTCAGGGGCTATGAAAACCCATGGAGGTGGAGAGTTGATAGAGTGACAACTGAATCGCCATCAGTGTAGTAAAAGCATGTGGTCCAGATAGAGAAAGAATTAAGTCAAGAGGAGATGACTGGAGAAAGGAAAGAAAGGAACTGGACATCTCAATAAGGTTTGAAATAATTGTGGAGAGAGAGAGGGAGAAAGAGACCTGGTAGTATGGAAGATGGAGGTACAATAGTCAGAATTACACTTCAAAAATATACAAACTAAATGTAATATGGTTTCTTAGAGGAGAATCCTTGCCTCCTCATGTTTATGGCATTGTGTAGTTCCCTCCCACTTTCACTCAAGTGGCTATATGTGACTTTTGAGGCTAAGTTATAAAAGATATGGCAGCTTCTTCCATGCCCTTTTTTTTAAAATATATTTTATTGTTTTTTTACAGAGAGGAAGGGAGAGAGAGAGAAAGTCAGAAACATCGATGAGAGAGAGACATCGATCAGCTGCCTCCTGCACGCCCCACAGTGGAGATGTGCCCTCAAGCAAGGTACATGCTCCCAACTGGAATCGAACCTGGGACATTTCAGTCCACAAGCCGACGCTCTATCTACTGAGCCAAACGGGTCTCGGCACCATGCTCTTTTGGATCATTTACCTTGAGGGCGAGCTCCATGCCAGGAGGGCACTCAAGAAGCCCACGTTTAGAGAAACTGGGTCTCCTGGCTAAGGGCCAGCACCAACTTGCCATCCATGCAAGAACACCTCCTTGAAATTGGACCCTCCTCCCCAATTAAGCCTTCAGATCCCTTCAGCTACAGATGCAATCTGACTGCAGCCTCATAAGAGACTCTGATCCTGAACTGTCTCATGGGGAACAGCGATAGTGAAGGGTAAAGTCGGGCTGTAGTTGTCAGCTAGGGCAGAACTTATTACTATTTGGGACCTTTAAGATAGAGGTGCTATCAGACATTTCCTATTGAACCTTCTGCCTCCATGAGATTTTTATCTTACAGTGACCATCAGCCTATTCCCACCCCCCACCACCCATGACCCAGAATTCACTATGCCATAAGCCAGCCTATTTCATTCTTTGGTCACTTCAGTAATTAGAAAGTATTTCTTTTTATTGACTCAGTATATGGTTCTCTATAATTTTTGTGACTTGGCCTCAAACTTGTCAAAATCTACAAGACCGGTTTGGCTCAGTGGATAGAGCGTCAGCTTGCGGACTGAAAGGTCCCAGGTTCGATTCTGACTGGGGGCATGTACCTTGCTTGTGGGCACATCTCCACAGTGGGGTGTGCAGGAGGCGGCTGATCGATGTCTCTGTCATCAGTGTTTCTGACTTTCTATCTCTCTCCCTTCCTCTCTGTAAAAAATCAATAAAATATATTTTTAAAAAATCCACAAGGATAAATCTGATTTTTTCCTAAACATTGAAGTAAGTCAATTGCATTGTTCACGAGAGAGTTCATCTCAAGAATATATTATTTTTTACCATGATTAGGTCATATACCTATAATATTATTAGATTTTCTTGCTTTCTTATATCATAGCAATGATTTTTGACACTGTATATTTGGTTAGCAAACTTGGATACATTAGACAATACAAGTAAGATCAGCTAGTCTTGTTTTTCCAATTTGAATTGATTTAGCATACAGTTTGCTAATCAATGATTCTCTCTTAAATCTAGAAGGATTGTGTGCCTATAGAAGGAGATTTTGCTGTACATGTCACATCCAGTGAAGTATTTGAGTGTGTGGTTTACTTCTTTCTAGAATCAAGCCTGTCATTTTCTGGCTTGTTTTTAGTCAGGAAGCAGGCACTCCAAGGGCAACTCTGTGCAGGGTATTCAAACTGCCAAGCAGGGAATAGTCTTGGTGATTAAAGCAACTCTACCATAAGGTTGAGGATAGCAACATTTAATTGAATTAGACTCATGCGAACAATTTCCATCAATAATCAGTATGTTGTTGAGTCAATAAGATAGCTAGATTCTGATCAATATTACATCATAAGAAATTAATTGTTTAGCATTTCAATACCATTTTTAAAAAAATGGAAATGGATTATACTCGTTTATTTCCCTAATGGTCAAGTCAGCATTTTGTTAAAGGGATGAAGTTATACTTGGAAATGCTTAGGACTTTGCGCTGGACCACAAAGAAAATTCATAGCAACAGCGGGAGTACAGCCCTAATGTTCTGGAATGTAGTTAGGTGTTAAGCAGACAACAGAGTCAGAATATAATTTAACAATTATATTCCTGACTCTATCAGCTACACCAGGCTTTGGAAGACTGAAAAGCTCCTTTTAGGAAGTGATGAAACCACTAGGAAAGAAGGAGACTCCCCATGATTTTGACTAGCCATTGCTCCCATCATCACGGAGAACTGAGCATTTTCTTTCCCCGATAACATTCCTGAGAATACAATCCAGTCCAGGTCTTTTCAAGTATTCAATTAACAAGGCCGGGTGTGGTGTCTCCCCTCACTTCCTCTCAAGCTACAATTGAATTAAAAGCAAAACATATGAAACACAGTCACACGTGTGTTTAACTGAAATCACAATTAATTTTGCAAAGCAAAATTAGCACGTTTTATCGGAATAAATAATGGTCTTCTAGAGGAATTCAAACGTGAGAAGATGATGAAAATGACACCGAGTTGAGTTATGAAGGAGGAGTAGGAGTTTGAAGCATGGCAGAGAAACAGCCCAAAAAAGAGGCAGGTCCAAAAATAAAACTATTCCATCTCAACCTGAAAAAAAACAGACACAAAGCATATTCAATTCAACTCTCTCTCTGTATTCTGATTCCAAGTCCAAAGTTACATTATTTGGCAAAATGAATAGTTTTCACTTCTTTATTAAGTTACATGTTAAGGCGTAAGTGATGGGATTTTGTAGATAATTAAGATCCCAAATTAGCTGACATTTTGAATTAGGCAAAAGGAAGACTACTGAATTGACTTTAATTAGTAAAGTCTTTAAAAGGGAACCAGGGCCATATTAGGAAATAGAAGCTTTCTTCTTGGCTGGCGGGAAGGCTCTGCCATGACTTCCAATGGAGAGGGCCTGTGGCAGAGAACTGGGATAGGCTCTAGGACCTTGGGAAAGTCCACTCAACAACCAATCAGAGGCCAGGGTCTTAGTCACATGGAGATGAGTCCTGTCCACCTGATTGTGGTATTTATCAAGTCTCTGAGGAGAATGCAGCCCAGCAAACATCATACTTGCAGCCTGGAGAGACCCCACACAGAGGATCCAGGCAAACCATGGTAAATTTATGGTAACTGGTTACATGTCATTAGAAAACGAACACAAGAATGTAATACATTTCAAAAGCCATCCTAGTTTTTTGTGTTTTGTTGTTGTTGTTGTTTTGTTTTGTTTGTTTGTTTTTTGCAAGACACTCTGGTTTCATCCCCAAAAATAAAAATTGCCTCTGAGAATTTTTTTGATTTCTGGCTGATCATCCACAAGTGTAGAATTCTACTGATTTCAGCTGCAGAGAGAGATGAATTTTTCTACAGCCACGAGTCACCCAAATCTAGGAGCCACTTTTGAATGTTCCCTCTTTGCTAAATTTAGAATGAATTTCCCTGGAAATGTACCAACATTTTCAAAGGAAACGCTGTAACCATGCCGCGACAAGTGAAGTGTCTATCCAGCTATTCCTGCCCAGCCTGCTGTACAATTCATCAGAAGCTTATCTTGTGACCCATCCTTTCTCAGGGTCATCCTTGTTGATTTCCGCTCAGCTTTCTGCTCATTTGCAGCACTGTCACCTATTTTGTATTTACACGAGGCACGCATTAATTCGGAAATGTCAGCATGAGTAATACGCAATTATGACAATCTCAAAGTAGCAGAGCGGCCTCCTGGAGGGGTGAGGTACCGGTCACCACACACAGTTGACCCCAGCAATTACTGGGTCACAAATAGCAGCTCCTTCTCCGCAGATTTCTCCTGGAAAGCAGGCAGGACCCCGAGGCAACACTGCTGAGATGCACACATTCTCCATCATCGAATTGTCCAGAAAGATTCGCTATCTCGTGCAATCTTCAAACATAAACTAGCGCCTTAGATGCATCCTTAGGGGTTTCTTGGGGTGGATGTAAATTAAACTTCCCAGGTAGATAGCGCTTAGAAAAATTAAGCAATTGGAACTCAAATGAATCTTGACAAATAGAAATAATTGTCGTCTTGGGTGGTACACACACATTTATCTCACATCCCCAATAAATAGCACCTGCCTCTGAACAAATTGAGAAATTTTTAAAAAAATTAGTGGTTAAAACAGAACCTGACTTGTTTTTAGGGGCTAAATTGGAGAATGTAGCTGATGTGATTGCTCACTAAATTCCAGAATTAGCATATGTTTCCATCTAGTCTCAGTATCAGATTGGGGTGGCTCCACGGGCCTGTTGCCCCAGCAGATAAGGACAGAACTGAGCATGTGTAGGTACTCTCCCAAACTGACCAATCAGAAGTCACTCCTCTACCAGGAAGCAGGTGCTGAAGAAATGGTAACAGACCCATACCATGTATTTTCTTCAAGGGAAGAAAACCTGTCTCGGTCATCCACATCTGTTTAAATCATATCAAATAAACTTTCTCTTAAAACACTGAGCCTTAACCTTATTGCTAATTGGGGAGACTCCATATCAGTGTAAAGAGCTAAGTAAAAAAGATGGTCATGCATTGCATATCATAAATTAGAGCCGGATAGATGAGGGATGATATGAGAGGTTTGTCCTGAGTAAGTTATGTACAGTGTGTAATCAAAGGAAGGCTTTGGCATTTCTTGGCTAAGAATCTGAAGTTAATCATCCAGTCATGCAGAGAACAGAGTGGCAGTTCTGTCTTCAGAGAACACAGTGAATTGGGAGGAAGACCAGCCTCATGCTGAGGAGACATGGAAGGGGCATGCTGAGACCTCCATCTCTGTTAGATTTCCAAAGAGGCACCAGGTCAACATGCTGTGAGCAATTGTCCTCCTCTCTGGCCCCAGAATCTTCCACATCACAGAGCACTGGGGACTGACACTTCTCCCAGAGAATAGCATCATCCGCCTCTATCCCTCTTCCCAAGGAAAGTTCTAGAATTTCTGTGCAGGAGGAGCTTATGGCAGTGATTTCGATGGACGCCTAGACCAGAGGTAATTATCTGAAAACATCCTCTACTTTTTATGTGAACTAATTTAACTTTAAATGTGAATTTACCTGGTTGTATGTGAATGTTTTCTCTGGCATTTTTGTAACTTTTGGATGTGGTACAAGAACCGCAAAGTGAATTCATGGTTTGTACACAATTCCAAACACCTGTTTATACAATCACTGTATCTTGATAACATAATAATTACTTTCAACATTATCGGCCTCATTTATAATAGGTTAATCCAAAGCCTTACATAAGAATAGTGTTCTTTGCTATCAAATGTAATTATCTTTTTAAAATTTTTTTATTAATGTGTTACATGTGTACATATCTTCCCATTGCCCCCCCACCTGCTCCCAGGCATACCCTAACCCCCCAGTGTCTGTCCATTGGTTATGCTTATATGCATGCATACAAGTCCTTTGGTTGATCTCTTATCTACCCCACCTCTCCTTAACCTTCCTGCTGTAATTTCACAGTCTGTTTGATGCTTTACTGTCTCTGTATCTATCCTTTTGTTCATCAGTTTATAATGTTCTGTATTATCGACAAATGAGTGAGATCATGTGGTGTTTCTCCTTCATTGACTGGCTTATTTCACTTAGCATAAGGCTTTCCAGTCCCATCCAGGTTGCTGCAAATGGCAAGAATTCCTTTTTAATGATCTGTAAATGTAACCCCTACTTTTAAAACTCTGAAGTTAATCATCTAATAGTGGGAGGAGGGGTAGAGGCGGATGGTGGTATTCTCTGGAAAAGTGTCGCTTCCTGATGCTCTGTGATGTGGAAGATTCTGGGGCCAGAGAGGAGGACATTTGCTCACAGTATGCTGACCTGGTGCCTCTTTGGAAATCCAACAAAGATGGTATTGCAGCAGTTTTCAAGAGAGAGAGAGTAACTCTAAAGATTTGTAATTAAAAAAAAGCTGAAACTGGTTTGGCTCAGTGGATAGAGCATCAGCTTGTGGACTGAAAGGTCCCAAGTTCGATTCCGGTCAAGGGCATGTACCTTGGTTGCAGGCACATCCTCAATAAGGGGCGTGCAGGAGGCAGCTGATTGATGTCTCTCTCTCATCGATGTTTCTAACTCTCTATCCTTTTCCCTTCCTCTCTGTAAAAAATCAATAAAATATATTTTAAAAAAGATTTGTAATAACTTGAGTAGGCTTTATCACAATGTTCATTTGAATGCTTTTATCTTGGGACGGTTCACGGGTAAAACCCGCATTTTATACCTGAGGCTGGAGAGTTAATATTTGTGCATTCCCTGCAGGAGGGGCTGCATTCCAGGCCTCAGCCCTGCACCCACAGGGGCCCTCTTCTCTCCCGCAGCTGGCTCTTCTGTCAACAAAGCCACCGCTTCATCCCTTTGCTGCTCCTGGCTCTAGGCTCAACTAACTGTCCTCTCCCCTCTCTTCTCTTTGCAGTCAGTGTGCATTTGCAGAACTGTCTCTGTATGCCTTCTGTTCAAATGCCCAAAGTGAAATTTGGGTTCTCATTCTCTCAGCAGGAAAATTAGGGGTACTGGGGATTCTGACTGCCAAGGTCACCTCCACTTTGCTACCTTTGTCTTCATGGAATTTCAGTCCATTTCTTTCCAGTACCCCATGACACCCAGCAGTCTGGATTTGCTCCCCACAACTGATGTGTAAACTCTATCGGCTCATAGTTTCTCTTCCCCAGATGAAATGTTGTCCTGCTTATTCAAGATGGTCAGGTAGGTGGACCCTGACCTCTTGCAAAGTGCAAAAGCATTCCTCCCTTTCCTGCACGTTACAGTTTAGTAAAGGGATGCATTCTTGTCTCAAAAGTTTCACAATATTTTGAGGAAAAGGAGCTAGTATTGTGTTCCCTCCAAATTCATGTGTTGAAGTCCTAACACCCGGGACCTCAGAAATTGACTGTGTTGGATGATAGGCTCCTTGTAGAGATTAAGGTGAAATGAAGATATTAGAGTGGGCCTTAATGCATTAATACTGGAGTATGACCAAATGAGAAAAGCTGGGCACAGATACAATGAGAGGGAAAACTATCTGAAGACACAGGGAGAAGATGGCCATCAAAATGCCACTGCGAGAGGTCTCAGAAGAAGCCAGCCCTGCAGACACCTTGATCTTGGACTTCCAGTAAACAGAACTGTGGGAAAAGAGTATCTGTTGTTTAAACTATCCAGTCTGTAACACTTTGTTACAGCTGCCCTAGCAGACTAATACAGACTCTGGTTTTTCGTGTATTTTTTAAGAATATATTTTCATTGGTTTCAGAGTGGAAGGGAGAGGAAGAAAGAGATAGAAACATCAATGATGAGAAAGAATCATTGACTGGCTCCTGCACTTCCCGCACTGGGGATCAAGCCCGCAACCCAAGCATGTGTCCTGACCAAGAATCAAATAGTGATCTCCTGGCTCATAGGTCAACACTCAATCACTGAGCCATGTGGGCTAGGCCAAACTCTCCATTTTTTTTTAACATGATTTGATTTTGCTTACAGCCCTGCCTCTCCCCACAGGACTGACTGAGACAAGACTGCAGCAATTCTTATGTTGACAGACAGGCCTGAGGAGCGAATGTCATGCCATCTGCAGAATTGCCCTTCCTTGACATAGTCAAAGCTCTGCTTCTCAATGCCCAGAGAAATTAATGTCTTCACCAAGTGCTCAGAATGTCTGAAATTCAAATTAAAGCTGTCAGTCCTGCCATGTTAGAGAGTCACTGCGGGAACAGGGATGAATCCCAGTGACTACATTTACAGATTCCTTGTTGAGGATATTTGAGCCAGGGCATTTCCCAGGGCCCATCTTTTATTCTCCAGTTCCCCACGCCTCACGTTCTTGCTACCATAAGTCCTCCTAGACTGTTCTTTCTAGAACTTCCTCCCTCCACTTCAAAGACTATTCCTTAAAAACTACCTTTTCTATCCAGTTGTGTAAGACATTTTTACTTTGATCCCAAGAGCGTGTATACTATGCATTGGTTGGGAAGATAGTAGATGGAAAAAAGTAAACAGATTGCATGAAATTATATGAGAACTTTCACAGCACTCTGGTAAGGAAGTGGTGTAGTCTCTGCTGTACTCAGGGTTTGAAATCTTAGCTAAGACCCTGCAGTGAATAAGGAACCTGCTAGGAGCAGACTCCGTAAACCTTTGCTCCCTGAACTGCAATTACTAACATGTGCCTCCTGGTGGTGGACTATTGATGTTTGTCCCCTCCCCATATGCACATTGCACATGAATGTAGGTCAGTCAATAAGAGCCTTCTGAACAATTAAGTGTCCTAAGCTTAAGACTGTTGGGATATCCGAATCTTTAGGGGCACATAATTTTATTGTTGGCTTGAAGCAGTAAGGAGAAATCAGAAGAGTCATAAACAATGTAAAATATAAAAATACAGACTAACAATGGGCTCAGTGACCATATTAAAATGGAGTGACTTGATTTAAAGCAATTTCTTCATAGCCTATTTTCTGCTTTGATGGGAAAACAACATCTGCAGAAATAATTATATTGTTTTCCAAGATTTTATGATGAACATGTCTAAACACGTGGAAAATTAAAAGCTATTTTCCATGAATACCCAAATATCCACCACATTGATTTTACCATTATCGTCTTATATATTTGCTTTATCACACATCTGTACAGCTATTTATCCACATGTTCACCACTTAATTCATTTTTTAAAGTACTTCAAAGTAAATTGAAGACATCAGCACACAATCTTTAAATGCTTGAACTTGTATACCATTAACTAGATTTCAATATTTGTTTACAGATATTATGTAAGATTTACACACAATAAAACATACCAATACTAAGTTTACATTTCATGAGTTCTTTTCCAAATGTATACGCTGTAACCCAAATCCCTGCCAAAATATAGAACATTAATCTTTCCACAGAAAGTTTCCCTATGTACCCACCCAGTCAATATTTACTTGTGCTTCATCCAAATGGGCAACCATTGGTCAGATTTGTTTTCTGAGATCAGTTTTGCTTCTGTAAAATTTCATGTAAATGAAATGGGATCATATATTCTATTAAGTGTAAAGCTTTTTGCTCATCATGTTTTAGTGATTCATCCATGTTCTTGCATGTATCACACATGTTTTCCTATTTATTGTAGGATAGCATTCCATTGTAGGATTATACATTTGTTTATCTATTCATCTATTGGAGGATATCAGGGGTAGTTTTCAGTTTTTAACTATTATTAATAAAGCTGCTAAGGGTGTTCTCTTTTCCTGGAATATTTTTTTAAATATATTTTTATTGATTTTTTACAGAGAGGAAGGGAGAGGGATAGAAAGTCAGAAACATTGATGAGAGAGAGACATCGATCAGCCTCCTCCTGCACACCCCACAGTGGAGTTATGCCTGCAAGCAAGGTACATGCCCCCAACTGGAATCGAACCTGGGACCTTTCAGTCCACAGGCCCACGCTCTATCCACTGAGCCAAACCGGTCTCGGCTGGATAAGTGTCACTGGTTGGAATTTAACCTTTTGATTAATTTTTTGTAGGATATCTTCTATTTTTAATATTTTAATTTTTGTTGTTAATCCTTATCTGAGGATAATTTTTCCATTGATTTTTAGACAGCATGGAAGCAGGGGCCGGGGGGTGTGGAAAGAGGGAGAGAGAGAGACATATGGGGAGGGATAATAGAGCTTATAACCGAGGTACATGCCCTTGACCAGAATAGAATCTGCAGCCCTTCAGTCTGATAGCCGATACTCCAACCAATGAGCCAAACAGGCTAGGGCTGACATATCTTTTTTAGTCCTTTTCTCTTTCTGTTTTTCTTACATAAAAATTCATATTTGAAGTGAGTTTCTTATAGACAGCATACAGTTAGGTCATTAGTTTGTTTAATTCATTCTGACAATTTCTGTATGTCTAGATGATTTATTTTTAATGGTATTAGTAGCATGTTAGCATTTAGGTCTGCTATTTTATTACTTGTTTGGACCATTGACTTTCAATTAGATCTTTCTGGTGTATATAGAACCTATACTAACAGAATAAAGTAGGCAAAATATTGAATTAATAATATAATCTTTTATATATCTTAAAATGCATAATTTAGAAATGGAACAAAAGCTTATAGTAATGACTAGAGTTTAAAAAAAATATTAAAGAGAATATGGTAGACTGCTAATGACCACAGGGCTTGTGATATGCACTCATATTGTATGTAGCAGTAATTCAGTAATTTATATTGATGTAGGATATGTTGTAATAAAAAATTCAAAATTTATATATCAACTATTAGATATCTTTAATTTGAGATTTTCTTCAAAATTATTATCCCCTTAAGAGTCCTGATGGACATAAGACGGAGGCCCTCTCAGTTCCTAGTCAGTTTGTCCTCTCCATCAGCACAAACAGAGGGAAGCCAGAGAGCCATTATCAACAAGGCAGAGGTCACTGCCTTTTATAACCTAACTAGAGGCCTAGTGCATGAAAATTTGTGCACTGAGGGGCTGGTCACTCAACCCGGCCTGTCCCCTCTCACAGTTTGGGAGCCCTCAAGGGATGTCCTACTGATGGCTTAGTCTCGCCCCCATGGGAGCGGGCCTAAACCACAGTCTGGCCTCCCTCTGTGGGAAGCGACCAGGCTGATCATTGGAAGGCACTGCCCCCATCACTCTGCTGCTGCTGCCATGGCCCTTGGCCTTTGCTTTTTAGTGCTGCTCAGTGGGTGGGTGGGGGGGCCATCTGGGGCCAGGTGGATTGGGGAAGGGGCTGTGGGAGGTTGAGGCACAACAGGTTGCATCCTGTCCAGCCTGTGTATAGGTGTGGTGCTGGGACCAGGCCGGAGCTGCTGCTTCTGTGGCTACCTCTGTGGAAGTGGCAGCACTGGGACCAGCCTCTCTCACACCGCCTCAGCGAAAAGGGCCGTGGCAGTGGAGTTGCCTCCTCTCCTGCACCCATTGGCCCTCAGCTCTGGCAGCCACTATGGCGTTGTTCGAATGGACATCCAGAAGATATCTGGTCTAATTAGCATATTAGCCTTTTACTATATAGATTTTGAGAGACACCCTATGGCTTTTCCAGTGCTCCATGCAGGTTCAGCCCATACTCAAGGGGAGCAGATCACATGGTGTATAGCCAGGAGGATTCAGGGATTATCGGGAGCTATGCCCCAAAGTCCTTGCCACATTATCTATAGACTGTAAGTAAAAGAATGTAAGACACCATTAGTTATTAGATGTGCTGCTATTTTATGTACTAAGAAAGCTAAACTTCCGCCAACCATATTTTAAGGCACAATTGATTATAAGACCATGCTCATTTGAAATGTTAAATTGTGAAGAAAATGTACATTTTAGTTGCACTAAAATGTGCTTCTTGGGTTTCTTGCAGCATTGATGATGGCCCTTTGATCATGCAAGCCAAGGTGTCAATATAAAATCCCTAGGATGTGATTATAAGGTCAAAGAATGACTTAGTAAGACAGCACCCCAGGCAACTAGACATTAGAATTTATATGAGTATTTAAATGATCATTATGCAGGACATCTAAGGTAGATTAACATTTTCCTGATCAATCACAGAATTGTCCAAAGAAATTACCCAAAGATCTCTAATTTCCTGTGACAACAAACATGCTCCCATCTATTAGGATATTAATCCCTCAGCTAAAGGACAGAAAATGTGCATGTCTGTGTGCATGTGTGTATATGTGTGTGCACACTCACAGATGTATGATGCCATCTGTGAAAAATGAAGCATACAATTATTGCAATACTTTGAAAATGGGAACTAAAAGTGATATTCAGAGAATATTACAGCATGTAGGTGTGAAAACATATCTAAACTAGGAACTCCCCAGGGATTTTTATTGCATTATTTTTTACAAGAAATTAAGATATGATTTTTGTCTATATTTTATAGTTCTGAAAGTGGTAATTCAAATCTAAGAAATGTGTATAGAAGAGTGAGAAACTGCCTAAATAAATTGTCCTATATCCATATAATTAAACACTATGCAGTCATTTAAAATACTGTTGCAAAATATTGTTTGATAATGTTAAAAAATGTTCATCCTGTTATATTGAGTGGAAAATGTGGCACAATAATCTGTACCTAATAGTCATATCTAAAATATAAGGAATTTATGTGCACATAAAAAGAGGAATGAAACATCTATAAAGTCTTAATGCTGATTTTTCTAATTTGGGAGATTATGATGATTTTTTTTCTTTTCTTTGAATATAGAAGAAGAATATATATTTGTATTTATAAATTTTAAAATGAATTAGCTTTAAAAATGAATTAGCTTGATGACTATATAGCAAATAAGAATAATATGGAAAAAGAAAACCAATGTTTATGCATCACTTGCCATTGTTTATTCAGAGAATATTATGACATGTTAGGTAAACTCAATCTGCTTCTGTTCTAGGAGGGGGCTATGCTGAATTATAAGAATGGTTGCATCTTCCTTACCTCACCCCCTGGAAATTAAGGTCAACCAAAGACCAGTGTGCTTCAAGTCCCCCCTCAGTTTATTTTAACCTAACTGCTAACCAGTGGAGGTAGGAACTAGGTGTCTTTAATGGTCATGACAAGTGTAATTTGTCTTCAGTTCAAATTACACTTCTCTGTTTTTTGGCTATGTAATATTTCACTATGTATTTCAACAAAGTAAGTTTTTTTGATGAGTAAAAAACAACATGAGAATATTTAAAATATCAACAAAATAAAAAATAACACTTAACTATGTTTTTACAATAACATAAAAGTGTATTAATAATAGAATTAAATAAATATCTAAGAAAGGAACACCCATACCATGATCAAAATGAACAAAATTGTATTATTTACCAAGCCAGAAGAGTTTAAGTAAATAAAAGTGATGAGCGGCCTCATGCTTTTCATTGCAGCTTATTAAGGAAATATGTAGACAATCCAGATGTGGAATATGAAATTTTCATATTTCTTAATAAGGTTGCAAATCAAAATGTATTTAATAAAATTTTCTATTATTTGTTTTTGTTTTCAAAGGTCTTCCTTTCTTTTTAATACAGCTATTGTTAGTTATTAATTAAATGGTAGCTGAATATTAAAATAACTTTTACATTATTAATGATAAACTACCATGACGCCATAGTGGGTGGCACAGAGACTCAGCCTACCTGTTTTGGCATCCAACAGAGGTACCACCTAGTAGTTGGATCTGAATCTGACATATTGGGGTATTTCTTATGTCAACATGTAACTGAATTTATCAAGGGCACTTAAGCTGCTATGCAGGTAGTCAATGGAATAGCTGAGATTAATTTGTTAGCAGTAGCTGTACACTGCAAAGAGGTTTTTTTTTTTCCTTGAACTCAGTAGATTTTAAATCAAGAACTAAATCAGATCAAAAGTTTCTGATGTAATAAATTTAAAGTTGCACAAAATATTACAGGATAAATTTTTCTCTTTTCATGCTACACAGCCTAATTCTGAGATCAGCCTTGTGGAAAGCTACTTAGTCCCAATACAAACATCCTAAATCACCTGAGATGCCAAAGTGACTGTCAACTGGGGTTACATTTTAATCATTTTTAAAAGTTTTAAAGCAGAAATCACATACTTTCGCTGTACAGCGTAATATCCACGTACTCGGTGGCATGATTCCCAGCCACACGCTAATTAACCTATCTTCTCACATAGTTACTTTGTTAATGAATGAAGACCAGGGCTTCTTTGACCATGGGTGGCAGCTCCCACCTAAGTAAGCATGATGTGTGGAGTGTGGTGTCTGTCACTGGCATGTTAGCCTGCCCTTCCCCAATTTTAGTTTTTCCCTCATGTCATTTGGCAAGCTTTATTACCTCAGTTGGGGATGGTTCCTGCAAGCATCTCGCAGATATAAGTCATTTTGCATATATCACTGAGGGATGCTCATATATTCAAACTGGGCACATCTGCCCCCACTCCCAAGGTCCCCCTCTTCTAACCCCCTCCCCTACTTCGTGTTTATGTTCACATCCTGCTTTATAGCTTTGGGGGCATTGTCTGCATGGAGAGTACATTAATCGCACCTCTTGGGCCCCTGGGGTGCCCCCATAATTCAGACTAAACAAATCAAACTTCCAAGTGCTATTCTAGTAGCCGCAGAGCAGAAAAGGGGCCTGAAAACAGCAAAGCTAATGTTAGCAAAGACAGACTATAAACCTGTCATGTTAGCGCCTACCAGAGTCCTATCTCAGAGGAAGCTGACGCTCCAGACTGAGCTTAAAGATGACATTTGTGCTTCAGAGAGGTGATGGACGGTTCCTGGATTCTATGACAGATGCTGACAACTGCAAACACAGTGGGAGTCAGAGGAAAATGAATGTCTTCTTCTGTTCTAAAGTTAAAGGTTAAAATATGATTCAGTGCCATGGACTTTCTGTAGCTATCTTCCACTACAAAATGCATCATATCCAGTTATACAGAACGTGACACCTCGACCCTTTTATATTTAAATTTATTAGTGCCCGGTATTCAATCCTTGCATTTTCAAAAGAGAACTTTTTTTTTTTCATCTGGAATTTGAGAATGACGTTAATAAAGGCTTATCTATTTTCTGGGTTGTATTTAAATTATATTTTCCTTTCTTGTGAGCACAAAAAATAATCTTCAGAAATTTAGAGCTATGGGGAAATATTTCATTGACTCAATCATTTTACCTTCTAAATGGAAAATGAGCTTTTTAAATCATTTTTTTAAATTTTTCCATTATAGCTGACATACAATTTTATATTACTTTCGTGTGTACTCTCCAGTGATTAGACATTATATAACTTAGTAAGTGATCATCCTGAGAAATCTCATACCCATCTGACACCAGACACAGTTATTCGAATATTATTGACTATATTTCTTATGCCATACTGTACATCCCCATGACTATTCTGTAACTACTAATTTGTACTTGTAAATTCCTTCTGAGCTTTTATATTGAATACTATTCCCTTGGATTGAGAGAGAAAGATGTGTCTGTCATTTTTGTCTTTTGTCATAGAGGATCAATGATTTCAATAATTTAGGACAGAGAATAAGCCAATCAACAGAAAAAAAAGGGGGAAATCTGAGGGAAAGTTAGGTAGGATCTGCTTACATTTCCTAGAAGTAGTGCCAATGTCCCCACTAGTAGTCCAGGGATGCCTCACCAGAAAGCCATACCTCACTGTGCCCCACCAGAAAGCCTTACCTCACTGTGCCCTACCAAGTGTCACAGGACAGAGAACATAGTAGAATCTCCATAATGGACTCAATGGACTTATGAATAAATAAATGAGTGGACAAATAAATGATTGAACACTAGTGAGCATTCTTGGGTATCAAATGAAAAACTTGCAGTTCTTAGAAAAAGATCTCTCTCCTAAAGCAAAAGTCATAAAGGAAAATGAACCTTCAAACAGAAGTTTAATCAATCATTTTTAAAAATCTTCACCTGAGGATATTTTCCCATTGATTTTTAGAGAGAGTGGAAAAGAAAGGGAAAGATAGAGAGAAACAACAGTGTGAGAGAAACATAGCGATTGGTTGCCTCCTGCAGGAGCCCCGACCAGGGCCCAGGCCAGGGAGCAGCCTGCAATCAAGGTATGTGCCCTTAACCTGAAGCAAACCTAGAACCTTTCAGTCCACAGGCTGATGCTCTATCCACTGAGTCAACCCGGTGAGGGCTAATCAATCATTTTAAAATGTGAATTTGGGAGTAATTGATGGCATCTGGCTCTTATATTAGGCCCTAAATAAATTTAATTATTTTTAAAGTTTACTAAGTCTCTCATTCATGTTTGTACTTTCATTCTTTCATCAAGTTGGGAAACTAGTACATGGATATTTTCCTTAATCCTGCTGTCATCCGGAAAATAACAGCCACTGTTACCACAATCCAAGCTCCTTAAAACTCTCTTCTGATTTGAGACAAGAAGGATCAGATCCCTGGTGAGGCTGCAGGGTCTCTGAGTTGTGCAAATTTGCACCCCCAATTTCTCGTTCCCTGCACTAGACACTTGGGCCAGGATACACAGTCCTCTTGTAGCTCTAACTCAGCAGCAGTCAGGTACCAATTTGGTTTTGGAATAAAGTTCTGGATGCTGACTTTCCCAAATCTCCCTCAGAAACCCTGGCCCTCTCTGAATCTTGGTGCACTGATTAAACAACTTGAAGCTATTCCTCTTACTTATGCTCCAGAAGCCAGACAGCAAGGTCTGCCCTGGTTTTACCTCTCTGTATTCATTTAAACAGATGTCAGAACTCCATTGCTTTGTTTTATCAAAAGGGATCTCTCCTCTACTGCAGTCTCCCAGGTGGGTGGGTGTAATGGACAATATCTGGCTGAATACCCCCCAGGAGGATTGGGGGAAATACTCAAATGTTTTGACTATATTCGCTGGATTCCTTCATGTGTTTGGCCTCATCTGAATTCAGAGAAGTCATCCCAAATTAGTTATGAAGGATCCGAGATGACAGTAATTTGGTCAGATGAGACTTGACAAAAGCACGGATATGAAATCAGAGCAACAGAAGCACTGTTTTCCAGAAGGATGCGGTGTGCGTAGGGAGCAGGAAGAAGAGACAACTGGTCTCCCTTCTTCATCCTGTCGACCCAATTCCTGTGCCTCATATACTCACCTTCTCAAGTGTCCTTGCTTCTCAGAGACCTTCTTGTCTGATATATCAGAACGAAATAACCAACATCTAGAAGAAAGGGGGAAGTTTGGAGTCGCTTTTACTCTTATTTCTGTGAATTTTGAAAGAGTAACATTTTTCTAAATCTTCGAGTGGTCGGCAAACTTCGGCTCGCAGCTCTGTGGACTAAAGAGTTTGCTGACCACTGCGTAAGGCATTACCCTTACCCAGGAATTTTGACTTCAGATTAAAGCCATTATTACATTATTAAAATGTTTTTTAAGTGTTTTTCCCTAAGGCAGTGGTTGGCAAACTCATTAGTCAACGGAGTGGCAAACAGCGGCTTATGAGATGCATGTGGCTTGTGATTCACAGTTTGCCGACCACTGATCTATACCAAAAGAGGAGTAAAAACCACCTCATAGTTCATGTAATCATACTGGAATTTCTATGCTCATGCACCACAGGAAGTAAGAAACAAACTGCAACTCAGGTTGTTATTTATTAGAGGTCCAATGCACAAAGATTCCTACAAGAATGGGCCTTCCTTCCTCTGGCTGCTGGCACCACTTTTGCTTTGGCCTGGAGCCACCTTTCTGCCTTTGCTCCATCCTGGAGCCAACTTTCTGCCTTCTCACACTGCCCAGAGGCTTGGTGCCTGGGTATGCAAATTAACCTACCATCTTGGTTGGGTTAATTTGCATACTCACTCCTGATTGGCTGGTGGGTGTCACAATGGTACAGTCAATTTGTGCCTTTCTCGCTTATTAGTGTAGATTGTGCTTTGCAGATTTATTCCCTGCTTCCTCTGAGTCTGTCCCCAAGGTGCAATCGTGATAGAACTGTTTGTTCTATTTTCTGATGCTTCCTCAGGAGAACTCTCAAGAAAAGCATGTCTCCCTGGGATGAAAGAGGGATACTACTCTATTTAAAGATCCTAGAATGAGTGGTGATGGCAGTACAACTTTATCAATATATAATAAAATCTACTGAATTGTATCTTTCGAAAGGGCAATTTTATGGTATATAACATGTATCTAAATTTTAAAAGAATATGAAGTTAAATTGCTCTCACAAAATGCAAAAGAACCTTTTTAAAATTTTTATGTAAACTGCAGTATATTAGAATATTCCAGGAAAAGAGAGGACACATGGAAACTCCCAGAAACATTACACTCTTATCAGTCAGGAAGTTAAGGGAAACATCACTAAGAGTCAAAATGAGAAAGACTAGTCAATAAATACTGTGTCACCATGGCCAATATCAGTCCAGGAGATTATTTCCAATCACATCCCTGTCAACCAGAGGGCTAAAATCTTCTTTAAATCATGTCACTTTAGCCTGTGTTGGGTTAAAATGATCTCTCCATGTCCTGCTTCTCAGAGGGACAATCCTCTTGATTTTGAACAACAGGACAGTTTTCAGTGATATAAGTCCCTCTTACTTTCCACACCCATTTTCTTTATGCCTTAAAATGCCTCCCAGGACATCATTGTCAGAATGCCAATATGGCTGTCATGAGGAGGGTATCAGTATGACCCTCTGATTTATAGCTCCAGACACTCTAGCAAAACAGAAAGCCCTTGGCAACATGGATTATAAATGCATCAAGTTCAGTTATAGGAAGTTTTCTGTCTCACACAACCTTCAGAAAAGCTTAAAAAATGCAATATGGACAAGATTTAGAGCAGTGATGCTAAAAGATTAGCAGGCCTCAGAAACGCCTGGAGGCTGGTTCACCCACATTGCTGAGACCCTCTCCTGAGTTTCCTGTTTAGGGTCTTGGGGTACAGGCAGAGAATTTGCAGGTGTTGCTATTATTGCCCTGGGGACCACACACTGTAACCACAATTCTACAAAATAAAGAATAAAAGAGGGGTTGGGGTATGCCGGGAAGGGAGGAAGGCAATATGCTCTTTATTAAACAAAGAAACATATCATACTTCTCTTTAGATTTTTTTTCATTAGTCCCAGTGCTCACAGAGATTATGAAATATAGCCCTCACACTAAGAGCATCCTTTGCCTGCTAATCTGTTTTCTTCTTCTGGATCCCAGCTAGAAAAAAGACAACATTCAGGGATCCCCTTCTCACTTCTGCTTAGAATTGTTTCATCTTTCATTAAAACTGCTAAGTCACCACGTGGATGGGCAGCATGAGTGATGCTGATGATGATGGAACTGTTTAGAATCTGCCCTGTGTTACTGCTAAGGGGATTTCGCTTGTGATAAGTTGTACAGAACTAAATGCGCATGCTCAGACACATGCTCAGACACACAAAGGTAAAAGTAAAATCAAGTAAATCTGAAGATCGGGGATTTGTTTAGGTGTTA
Source organism: Lasiurus cinereus (assembly GCA_011751065.1). Classification (NCBI taxonomy): domain Eukaryota; kingdom Metazoa; phylum Chordata; class Mammalia; order Chiroptera; family Vespertilionidae; genus Lasiurus; species Lasiurus cinereus. The sequence goes on from JAAGEH010002531.1 coordinate 71,851,231, forward strand.
AAACCTTGGTTATAATAGTTTACACGACCGAGTTTACAAGGTGTTTACTAGACAAAAAATCCGTGGGATATCTATATATTAGTTCAATTGTATGTTAACCTAAAATCTTCTAAATAAAAATTTCTATTAAAAACAAATACTTCTTTGACAAGACTGGTTTGGCTCAGTGGATAAAGCATCAGCCTGCAGACTGAGGGGTCCCAGGTTCGATTCCGGTCAAGGGCATGTATCTTGGTTGCAGGCACATCCCCTGTGGGAGGTGTGCAGGAGGCAGCTGATTGATGTTTCTCTCTTATCAATGTTTTTAGCTCTCTGTCCTTCTCCCTTTCTCTCTGTAAAAAAATCAATAAAATGTGTTTAAAACAAACAAAAAATACTTCTTAAGACCTCTGGGTACATTTTCTGAATCACATCAAGTTTCACCTGCCTTTTTTAGGGCCACCAATACACACTATCATAACTTCCAATACTTTGCTTTTGTAGAAGAATGAAGTTCTACTCCTTTTTAATTCGAAAAGTAATGTTTCCATCTTTTTTGGCTGCTCAAGCTGGTAAATAGAAACACACAGGTTTCCGTTAAAAATAAAAATGAATGGGAGGATTAAAAATTAGAAATAACAGGCCTCCAATCTCTTAAATTCCCTTCACTGTATTCAGCAGATGTCTAGCCTCTCTGTTTCACTTAGCATTCTGAGGACTGCCTCTGGGACGCTGGCATCCAACAGAATACAGTAGGACCCACACAACAACACCCTCTCAAGCGGCCTGAGCAATTTGTTTCCTTCCTGAAGGCAAATCTCAAGTTCATTAGTATCGATTTCTCTGTCTGGAAACGGTAGCCACTAATTTTAATCACTGCCTGCCATGTCGTGCTTTGCCACTCAGAGCTGCCTGTCTTTGGGTTTGCTGCTCTGAGGATTGCATGGCTGTAACCCATCAGCACCGCCTGACATGCCTCCTGTTAGCTCACATAGAAAAAAAAAGTGTTTCTTTATTCAACTTCCTCATTGGTTGCTTTGCTTGGCTGGCCTGGCTCAAAACATGTCCAAGGAAATGAAGGTCAAAACCAGGAAGAACTGGGCCCCAGAGGAGAGCAGCCAGGCACAGTGGAGAGACTCACAGCTTCCCAGGATGTGGGGGACAGGGAGGCCTATCCACCCACACAATGCTTTGTGGACAGACATCAGAATTCTCAAGAACAAGATGGCAACAGTCATGACGATCTCCTGAGCGTGTGAATTCTGGGGATATGGCAGAGCTGGCTGAGGCACCTGGGACCAGGTCAGCCTCACCCCGGCTGAGACAGAAGCTGTGAGGGTAACCTGGACGTTTAACCTGGAAGATCTTTGCACAAAGAGCTGTAGTTGCCTTTCCATGTCCTTCTCTCATTCTTCCACTGCAAGGAGACTGAATTTGTGTGGGACGGTAGTTGTGCCCAGCTAAACGACTGAAAAATTCCCAGCATCCCCTGAGACCAAATTCTAGCGGAAGAGTTATAAGCAGACATTTTTGGAACATATCAACGTCCTTAAAGGGAGAATAACAGTCAGGCCTTCTCTCCCTTTTCCCTGGGGTCCATGCTCCACATGGGGATCCAGTGTATGGTGCTGTTTCCCCCACAGCCAGCAGTTGTTGTTCCAGGAATGGGGGTGGAAACTGGAATGGCTCCTCTCGCTATTACCCAGGTAATCTACTCAGTGGTCGGCAAACTGTGGCTCGCGAGCCACATGCAGCTTGCGAGCCGTGGTTTGCCTCTCTGTTAACTAATAATGAGTTTGCCGACCACTGGGATAGGGGCTTAAGCACAAGGAACGACAACAGCCTGTAATTATTGGAATGAGAATCTAGGTCAGTGGTCAGCAAACTCATTAGTCAACAGAGCCGCAGTTTGCTGACCACTGTACTAGCTAAACAGTTTGCTTCCTGTTGCGGTGACTGTAGGCTCTGCAGGTCTAGAGGTCTCAGGTTCAAAAGGAGGAATGGTTTCACTAGAGAACAAACATGGTTCCTTTGGACTGGAGTTTGAGATTGCCAACTGGGCACCTCAATCTCCTCAAGGATTAAAGGTGAAGAAGGGAGTTACTGGGCTGGCACAGGTGGTGGATCCTGACTGCATGGAAAGTGGCTTCTACTAGATAAGGAAGGAAGGTGGGTATGGCTGGCTGATCACTGTGATCTAGGACTGCTGGGCCAATCAATAACTGGGCTTCCTTAGGCTCAGTAATCTAAAAACTGGTGAGGGCCGAAACCGGTTTGGCTCAGTGGATAGAGCGTCAGCCTGCAGACTGAAAGGTCCCAGGTTCGATTCCGGTCAAGGGCATGTACCTTGGTTGCAGGCACATCCCCAGTAGGAAGTGTGCAGGAGGCAGCTGATCGATGTTTCTCTCTCATCGATGTTTCTAGCTCTCTATCTCTCTCTCCCTTCCTCTCTGTAAGAAATCAATAAAATATATTAAAAAAATAAAATAAATAAAAACTGGTGAGCATGTAATCTCAAATATTTGTCAGGTTGGAGTTTCTTAACTTCCTTTAGTCCTCAGGAAAATTCCAGCATAAAAGCAAATAGCTTGCACATGTCTTGAAGGATTGATTCCAACAACCTGGACATTGCAAGCTAAAAAAAAAAGAGAGAGAGGTTACTGGAAACATGAAGTAAATGTACTGGAACTTTTACTTTTTGGCATCATTGTCTGTATATTGAGGCTGTCTTCACAATATTCAGTAAACGCTCATTTGATGCTACTGGGATTTGATTACTGGAAATTTCTAGAGTTAACTGCTTTGGCTCTACTAAGTATTTTCTATGAAGTTGCCAGTGCTATATGTTTGACTCAATTCATCTTCCGTAAATAGCATTATTGCTATTAAGTATATCATGAACCAGAATCTCATTACTATATGTGGGTTAGAGGATTTTTAATAGGATATTAGGAGCATAAATGACAGGACACACAAAGGACTAAAGTTGGCTTTCCGGCAAAATAACTCTATAAGCCACATGGTATTTGAAATTTTCTGCTATCTGCAATATTTTATATTGCCTTAGATATAATCTCTTATGTTTGTCAACAAGTTTCTATTTCAGAATCAATATTTGTTGAAAAGTAGTATTAGAATATTCACCAAATATTCCAACAATTCTCTATTCAAAATCCAAGGTTAATATTTAAAAACAGGAAGTGGAAGTAATATTTTTAAGCAGCCTACCAACACATTATGATAGTATGTAGTTTTTTAAAATGTACTAAATGAAGACTTTTCTCTAAGAACTTAGACTATTCATGTTACTATAATAATATGACTTAGTTTTGATAAATATCAGCCAAAATTATTCTTTTCTTAAAATCTTAACATTTCAGACATAATTCATATGTCATAAAATTAGCCCATCTTAAATACACAATTCGGTGATTTTTAGTCAATTTACTAAGTTGTGCAAACATCACTATGGTCCAGCTAACCCTTAATAATGGGTTGATAAAAAGAGTTATATAGTAAGATATCTTCTCCTCTTGACTTTTAATGGAGGTGCAGAAGGACAGGTGTTAAGAGGCGCAACACCCATCTTACAACCATGAGGAGCACCTGTGAGATGGAAGCATCCTCAGTGACGGAGGTGAATGAGACACAGCGGGTGAGACAGTCACACAGCAATAAACAGCAAATGCTAGTTATCAGGGATGCTACTGAGAAACATTTTATGTCTTTTATTGTCTCAGAAACAGAATGTATGTCTCTAACATGATGATATCTCTAAAGTTAAAGATTATTGAAAGCACATTTATAATTCTCAGCCCTCCTTGCAAGTGGGCCGAGCACTGGAAAAAATAATAGGCAACAAAATTTGAAAATTACTGGCGGATGCGGTAAGAAGCCCATGCTGATTCCAGTTTCCAGTCTCTCTCCTCCTGCCACTGGGATGAGAAGGCCACATGATCCAGGTGGCAAAACCTCCACCGTCAAGGACAGGGCCTCCTGCCAATCCACGTGGAATATGTCACGTGAGTGAGAAGTAGGTTGTGACTTGGAGCCCAAGAGATATTGGGACTATTTCAGCGTAACCTATACCTGGATGAATTTTTTAAGTCACCTGTATTGAGGTTAATTAAACCATTACCTGTATGAAAGACTATAGCTTCAAACAGTTTAGGAAACTATAATTTTAAAAATGTCTCCTGGTCGCTTTGTAACATTAACCACTATTAAGTTTCTAGTGTCTTCTTGCAGAAAAATATTTTATTTAACTACAGATCTATGTATCTTCTTTTCTTCTGCCAACTTCCTAACCAAAAAAAAAAAAGAAAGAAAGAAAAGAAAAGAAAAGAAAAGGAAGAAAGAAAAAAGTCAAACTCTACACTCTTCTGCATTCACTTTTTAGAATAATAATGTCTTGACCATATAGTTATATCTGATTCTTACAAAACATGTTGCATAGATAAAACATAGATAACCAGGTCACTGTGGTAAATGTAAAGCAAGACAGTAGTGATCTGCACAGCAGCCTGTAAATAGACTTTTGGGTGCAGGCTCTTACTGCCCTGTAAAGCATATCTCACTGTGATGTTCAACCCCACATGTTTGGGGCCAATCCACAGGCTCAGAGAAGTGGCCAAATGTCTGCCACAGACTTTGGCTCCGAAACAAATGTCTCTACAGGAGTTTGAATCAATTAGTTTAATTTTTTTTTAGCTCCTGGCAAATGTTTAAACAGGTTCTTACATTAATCTTTAACATTAAAAATTAATCAGTATAAATGGAGACCTCATTACGGGAGCTGAAATGGACTCTTTTATCAGAAAGTAGTAATTTGAGATACTTATACAGGATTTTGTCTTACTTTATTTTCCTTTTTTTATTGTTTAAAGTATTACAAATAGTAGTATATATGTCTCCTTCCCCGCCCCCAATTGACCTCCCCCTGGCCTTCCCTACCCCCAGTACATGCTCTCCCTTACCCTCCCCAGCATCTGTATCCATTGTTTATGCTTATATGCATGGATACAGGTCCTTCAGTTTTTGGTTGATCTCTTACAGTCCATCGCCACCAACCTCTCCTGCCTTCCCGCTGTAGTATGACAGTCTGGTCAATGTTTCTTTGCCTCTGTATCTGTTTTTTTCCCCCATGATTCTTTCCTTAAAATATATTTTTATTGATTTTTTACAGAGAGGAAGGGAGAGGGACAGAGAGCTAGAAACATCGATGAGAGACATCGATCAGCCGCCTCCTGCACGCCCCCCACTGGAGATGTGCACGCAACCCAGGTACATGTCCTTGACTGGAATGGAACCTGGGACTCCTTAGTCCACAGGTCGATGCTCCATCCCACTGAGCCAAACCGGTTTTGCCTGATTCTTTTCTTTCAAAACATCTTGCCTCTGTAGGCTAGAAATATACCTATAAGAACAAAAAATGTTTGAGTCCCAATTTCAATGCCCAACAGTTCTGAGTCCCAGTTTCAATGTCAAACGGGTCCTATGTGAACATGTCAGCAATGGTGTCTGGATGGTGGACAAATGGTGGCAATGCAGGTCTGGCCCTCTCTGGTTTGGTCCTAGGCATCCTGTAGCGACGCTCAGCTGCTGACTGCCTGCATGGCAAGGCATGGTCAGCGTCTTCCATCTCTGGACTGTGTCTCCCCTTGTCTTCGTGGTTGGAGCAGACCTGTCAGTTCCTCTCTGTGGCAGGAGTCCACTTGATCTTGGAGTTGTTTTTTGAAAGTATATAAACATATTCTGGACCGAAAGTTAATAAAGGAGTCTTTTCTATAAAATTGGCTTGGGGTCCTTTTTATTTTTGCTCAAACTATTTTCCTTTGTCTTATTTTGACACCATGTGTGTTTCTCATGGGTGTCTTGCTGTTAGCATTACAGATGAAAATTAATTTTCTAAAGTAAAAATTTTCTAGATGTAATTTACTTACCGAATATTTTTCCTTACATGATATATCCTACTATTCCCCCTTTTTTGATTAATGGAGACTTTTGTAAATTTTTAAATGCAATCTTGATAAGTTTAAATTTTATTTATTTTTTTTGCACAGAAATCTGACTGCTTTATGTTCATTGCATGTTAAACAATTTTACCATGAGATGAACTACCAATAGGAATTTTAGTTAATACTTTATAAACAGCTTTCTGTCCAGTGCAATTAAATTTTCTTGAATATTCACTTATTTCAATTAGCCAATTTAAATTAATCTGAAAGCTTGATTACTCTTTTACTGTCAAATTTAATACTCTACCAACAATCTTAGATTACCCTGTAAATATTAGTGAAAAGGATTATTTGCATTCTTGAGTAGGCCCTGAGCAATCCTAGTGCTAGGCTGGATTTAGATATAGGGCAGCTGCTGTCAGTCAAGTCTCTGTCTGTTACCTGGGTTCCGATCTGTGCTGGGCCCAGTCTCTGTGTGTTACCTGGGTCCCGTTCTGTGCTGGGCATGGGAAGCAAAGCAGCCATGGGGGTAGGACACCTCTCTCAGAAGGGGTGAGGGTTCAGGCCCCTACAAGGTTGTGGGGTGAGGGTCTGTGCCCCACCTCTGTTGACCCCCAAGTTCTCTCCTGATGGCGCCTCTGTGACTGTGCCTGTCTTAGGTTGTCTTATACAGGATTTTAGAACTCAAAAAAAGAAAGTGGCGTTTCTCGGGGAGATGCCTGCTCTTCCACATTTTGATGTGAGAATGTGAGATGGCACTTTTCAACTTTGAATCTTATAATATGAACCTGCAAAGTGCACATTATTTGATTCAGAGTTCCTTTAATAAGCCACGGACATAATCTGGATTAGGATATATATATATGTGTGTGTGTGTGTGTGTGTGTGTGTGTGTGTGTGTGTGTAATATATATATTAGAGGCCTGATGATGAAATTCATGCAAGAATAGGCCTTCCTTCCCTTGGCTGCCTCTGACACTCTGGCACTCAGGAACCGGGCTTCCCTCACAGCCCTGGCTTAGTCTGGAAGGTTATCTAGAAGGATGTCTGGTCTTATTAGCATATTATGCATACACACACACACACACACACACACACACTAGGGGCACAGTGCACAAAATTCGTGCACTGGGGAGGAGTCCCTCAACCCAGCCTGCCTCCTCTCACATACTGGGAGCCCTAAGGGGATGTCGTACTGATGGCTTAGGCCTGCTCCCCGTTGGAGCAGTCTGGCCTCCCTTTGTGGGAGGCGACCGGGCTGATCAGGGGAAGGTGCCAGCCCCATCACCCCACTGCTGCAGCTACTGCCAGTCACCACAGCCACCAAGGTATTTTCATCAACACGGACTCCAGTCCCTTCACCAAGAAAAAATGACAACTTTCTTTAGGCATTTTCAAGATGTGCCTTTCATAGGATATGACATTTCTTTTTTTATTTTTCCTTTTATCCTCACCTGAGGATATGTTTCCATTTATTTTTTTCCCCTTCCCTCCAATTCCAGGCTTAGCCCCTGCCCAAGCCTACAGCCTCCACCCAGGCTGTAGGCTTGGAAAGCGGGCACCCACAACCCCTCTGATCCCAGGCTCAACCCCTTCCCAAACCTACAGCCTCCACAACAGGTTGCAGGCTTGGAAAGCTGTTACCCCTGTCCCCCACGCCTAAAGCCTCCACAGGATAACTGGCTGGGAGTGACTTGGGTGCTGAGGAGGTTCCCAGGACCCCGGCATGTATGCAAATCAACCACTATCTTTATTTGGTTGATTTGCATACTCACTTTGATTGACTGTAGGTGTAGCAGGGGTACAGTCAATTTACATGTTTCTCTATTATTAGGAAAGATCATAAGTAGAAATTAGGCTAGAGTGTGAGGACTTCCTCAAAGCCTATGCTAAAAGGGAAGGGTGTCTTCACCAAAACTCAATAACCACATGCATCTAACTATATAAAAGCTAAGCAACCATTTGACAGTTCAACCAGTAGCTATGACTTGCACTGACCACCGGGGGGAAGATGCTCCAACCAGTAGGTTAGGTTGCTGCTGAGGTCCAGCTGATAAGGATTGGACAAGACAGGTGGACATGTCCTGGAGCCCTCCTGCAGTCCCTCCCCTGCCCCAATCATGAACTGGTGGGGTCCCTTGGCCTGGCCTGCACCTTCTCACAATCTGGGACCCCTTGAGAGATATCTGCAGGCCAGGCGAAGGGATCCCACAGATTAGTGCACTGGACCTCTAGTATATTATAAAAGCATATTTAAAATAATTTTTAGTCCCAGATGTGAGTTCCCAGGCAAGGGTGTCCCACAAGGAACCTGAGCTGCAAGGATCTGATTGGGGTTATAGGATGGATATAAAGAAGAGGAAAGATTCTAACCAAGCATTGCAGCCAGAAGCCCAGGACCACATCCAATAGATGAAGATGGAGAGCAGGCAATTCCTCCTCCCACTAACGTTTACCCAAGCAATGATTACACAGAAGGGGCAGAAATGGGGCGGATGCTGGAGAGAGAAACTGAGGGGAAGGAGAGACAAAAGAGTGTGACTTCAGGAAAAGCAGAAATAAGAAACAGAACAAGGTGAGTTCAAAATGGGAGAGTGAGGAGGTGACAACACATTAAAGACTCCTGAGAAGCTCGGGATGCTCAATTGGAACATAAAGGTGACAGAGGAGCCTTGGAGAATCAAAAACAAACAAGAGAGTCCCTGCCATGTCCCGTTAGTCCTCTCTCTAGACCACAGAGCTGCTCCCATCAGCAGCAGTGCTTTCATGTCCTGCCTCTATGACGGCGGACCTGGGAGGTTAAATCCTGCAGAGTGGAAAGAATTGCTCCTTACACAGCAGTAACCTGCAAAAGTAAAGTACCTCAGTAACCTAGTTGCTTAAGGATGCCAAACTACAGGGCACATAAGGAAAGGGGCTGGGGAAATAAATAAAATTAAATATCTCTGCCTAATAGCATCTGGACCTTAATAAGTCACAGGGGATTGGCAAGCCCTTTTATAAGCTACATAGAAAGGAAACAGGGTGTTTTCAACTAGCCCAATACCCCAAAGAAAAAAGGCAATCCCCTAAAACTAAGGGAGAAGTACACAACTTTGGCCAGTAAATTATTTTCAAAAGGAAAGAGTCAAAGGCTGTAATCATGTAGTTCAGCCATTCAGGCCTCTGCCAGTGTACTTGTGCAATCTACTCTCCATCCCTTGTTGTCATGTCCCGTGTTCTTTGTGGAAATGGCTCACACGATGATATGGTGTGTGTTCACCACTTGCTTATCCATACGCACTTCATTGAGGAGGTCTGGACCTGGACTTGCCATGGCTCTGAGGTATGCCTGTACTGAAGGCCTCAGCACCTCATCCTCAACTGGATTCAGTGCCAGAGGGGGGAGCACACTGACTCATAAAGTGTCTTTGCCAACCATGTTATCCCCTCTCTTTCTGTGAAATGGATCTGCTCTTGCTTATTTTTCTGAACATTATGAAAATAAAGCATATGGGAAGTGCTCTGAGGACTGTCTGACATGTGGAAAATATTAGAGCTGATCTGACCCAGTGCATTTTTCATGGTTCCGCTATTTTATCCACCAATGTCTGGCAAGCTGACCAGACCTGTTTCTACTGACAGACAAGAGGACAGGGTACTGAGAAGAGAAGAGACCACATACCCAACATTTTTGCTTAAGCCATTTACAGTGGTACCTCGAGATACGAGTGCCCTAACATACGAGATTTTTGAGATAGGAGCCGTCGAGCGAGCGATTTTTGCTTTGAAATACGAGCAACATTTGAGATAGGAGTAATCGTGTGGATCGGCCGGCTGGACATGACCCACCAGTTTACCGCGACTCGAGTGTCTCATAGTTCCCCACGCCTCAAGGTTATGGAACGAATTAAACTCGTAACTCGTACCACTATATTATTAAGATAGCTTACAGTCCAGAGAAGAGGACTGTTTTCAGCAAGAACTTGAGAGGTTGCCTATATTGTTTGTAAGCATCCTCAAAAGAATGGCTATTAACTCATACTGCATGATTTTCAATGGGAATCAGGCCTAATAAATCTTTAAGGACGTATCCAGGATCAGGGCACATGTCCAAGACTTTGCTTCTAGCACTTCCTGTCCTGACGTCAGTAACACGGAAAAGAAGGATTCGTGCCCAGGTAAGCGGACCGAGCCAGGAGCAGCTCACAGAGCTGAATGGATGTCTTATTAAAACTCTCCCCAACCACCCCGTTGGGAAAGCTGTGCCCAAGGAAGCATGGCTTTACACTTTGACCATGAACTTAGGAAAGGAATAAAGCAGCGGTTCTCAACCTGTGGGTTGTGACCCCTTTGGGGGTTGAACTACCCTTTCACAGGGGTCGCCTAAGACCATCGAAAAATGCAAATATTTACATCACGATGCATCACAGTAGCAAAATTTCATGGTTGGGGGTCACCACCACATGAGGAAACTGTATGCAAGGGTCGCGGCCTTAGGAAGGTTGAGAACCACTGGAATAAAGGATGGCATATGAGGCACAAATCAAACATGGAGAACAATCTAGTTTGGCCTGACATATCAAATTAGGTTGAGCAGGTAACAGAGAATATCTGATTTCCCATCCATGCAGGGTCTTTTATTTCTAATCTTCTTGACACCTACATAGTTATCCACTAAATTTTTAAATATCTGTAAACTGATATTTAAGAGCTCTTGGCATTTCTGTGCTTTTATAAACTGCAGGCTTCTTTAGAAGTGTTGATGAGTGAATAATTCCCAAGTCCCCCAGAAACAATTATGAGGGCAATTGAAGAAAACTTGAAATAGTCATATAGAAATGAGCAATACCTTTTGTACTTATGTTGTATCATAAGCACTGTCAATCATTATTTTCTAGATACACAAAAGCCACACAAAAACTATTGTAACGTACTTGTTAATAACTTACAGACCCACAAACTGTGGGATTTTTACCTTCAGTTTGAGCCCAAATCAAACGTGAAACAACTCTGACCAAAGTTCTCAGTTTCTGAGCCAAAGACTCAACATGGCCCTGGAAAGAGCCTTCTGTCCCCCGTAGCCACTGAGCTGAGCCTTCCCTCTCTGTCTCTGACATGTTTTCCAGCTCAGCCAATGGAACTACAGGTCTCTAGCTCATCAGCTTCCTGCTTGAAACATCATGCCTCTGTGTTGGTCAGCCAAGTGTCTTAGCCTTTCAAACTTCTATAACAAAATACTTTATAGGCTGGTGGCTTATAGAGAACAAATCTTTACTTCTCTCAGTTCTGGAGGCTGGAAGTCAGACCAAGGTGCCAGCAGATCTGGTGTCTGGTGATGGGCCATTTCTTGGTTGAGGAATGGCCATCTTTTTGCTGTGTCCTCCCATGGCAAAAAGGGCCAGGGAGCTCTCTGGGGTCTCTTTCATAAAGGCACTAATCCTATTCATGGCCTCATCAACTCCCAAAGACCTCTCCTCCAAATACCATTCAGTTGGAGGTTAGGTTCAATGCAAGAATTTTAGCTGAACACAAACATTTAATCTCTAGCAGTAGGGCTTCCGTAACACAGTACCAGAGACTGTCTGGCTGAAACCATAAAAATGTATATCCTCATAGTTCTAGAAGCTGGAAGTATGAAATCAAGGTGTAGGCAGGATTGGTTTCCTCTGAGGCTTCTCCCCTTGGGATGCAGATTATGTGACCTAACATGACTTTTCTCTGTGTATATGTGTCTACTCTTCTTCTCCTATAAAGAAACCAGTCATAGTTAGTTAGGGTCCACCCTTGTGACCACATTTTAACTTCGTTGTCCCTTTAAAGGTTCTGTTTCCATATCCAGTCACATTCTGGATTGCTGGGGTTAGGGATTCAATGTATGCATTTGAGGGGGACACAGGTCAACAACACAAGAGAAAAGGAGTCTGCCCAGTGCCAATCCCTCATTCTTTTGCCCTTTCCCAGTGGCCACAGCTTACGCATTGGCTTTACAATTGATTCCTCCTTTACCTTCTTTAATGCTTCTCCAATCTTGTGTCTCCACCTCAGAAATGACTGGATTCTGGACTGTGTCCTCTCTCCTTGTGAACATTGTGGGGGCCCAGCCCTTGTCTTCTCTTCCTCATGATACTACTGCACCAGCTGCCTCCTCAGTCTCATGACCCATGAGCTATACCTCTTCTAAAGTGCCCCAAAATTATTTTCCCTGAAAAACCCAATCAAGCTCTGATTCTAAGCCAATTAGAACAACATTATTGGTAGTCCATTAAAATCAAAAGCAAAAAACACCTCCACAGTTTAGTTCCAGTTTCCTTCATCACCACCTACTTAAATTCTACCCTACCCTTCAGATGGCATCAGACTTCTTGGCCAGAAAGAGAGACACCAAATGAAATGACTTAAAAAAGGCAGCTATTTCTCTCATATGTCAATGCTCCCAAGCAAGTGGTTTTGGGCTGGTAGAGCAGCTCTGATCTGGAAAGTCCTCAGCTTCCTTCGGTCTTGATGCTCTGCCTCAGGAGGGTCTGGATCCAAGTCTCTTGGTCTTAAATGGCTGCCATCACCCCAGCCTCGATGTCAGTCTTCCATGAAGTTGGGGGGCTGGGAAGTCATTGTTTCAGACAGAAGAAATTGTCTACAGATCCACAGGATATGAATATCCATTACATGGGGCCAGGCCATAGGATTACAAAATAAATAACGGACTCTCTCTTCTCAAGAGATTTCAAAATAAATAATGGACTCTCTCTTCTCAAGAGATTTCAGCCTGGTGATAGGAAATCGGATAATTTGCAGAACAAGTCATTTTATGAACCAAGTGCTGAAGGCTCCTTGGGGAGAACCACTCATGTTGAGTTAACATGAAGTGGGCACTGTGCGCTTGGGCAACGAACTTTAACCCTTCTTTGTGCCTGAGTTTTAACCTCTGGAAAATACTGAAAATAATAGCACTTACAGTCACTTTATGAGGATGCTGAGGCCATGATACTCCTGTCAAAGGAATATAAGCCAAATATGAGTGGAAGTGTGTGGGGCAGCTTCTAGCAGACTGCTTTGGGGTTTCTGTTTGCTTTTCTCTGGATCCCAGGCCCCTTCCTCTCTTCTCATGGCTCTGGCCTGCTGAATAATGGTTCCCAACTACATCCGGGTCCTGACCTCTGAACCCATAAATGTTAAAAGGAGCTTTGCAGGAGTGGTTAAATAGGAATCTTAAGATAAGGGGATTAGTTTGGATTATCCAGTTGGGCCCAAGGTATTCATTACAAGTTCCTTGTAAAAGGACGAAGGAGATCTGAGGATGGAAGCTAGAAGTTGGAGCGATATGAAAGGGTCATGAGATGAAGAATGCAGGGAACCACCGGAAGCTAGAAAAGTCAAGACAATGATTTTTCCCTTAAGCCTTCAGAAGCATTCAGCCCCGCTGACACATTGACGTCAGCCCAGGGAAACTGATTTCAGACTTTTGGCCTCCAACACTGTGAGAGGAGAAATGTGTGTTGTTTTAAGCCATCGTTTCTGGTCATTTGTTACAGCAGTCACAGACCTACTAATACGGCACACTTTGCCAAGGCCTGGCACATTCAGGAAATAAATAAGCTTGTGAGGAAATATATCAAACCACAGCAGAGTCCTGGCAGGGCTGCCTCATTAATCCTTCTGCAGAGAGCTGGGGAGCACCTGTGGTGACCAGGGGCTCTGGTACAGGAGTGACGTGACCATCACACCCTTTCAGACCTCAGTACAGGGTGCAGGAAACTGCTACATGAGGAAATACAAGTGGCCTCACAAAGGAAAACTGTGCAGAATAGAAAAGAACATCCATTCAGAATAGTAAGGAAATCCTTCCAGAGATAACCTAGGACTCAACCTTTGAAATAGGAGATCAGATCTTTGCTTACATGAAACAAAGTTACCCTGGCTAACAAATATGACAACACAAAAATGAATGTACAGGAAGTGGGTCAAGCAACTCATAAAATGGGGGTGAACAGGCACTTTTATTTTATTTTTTAAATATATTTTATTGATTTTTTTACAGAGAGGAAGGGAGAAGGATAGAGAGCTAGAAACATCGATGAAAGAGAAACATTGATCAGCTGCCTCTTGCACACCCTCACTGGGGATGTGCCCACAATCAAAGTACATGCTCTTGACCAGAACCGAGCCTGGGATCTTTCAGTCCACAGGCCAGTGCTCTATCCATTGAGCCAAACCTGTCAGGAAAATAGGCACTTTTAGGAAGGCAGTTAGGATGCATCCAGGAGTTGGGCTCAGTCATCAGAAGTGGAAGAAAAAACCAACAGATTCTAACCAGAGTGCTGCTAATGGGGTGATTCACTTCAATGGGTGCACATTTGTCCCTGGTGCTACCAGCTTAATAGCATCTGGGAGAGTCCACACACCTGCCTTGGGTCCCATACCCACTTGTTGCCAAGGAAGATGTCTTGCCAAATTGTTAATAGCTAACGCTGAGTATTTCCTAAACCAGAATTATTAGGATGTTGTTCTCTGAAAAATGCAAAATGTGTTGTTGGACATAGAAGACCGGCAGCTTCCCATTTGTGATGAGCAGGACTTTTTTTACACAGACATGGTGGATGTTATTCCAGGAATCAGGGATGAAATGCACAAAGGAACAATGGGTAACCACAGGAAATAAGAAGGGAGTGGTGAGGAGACCAGCTTGGCTGGAGTGTGCTGGAAGATGGGACTGAAATTGCATATTAGAGCCAAAATGTGAAAAGAAATATCAATGTCAGAAAAGAGGATTCCATTTTATCTTGTAGACAAGGGGAGGCTATTAAAAGTACAATGGTACCTCGAGATACGCGTGCCCTAACATACGAGATTTTTGAGATATGAGCCATCAAGTGAGCGATTTTTGCTTTGAAAAAGGAGCAACAGTTGAGATACAAGTAATCGCACGGATCAGCTGGCTGCACACGACCCACCAGTTTACCGTGACTCGAGTGTCTCATAGTTTCCCACGCCTCAAGGTTAGGGAATGAATTAAACTTGTATCTCGAGGTACCACTGTATTTGATTATCATTGCTCTTATGTTATTTTGATAGATCTTTGCAATATAATTTGAAAGCATTAAGGATGGGTGAGGGATCAGTTTAGAGGTTTTTTACAATTATCTAGGAAAGAGGTTATGAAGTGCTAAAGTGAGGTTGTGGAAGTGGAAGGGAAGATATTAAAAAATAAATATCTTTTCTAAGGAGGAATTTTTAAGTTCTCTGCTCCCAAAGGATGCATCTAAACTGTTGCCCAAATTCAGGGCTGAGCAATCCAGCCACCACCCAAGCTGTGCACACCTGGAAGGCGCCTTCAGCAGCCTTCCAGGGATACGCTGACCCAGGTAGGTGGATAGATATGAAGCCCCTAGTATTTGAGACCTCATCCCTATAATATAGAAGTTTCTTCAAAAGGCATCGGAAGTCCAGCCTGCATGGCTCAGTGACTGAGTATCAACTTATGACCCAGGAGATCATGATTCAATTCCTCATCCAGCCATATGCCCTGGTTGTGGACTAAGACCCCAGTAGGGAGCATGTAGAAGGCAGCTGATCAATGATTCTCTTGCATCATTGATGTTTCTATCTCTATCTCCGTCTCCCTTACTCTCTGAAATCAATAAAAACATCTTAAACAACAACAACAACAAGCAAGCATTGGAAGAAATAATGAAATGTTAGAAATAAAATAAATCAAACAGGCAGAGAAAAGACGGATTTTCCACTCTGAGGATGATGTATCAGGAGGTAAGGACAGGAGGAGAGATGCTGTAGAGCAGCGGTTCTCAACCTGTGTGTAGCGACGCCATTGGGGGTCGAACAACACTTTCACAGGGGTCTCTTAAGACTATCAGAAAACACAGATATTTACATTACGATTCATAACAGATGCAAAATTAGTTATGAAGTAGCAATGAAAATAATTTTATGGTTGGTGGTCGCCACAAATGAGGAACTCTATTAAAGGGTCATGGCGTTAGGAAGGTTGAGAACCACTGCTGTAGAGACAGAGCAGTCGAAGAAAGACGGAATTGCTAGGCATGTTTAGTTTGACAGTTCAGGTAATCCCCTTCCTGTTGTCATTCACACTATAAATGATGTGTCTTGACATTCTCTAGAACAGCGGTTCTCAACCTGTGGGTCTCGACCCCTTTGGGGGTTGAACAACCCTTTCACAGGGGTCGCCTAAGACTATTGGAAAACACCTATTTCCCATAGTGTTAGGAACCAACACACTGCTCCTCGGTGTAGCAAAATGTAGCAATGTAGTTTACTGTTGTCCTATGAAGACTGTTACCCATGCTACACCACAATTCAAGACAAAATTTCATTTATTTGTAATTAGAAATAAATATTTCACAATATATAATTACATATTGTTTTTGTGATTAATCACTATGCTTTAATTATGTTCAATTTGTAACAATGAAGATACATCCTGCATATCAGATATTTACATTACAGTTCCTAACAGTAGCAAAATTACAGTGATGAAGTAGCAACGGAAATAATTTTATGGTTGGGGGTCACCACCACATGAGGAGCTGTCTTAAAGGGTGGAGGCATTAGGAAGGTTGAGAACCACTGCCTTAGAACTTACTTTCTTCCTGAAGGCTCTGTTACACACATTGTAGGAATGACTGGCCCCAGGCCCTCCAACCCTCCCCCCCAGCCCAGAGGCCTTGAAAGCTTACATTCCACACCCTATTGTTGGGGGGGCCTCCAGGCCCAGCTCTACTGATGGGAACTGTGGGGAAGTCCGTGTGAGACTTGAGGAGGAAGAGCCCAAGAATTGTGGAGCTGCTGACCACAAACAAGTCCCTTAGGTTTAAGCCACTGTTCATTGGACTTGGCAAATGGCCGTATCCTAATGTTTAGCGTCTCATTCGAAGAGCATTTGAATTGCTTTTGCACTTGAATCTGAACTGGCCTTCCAACCCCTGGTAGGAAATTGCACTGAAGCAGGAAAGGATTTTCATTCTGTACCATTACTTCCAAGAGAAATGGAGAGCATGCATAGAATTAATAAATTAGCATTCTAATGTGATTTCCAAAATCTCCCTCAAAATCATTCTGCCACTTGATTCCAAATAGTTATGCCAATAAAACCTCATTTTAATAGCACCAACACAAATTTATCAATAGCTAGTTATTTATGGTTATTTATTTGCACAGTATTCTTTCAGTTCTTAAAAGAGTGATAAGCTATTTATTTGTTCAGTAGTGGCTATGTTCTCCTTCGGGTTTCTTTTGTTCTTGAAATAAATTAATGCATTTACTCAGAGTTGGCCTGAGCAAGATGATCTTATTTTAAACAATTAGAAATATATACAGTAATTATAAGAAAGCTTTGGGAAGAACAAGATTTTTACAAAATTACAAATCTCTATGCTTTCCTTCAGGCCATCTTATTAAAGGGCAGTCTCATGACAAGAAATGAAACATTTTTAAACAAGACATTGAGATAGCTGGCTCTTGTTTGACCCAAGTGTGAATGTACTTTGAATTCTATTGACGTGAGAGCCGATAGGCCAGTACATGAGTTGCTAGCTTCTAGGGTTTTAAAAAGGTTCTTCAGGACCTGGGATAAGTAAATGCTATTTCAAGGACTTCATCTGTGCGTTTTTCTAAAATAGCGTTGATTTGAGAGGCCACATAAAGAGTAGAGCGTGAGGTTAAATTTGTTAATTGACCTCTTCATGTTACACTCTTTCCGTTCTTAGATCATGGTTCTTAAAAGACTGTTTTCCTTTTCCTCTCTTGCCTGAGATACCTTCGTAACATCCCAGCTGATTCCGATGGGCATCACCTCACCGTGTCACCCTTTATCTGGGGTCAGCCATCAGAGCATGCCCGCTGCTGCCGGCGAGCACACGTCAGACTCGGAGACCTGCTCTGTGTCACCTCCGTCGCCGGGTTTGATGCACCGTGACATAAAGGGCAGCGTGGGATCAAGTGGCGCTGGAAAGAGTCAGCACCTCAGTTGAAATGAGTGGCATTGCCTGACAATGACTCAGTCTTAGGAAAAGCTTTCTCAGAAGGCAAAAGAGAAAGTTACGTTTTCTCTCTTAAACGTACCAATAACATGTTTCTTATATCTGGTTTTATTAAAAAAATAAAAAATAAAAAAAGGATCCCTTCAGTGTTTATAACATTTCTGCTGGCCCAAGTTCCTAGTTACTTTCGAAATGGACAAATGAATTCACAAGTGCTGATCCAGGGACATGTTGCTCTTCACATGTAATTTAATGGCGTTTCCACCACACCAGCTCTGGCCTTGGGAGAAACAAAGACAGATGTCTCAGAAGTTCAGCCCCTTATCTTTTCCCGGGGAATGGAACACAGTCAAGACCTTGGCAGCCAAACTCATTTTGAACTTGTAGTTTCCAGCTTTAAACTAAACCTCATCATTTTATCAGAAACGATTCCTGATCCATTTATTCCAACACTAAATCAGGGCTTACGTTCAGGACAGATTGGTAGGACACGTTGCTGAAACGTTATTTTGAGCAGGAATGGGCATGTAACCTTTTTTTATTATTATTCGGTAATTTTTGAGACTGAAGTGCCTGATAATATCTCTCAAAGTCTGAGTAAGCAGAGTTGCTCAGATTCACTTTTCAGACTTCTCTTTCTATTGAAATTCTATGGGAAAACAAGAACCAGATGGCTTTAGGAAGGTAGGAAAGTTCCAAACGGTCTTTTCTTCTAGGAGTATGTACCCTAGGATTTATTATGATTGTGGTGGTTTCAGAGCCAAATGATAAGTAGTCAGATTCTGTGGATAAAGTATTTCATCGTAAATGTCCCTACCTGACCACTCATTTTTAGAACAACCCTCATCTGTGAATTGATGATACGGGAAACTTGAGCCTAAGAAAAATATACGATTGTAATTTAACATTTTCACAGTGCACATTCGTGGCTCGGGCCAGACATGTTCCAGAAATTTTCATCCCTTGGAGGAGCGAAGCTCACCACGGGGTGAGTAGTTTTTCTTTAAGTAGTCTCCATCTGATGGTCTCACCGAGCAGTCAGCTTTTGCTTTAATAATTAAGCCTGGCTTAAAAATGTTTCAAAGCAGACACAAGTTCTTTGAAATTGGATCCAAAAGAGAAACTGACAAGGCTATTGACTGCTATGAAAAGAAACAGAAAGAAAACAAATCTGTGGGCAGAATAAAGGAGAACGGTGGCTAGCTGCGTTTCATGGCTGTTCTTGGTTTTCCAACATGTCCTAAAATAATGACTTGTAAGAGTTCCCTCCCTCTTGTTTTCATGAGACAAAGACTCTGCACACATCCTAACACACTGAGGTTACCGGCCGGGAACACTGTCACTGGCAACTAAAGATCAGGGGCACACGGAATACTTTTTTGGGGGATTTCACAAGAAATAGTTATTAACATGAGACACATTTGCTAAAATAACTGTTGGGAAGAAAATGCATTTGGGCTTCTCTTTTTGTCTTTTATTACTATTACTAGAGGCCTGGCACATGAAATTCATGCACCGGGCGGAGGGGGGGAGGCAGGGAGGACCCTCAGCCCAGCCTATACTCTCTCCAAATCTGGGACCCGTAGGGAGATGTCCGGCAGTTGGATAACCCTCTCACAATCCAGTATTGCTGGCTCCCAACCATTCACCTGCCTGCCTACCTGATTGCCTCTAACCACTTCTGCCTGCCAGCCTGATCATCCCCTAACCACTTCCCTGCCAGCCTGATTGATGCCTGACTGCTCTCCTGCTGGCCTCATTGCCCCCAACTCCCTCTCCTGCTGCCCTGGTGACCTTCAGCTGCCCTCCCCTATAGGCCCAGCCGTCCCCAACTACCCTCCTCTGCCAGCCATCTTATGGTGGCCATCTTGTTAGAGGGCATGCCAGTCAGTTTGTATATTACCTCTTTATTATATAGGATTGGGAAGATGCAGGCACATTATTTTATACGGAAGAAAGAGGCCAACAAATGGAAGAGAAAACAGACATCTGAAAATCACACCTATTTAACTCACTCTCTGAGACACTGGGTGGCAATGCTCCCTTTCATTGTCCCAGGAATGGCGAGAAGGAAGAAATCCTCTCACTGATGCTCAGTACACCTGCAGGTTCAATCATAGCTACCTGTGCACACTTTCTGTGCGGAAGGCAGGTGTTCATTATCATCACTCTCTTCCTCTCTGTCACCTGAGTATGAGGGATAATACAAGTTACCACTGAGGTATTTAGGGACCCAACACTTGAACTCTGCCTCCCTCTTTTCTTAGGTTTGCTGAAGTCCATTTCTATAGGAATGATATGCATTTTACTTGAAGGTATAGGGGAGATCAATGGAAAAGTATTATTATTGATTCTGGGAAATATAATTTAAAATGAAATCTTCTCCCAACCCAGAAAACTTCTTCATAAAGGTAGTAAAGAAAGAAAACAGTTTTATTATTAGCCTTAAACCAGAAATGTGATGCACACCGCAGGCCATCTGCTAAGTAATTTCAAAAAAAAAAGAAAGAAATCTCACCCTTTATATAGCCAAGCTGAAACAACCCATTGCCTGTGTGTTTTCAAGAGGGACAGTTACTAGTCCTCAAGTCAACAGCACTGTTTGTCACATATGGTTCGTCCTAAATACACTTGGATGGGGGATCATCTCTATGTTAGGTCATTGGCTTTATCCAAAGGAAAAATAGGCTCCTCATCTCTTCCTGAAAGGAGAGAGTTTTGCAATGTGGAGTCACGTGATCATCAAAGTGAGGTCCCTCTCCTCCTACTGAGCCTGGGAGACCAGGACACCTCTGCCTGTGTGACTGCCTTTCTGAGATAGCACGCAGGTTCCTGAGAAAGCATGTAACCAGACTTAACAGACATTTCAAAAAGACAGAGGAAGAACTTACAGTTCCATGTTTTCTTAAGTAAATTGTCTAAGAAAAAAAAGGAGATATTTCTATTTTCTCATTTTCAGTTGGAGAATTAAGCCTTTTAATTTGTATTGCCCTTACACTGAGGGAGTAATAGGGACAACAGTTCAAAGATATGTTAAAGATCTTTAAAAGTTAAATTGAAATTAAATATTTTTGAAAAAATTTAATTAAACTTATTGGGCTGATACTAATTAATAAAGTTTTATAGGTCTCAAGTGTACAATTCTATAATAAATGATCTGTGTATTGCATGGCGTGCCCACTACCCAAAGTCCATCACCATGTCTTTAGGCCCCTTTGGTAACTACTATACAGTTGTCTGTGTCCTAAGTTTTTGTTTGTCTTGCTTGTTCATTGGTTGTTTTCCATTTTATATCCCACATATGAGTGTTAAATGTAATATATTTAAGATCTACCATTTACTCTTCTAAAAGTTTCAAAATAAATAGTATGTAATATATTTGCTTCCAGAGTCTGAAAATAAGTAGAATAAAAAGTACAAGAGTAGAGTAGAACATGAACAGATTCATGCCATTTTTGTTGGAGCCATTCATTGAATCAACCATTAATATTCGACCAATAAAATATTCTCCTATATAATAAAAGCCTAATATGCAAATTGTCCCCTTGATGAGGTAGGGGGGTGGGGGGATGGGAGGAGAGAGATACCACTGGGACTTGACCAGGGGGAGGATACCAATGAGAGTTTGACCATAGCAGTAGCTGGGGAAAGGGAGGCCTCCCGCACAACCCCCAGCTGGCAGTGGTGGTGGCAGCAGGTGGCAGTAGCAGCTGGCCAGGGGAAGGGAGGTACCCTGGTTGGCAGTCAGCAGCTGCTAGGGTGTCTACCCATGCACAAATTTCATGCACTGGGCCTCTAGTTTTACTATAAGAAAACATATAAAAGGACTCTTAAATTATTCCTCTGTCAAGCAGATACAAATAACATGTATAATTCAAGCTCAAAACCATGAAATGGAGTTCAGTTAGGGTTAGTGTTTGGGTTAGAGTGAGAGTTAGGTAGATTCCCAAGGTTAGCTGATCCATGAATGTGTGTGAGTAGCCCAGAGATCTCAGTAAGTCACATCCTTACCCTTCAGCTTTTCTTGTGAATCCTTATTCCCCTCTGGCCTTTAGAAATGAACTGCTAGAAAGTTACAATTATTTACTCAGAAGGCTGGAATTGCCCTGTGCCTGTTATCTTTATGAAATGCAAATTACAGATTTAGAAAAATAAGATAACTGAAAGCATAGAAAATGGTTGCTGTCAATGGAAATACCTTAAAAGGGAGGACATTCACGAAGATTAGGAAGGAAACAACTTTTTTTTTATTAAACTTTCTCAACACTAAGCCTCTATGAAACTTTTTTTATTCTTCATTTGAAGAAATAATTTCGTAATCTATAATACTTGCATGAAAGCAGCTTTGAGCTTTCAGAAGAGAACAGAACTGTTTCAAAGCAGGGCCTGCTGCTGAGAAATACAATATCACCTCATTAAAATGAGAGTCCCCAGCTGGGTAGGGTCATTGGCCAAGGTCAAAAAGAAGAGTGAGCATTCATTAAGATTTTTCTCACTAAAGACTCATTTTTAAATCATTCCCTTTAAAATTGTATCTGAACTCTAAACCTGTGATCATCTCCTCTTTCAAAAGCTAAATGATCCACTTCTCTCTGTCTTGTCTGGGCCTGAACTAAAGGCCAATACTTTTCTCCTTCCAAGCTGGGGTGATGGGCACTTTCAGAAATCAGAGGGAGGTCTGGATGGAGGTTGCAGAGGGTCTGGGTGGAAACCACGGAGTTCAAACTGTCATAATGAGGTTTTTGCTGTTCTGTTGCTTTTTAATTTTAAATCTTAGTGTAGGTAATCAAGAGATTTTCATGGAATATAATTCATGTATTGTAACTTTTGTAATGTTTATATTTGCATAAGCATATGTTTAATAGTACATAGAAAAATATATGTTTTCCAGAATTAAAGTTTATTTTAAAATACGAGCATCCTATAGTCAACTTCTCTGAGAAGTATCAGTTCTAGTTTAATTAGCCTTAAGGAAACCAAACGTTTCTATGCCTGCGCCTGAGTAAATAATGACCAGGAGAGATACTATTCCCTCTGTGGCACAATCTGTTAATTCCACTGAGCAGGTGTTCAAATACCACTTTCCTCCAAAATACTTTGAAAAAAAATTCATGACTATTTGTCAAAAACATATAAAATGGTTAACAACGTGCCTTTTCACTCCAAGCAATAAGAAAAGTTAGTGTTGAATTGGATTTTGTTTCCCAAGAACTTGAATTTTTTCCCCCACTTGCATCTTTTTATTCTTTTTAGAACATTTATCTTTATTGTTTAAAGTATTAAAGATGCCCCCCTCCCCTCCCCCTCATTGACCGCCTCCTACTCCTCCCTCCTCTCCCCCTCCCCAGGCCTTCACCCACTGTTGTCTGTGTTCATGGGTTATGCATATATGCATATAAGTTCCACTTCCACCTTACTTCAGCTGCTCATTTCTGGGGTACCTCTCAGTTGAACAGGCAGTAAGAGGGTTGAGAATCAACAATGAGGGCCAATCTGTATACTCTGGACACCTCAAATTGTCAAAATAAATGCTATAATTTTAAATGTGACCCTTCTTCTGGTATTCCTCAGTTATAACCAGAAAGATTAAAGGACGAAACTTCAACCCTGAGCTTTAAGATTAATGTCTGAGGCTTACTTTTAGATTTTTGAAATTTTCATGTAATCATTCCGTAAATCTTCCTTGCTAGCTTACTATGCGCTGAAGAAATAAAGGTATCATGGGTGATAATAAGACTTGACCTCAAGGAAAGCTCACAGCCAACAAGGAAAGGGAAACACCTTTCTTGCATTTTGACCCAATGCGCTATCTTAATTGAAGAAGGAATGACTTTCAATGAGAGAGATTTAACCCTGACCTGGCCCCACTGGGTCAGAAGCGTCCCCTAGAGGAGGAAGTGGGAACTGGCTCTCAGATATAGGGCTCTATGGTTGCCTGGTGGAGAAAGTATGGACAGAGCCTGACCAGTTTGGCTCAGCAGATAGAGTGGTCTTCGGACTGAGTGGTCCCGGGTTCGATTCCAGTCAAGGACATGTACCTTGGTTGCGGGCACATCCCCTGGGGGATGTGCAGTAGGCAGCTAATCGCAGCTAATCGATGTTTCTCTCTCTCTCTCTCTCTTAATATATTTTATTGATTTTTTACAGAGAGGAAGGGAGAAGGATAGAGAGTTAGAAATATCAATGAGAGAGAGACATCAATCAGCTGCCTCCTGCACGCCCCCTACTGGGAATGTGCCGGAAACCAAGGTATATGCCTTGACCGGAATCAAACCTGGGACCTTTCAGTCCGCACACCCACGATCTATCCACTGAACCAAACCGGTTTTGGCTCATCGATGTTTCTAACTCTCTATCCCTCTCCCTTCCTCTCTATAAAAAATCAATAAAATATATTTTTTTAAAAAAACTATGGATAGATGTTCCCAGGAGAAGGCTCAAACCTGCAGCTATAGAAAGGTGTGGATGCTCTGAAAGGTGAGTTGTGGGTGGAGGGACAAGAGATGAAGCTGAAAGGTAGGATGGGTCAGACTGAACATTTTTTCCCAACCATTTTAGAACTTCAGATGAATGGGCAGATACAGGCCAAAGGAGAGACACTGGATTCAGTTTCGAAGATGCTGCCTTCCACTTGCATTTGGAGGTCTGACAGTTAATTAGACATGATTCCTTGAAGCTAACGTGAGAGGTTGGGGTAGATAATAGAGACCTCAGATCAGTGTGCAGCCGTGGGGATGAATCAGATCCTGCCTGAAGAGAGAGTGCGACAACTCCAGTTACCAAATAGCTTGCAATGTCAGACACTGGTTCATAATTAGGATGATGTAGCAATTCAGAACAATGACAACGTAATTCCATCGAGTAGACAGCTCCTCTTTTCTTTTAAATTAATGTGGTGTAAAAGTGATTTGCATAGATTTTTCTCAACCAGCTCTGTTCACGCTAATGGGAATGGGCATAGTATAAATTTCACCTCTGGGGCGAGAGAGTAATTTCGATGGTGTATTCCTGACCGGTGACTCTCAGCGAAGGGCTGCCAACTGTGCCCATTGGGTGGCTATTTTGTAATTTAGACACAATAAATCTCAGAGGAGCAATGCCTGCTCAGAACCTGGGGTTGCCTCCTCAGTAGAGTCGTTTGCAGTCTGTCTGAGCCATATTGAAGCCACAGGGCTGAGGGAGAGTTTAGAAAGGAGACCCAGAGGCCTGGATTGGCTGCGGTTTTGTTTTAAATACAATTTTGTTTCCATTCACAGGAAATGCGTGGCGAATTTATGCTCAGCTCTCAGCTCATGATGTGGAGTAGTTAAAGGACTGTTTCCTTGCCTTTTCCAGCAGGCAGTAGGGGCTGTTGGGATAGAGTGGTCATCTCCTCTCCTGCTTCCTGTGTGGAGGACTGACATGGGGGAGGGAGCTGGGGCTTGAGTCTGGTTTATAATCTCTAAGCTAAAAGCAGCAAATAATAATAATAATAATAATAATAATAATAATAAGTTTTTACAAACTGCACCCTGTGTGCCAGGCATCCTTCAAGCCCTCTGCCAGTGGTTGAGCATCAAACTATGAACCAGGAGGTCAGGGTTCTATACCTGGTCAGAGCACACACTCAAGGTGAGGGTATGCAGGAGGCAGCCAATCGATTCTCTGTCACCATTGATGTTTCTATCCCTCCCTCTCCCTTCCTCTGCCTGAAATCAATCCTATAGAATAAAGATGTGATATGCAAATGATCATTACACCCTGAAGTGTCATGACTGACCACGTAATGACCAGATCATGGGTCAGCAGAAGGGTGGGGCAGCGAGCTACAAGCGGGTGGGTGGCAGAGAGCTACAAGAGGGCAGCAGCGAGCTTCTGGCTACAAGCAGGCAGCGGAGAGCTACAGGAGGGGGCAGGGCAGCAAGCTATGGGTGGGGTGGGGCGCTGCAGGAGGGAAGGGCAGCAGGCAAAGGGCTTCTGAAGGGTGGCAGCTAGCTACTGGTGCACGGATTCGTGTGCAGGGCTACTAGTGATAAAATAACATAAAATAAGCCTCCTGCTTGGCCCCGAACCTGTGAGCTGGGCCCCAACATGAACGAGAAGCAAAGATGTGAGTCACCTGGAGCCGGGAGTCTCACCTGGGCCATGGGAATCCAGTGTCCACACAGTGAACTAGCTCTGTGCTCTGCCTGAGCACCTACTATGTGCCAAGAACCCTTCTAGACTCCAGTGAGACCATAGTGAACAAGACAGACGATGTCTGCCAGCGCCTGACACCCCGAAGCTAGTATGCTGGGGGTGAGGAAGCCGGACTATGATTGAAAAGAACACTTTGGGGAAGAGAGTGGTGCCCATCACTTATGACCGGGATGTTTAAACCGGCTCACATATCCTTTTTGGAGGGAAATAAGCCGTTAGTTGAACGTGATAAAGCGAGTTAATTAAAATCTCCTTTTCAGGCAAATATTGGCCGAGAAGACATATTTTCTCCTTTTAATCCCCTTTTAGTATATAAATGTAACGCTGAGCTCCCCAGTGCCAAGACCAGTTTAATTCACTTGCTCTGTTACACCTTAAAAAGGAAGAACTTTGGTAACATATACGCTGTCTGCTACTTTGGGATAACTGCAGCTGAATTGATGAACTTTACAGAGTGATGCGTTGCTATGGCAATGTGCTGCTCAGTGAGTGGAAGAGGATATTTTATCTTCACTCCTAATGCTTGGAAAGGTAACAGATGCAAATACAAAAGGTTTCCTTTTACTCTGCGGGAACTCTGGGTCAGCGAGAGAAACACTAAAACTGCCTCTCCCATCAGCAAGGGGGGATGAAACTGAGACACACATATTACCTCTCGAGGCCCTCCACCATTTGAAATAAAGTAATTTAGCTCTCGGTTAGCAGTCTCGGTGTCCACAATGCATCCCTATGACCTGCCAAAGATAACCATTGTTAATGGTGCTGTTTATTTTATATGCAGGTATTATTTCTGCAGAGTATTCAATGCATGGGAAGCAGAAATGTTCCCTTAAACTAAACTATACCAAAAGTAGGAGAAGAAATAAGAGAATATACATACACACACACACACACACACACACACACATATATATATATAAATTTTATATATAAGAGAATATATATATATATTAATTTTTTAATATTGTCATAACCTTGGTCTGAACAAATTGTCTGTGTAACAAAATACATTCTTTTCTTTCCCTTCCTGATTTAAGGCAACTCCATATACATAAGGGTAATAGTTATAATTGTGTTTATTTCAATTGCCATTTCTAGAAAGACTGCTATTTGGTATCTTCTTTAAATTATTAAATTTTTCTTGGCAAGCTGAAGATTGAAAGCTAGAAATATGTCAGCTATTTTTTCTCAAAAGTCAAAATGAGCTCAATTTCCAGCCACTAGCTACTGATTTTTTCTATTATGGCTTGCCTCCGGCAAATGAGGATGTCAGTCTTTTTTTCATCTTCAATAGTTTGGCTGAAACAAACCCTGTGTCATTACGAAAAGGATCTTTACCTTATCCTACTAAAACTGAAATCAAGCTCATTTTTATCCGTTTATTTTCCGAGTTCTTAGAACTGATACCCTATTTTATGATAGAGAAGTCAGATCTTTCCTGGTCTTGGTTCCATTTATGCATCAGTTATAAGTGTAGTCAACTTTATGACACGATAATTGCAACTACCTTTAATACACTTGTATTAATCCAGTGACATTTCAAAACTCATAAGCCATGCTATTACCGATGCACTTTTAGGAGAGGGATATTACCATTTCCATACTTTCAAGGCAAAAACACTTTAGAATTTTCTGAAATCAACCCTTGATTGGGAATGAAGAAAGTCGAAGCTGTAGTCCCTTACAGGATCCTTAGAAACATTCACTGAATGCCCTCCCCTTCTATTTTCTTGTCTGTAAAATGCAGTCTTAACATCGGTGCATGTCAGGTGCCTTCAATTCAAATGTTCAGCGACTCCTTGAAGCTTTCATTGAGAAATAATGATGGTGGGAGATGGTTTGCTCTCAGAAATAGCCAGGATTGATTCTTGCTAATCACACAACTCCGTTACTTCTGTGGAAGGATTCCAATACCTCTGACCTTTGTTCCCATCTGACCACATGGTGTGAGTTACCATGATGCTTTGCTCCACAGGTCAGCAATCCCCTCAGCTGCAGCAGCTGGTTCAATGACCCTCATGCCGGGCCCCCCTGTTTAGACATTGACCCTTTGGCAATGAGCCTGCAACCCTCTCTCATGTCATCATTTTTTCAGACATGGAGGAGGAAAGGGGACCCTTTCCATGTTGCTCAGGATGGCCATGTTGATGAGAACTCAGCTTCCTCTTCTCTCAGCCTGGGTCTCCTGGCAGAGGGCAACTGTCTGTAGAACCCAGAACTTCCCTGCTGATGTGGCACTGCTTGGAAGGTTGGCAGGCAATCGGCAGTGGCTACATCTCAGAGAGGGGCATAACCAAGTGAAATCTCTCATATTCTCCCCACTCATATTTCTTGTTGAATTCAATACAGTGACTGAATTGATATTATCTTGAAGCAGTAAAATATGGCCTATACTTTTCTAATGAACTTTGTGCTATGCCTCTGTTTATCTTTCTTTAATAACTTTTAGTTTAATTTTGAGGCCAATCTATCTGGTATCTTGTCATTTACACGGGTATTGACACTCAGATTATTCAGGCTGAAGATTACTAAAAACGAAACAGGAAAATTATATAAGAGAAGAGAACACTTCTCGATGTACTTTATAAAGTCATGTTACCCTGGTGCCAAAGCCAGACCAAAACAGTACAAAAGAGAAGACTAGAGACCAATATCCCCTGTGAAGAGAAGTGCAAAACTTCCTTTCATTCTTTAATTTTTTAAATTATGTATTGGTTTCAGGTTTACAGCTGAGTGGTTAGGCAATCATATACTTTCCATAGTGTCCCCTCCATATTTCCAGTAACCCAAATGTCACCATACATAGTTATCACAATATTATTGACTATATTTTCTATGCTTTACTTACTTCCCGTGATTATTTTGTAACTACCCATTTGTGATTCCTAGTCCCTTCGCCTCTTTTACCCGGTGCCCTAATAGGAATGGGCTGTATGGTCGGATGAACCAGTGCGTTTTCTAACTCTATGCTTTCCTAGCTCCGTGGGCTTGTCTACTGCACTGCCTGAGCCTTCATTTCATCCAATGTCATACTCTGCACTGGGAGTATTGACTAAATTGGTGTTTGGGACTTTGAAAAATCTGCAGCCAGTGAAAGTTTCTTTCATTTTAAAAAAAATATATTTTATTGATTTTTTACAGAGAGGAGGGGAGAGGGATAGAGAGTTAGAAACACAGATGAGAGAGCGACATCGATCAGCTACCTCCTGCACGCCCCCTACTGGAGATGTGCCCGCAACTAGGATACATGCCCTTGACCAGAATCGAACCTGGGACCTTTAGGTCTGCAGGCCAACGCTCTATCTACTGAGCCAAACCGGTTTCGGCTGAAAGTTTCTTGATGCCTCAGTTTTGTCATGGCTAAAATAGGGTAAAATACTTACAGAAGTGTGGAAGGTTGAAATACTTTATATTAGCATAACTCTTTAAAAACATTTTATTGAACTTATTGGGGTGACATTAATACAATTATATAGATTTACTAAAATTATATAGATTTCAGGTGTACAATTCTATAATATATCATCTGTATATTGTAATGTGTGTTCACCACCCAAGTCAAGTCTCTCTACTTTACCATTTACCACCCCTTTACCTTTTGCTATCCTCTCCCCCTCACCCCCCTTCTCTCTGAAAATCACCATCCTGTTGTCTGTCTACTAGGGAGTTTTTGTTTGTTTGTTTGTTTTGCTTAATCCCTTCATCTTGTTTACTTTATCCTCCAACACCCCTCCCCTTTGACAGCTATCAGTCTATTCTCTGTATCTATGATTCTATTTCTATTTTGTTTGCTAGTTTATTTTGTTTATTAGATTCCAAATGTAAGTGAAATCATATGAAATTTTCCTTTCTCTGACTGGCTTACTTCACTTGCCTCTAGTCTAGGTCTATCCATGCTGCTGCACAAGGTAAGATTTCCCTTTTCTTTTTTTTTCTTTTTTTTTTACGGCAGAGTAATACACCATCTTAAATCATCACCTGGCTCACTGGAATTGGTCCCTGACTCAGCTACTGCTAAAAACATGCCAGCTCCTTCTTTGCCAAGAACATGAGGATCTGCCTTAGTTCTTTGCCACACATACACAAGAATGGCAACAATAATTCATGCGACATGCACACTACCTTTTCAAATCCCTAGATTGTGTTGGGGCATGGACTCTTCTGGCACTGTGGACAGTGTGTTCACTGAGCTTGAGTCTCTGCTGGGCATTGGGAAGATGGTGGTGGGTAAATGGTGTTTACCCTTAGGAAATGTATGCTCTAGTTTGGGAGACCATACCATGTAATTCAGGTGCAGTTAGTCAAATAATCACACAAATAAATGTGAAATTGCACCTGTAAGTGCTTCAGAAAGATGGTTAGGAAAATTACCAGATTTATGAGTGTTAATCATTAGAAAGAAAGCCCCAATAATAGTTTGGGATTGTTGCAGGTAAAGGGAATAGCATTTGGAAGAAAGGAAAGAAACTTAATCCTCTGAGGATCTAGAAGATGGTGGGTGTAAGCGAAACATGGAGTTTTAAGGGGTGGTGGGGGCGTGGAGAGATGAGAGGGAGAAGTGGAGGGGTCTGGAGTCTAACCCCAGAGCATGTTAGAGGAGCTTCAGTCTTACCCAAGGGGCAGTGGTAAGCTATTCAAGTTTTCTAGTCCAAGTGGGTGGGGTGGCCTGATTGATAATCAGAACTTATCAACATCACCTGCCTTATCTTCTTTATTATGCTTTGCCATAAGGAGTAGATAATTTTCATTTTGTTCTGTCTCAGTTAGAGAAGAGTTGTTTTTGTTTTTTGTTTTTTTCACCTCCTTGATCACTTGAAATTGTGTCTTCATTTTCCAAAGGTTTCAGATATGTATAAATCCTGCAGCCCAGGACAGATTGACGAAACCTGTACACAACTCCATCTGACAAGGTTCAGGTGTGTGATTTCAGATGTGCATCAGAGTAAGGGAGGTAAGCTGGTGTACCTCAAGAAAGAAAACACCAGATCCAGTAGCTAAGAACAGCTCTACTTTTTGTACACAGGGTGAGTCCTCTCAGAGTGCCATGCCATGCTTCGGGAATGGAAAACAAACTCTGGCAGAGAGCTCTGTGTTCTTATTTCACTTCATCGGAAAGAAAGGGGAGACCCCCCCAAACTTGAATATTTAGGACTATAAGACAGGATGCTATTTTTTCCATAAGGCATTAGCGAAGCCCTACAATTTGTATGGCTCATTGTCTCTTTTCATTGTAAGAAAAGGAAAGCTTGATGTCCTGGTGGTGAGGTTCAAAATCACTTTATGCCAATAATGTGTGTTAATTAGCTTTTTTATTTTAGTGGATAAATATGCCTCAAATCATTATGCATATTGACTTATAAAATGAGCTATTAATTTCACTATTAACTATTAAATTGTATAAATTGACTCCATACACTAATAATTCCTGTGCAACACAGTGTTCTATATTTTTCTAATACTTACAAATATATTCATTTCTTCTCTTGTTTTTTTTTGGCCATAATGTATAAATATTAATATATTTATTTACATATTATTTTTATTGATTTCAGAGAAGAAGGGAGAGGGAGAGAGAGACAGAGACATCAATGATACAAAATAATAATCTTCCTTTAAAAATCTGGTAGGGAAATTCTTCTAATAAAGTCATTAGAAGTATGACTTCTCCTGCTTTTGTGTGAGCATGTATCTGGACACCACTGATTCATTTAGCCTCTAATGGTGTCATTTAGGCCACAAAATTAACACCTAATTAAAATAAAAAAAAAGAAAATGAGAATGGGAACTAGGAAAATGCACAGCCATTATTGTCTGAAAGGGCAAAGTTTTAAAAGGTGGAGTTAATGGGCTGACACTTTTATTAATGAAATATTACCTCAGGACAGCATCTGCCTGATAGGAGAAACACACACTATATGGAAAGAAATTGCGGGATCCCCACTGGGTCTTTCATCACCCCAGCCACACATTATGAGACATTCTGCAAGCACCACGTCAACATTCAGAAGGGTATTTTGACATGCACCCATTTAACAAAATACACCTTCTCCCTTCAAAATGAATTTCATGTTATCCACATCTCAGTGTCCTGACTTTTGTTTGCATTGGCTCTGGTTGAGCTCTGAAGACTGTGGCCTTTTCTTTAGTAGTTCATTCATCACATATTTATTGAACTTAGTATGTGCCAAGCACCACGCAGGCCCTGAGTGTATGGTGATGGGGGAGGCGGGTCTCAGGGGGATAAATGTTTAATGGAAAGTATGGCATACATAAAAGTCCCTGAATATCTATTGTGATTTGAGCTAGAGGGCCTTGGCATTAACTTAGAATTGACTTTACCCTAAAATATATTTATCATTGATATCATATTTTGGAATAGACTCAAAATTAATCTAATGGCCTAATATTCCTGTTCAACTTATTTTCAAGCTTTCACTGAGTAATAACTAGTGTTCCCAACTTGAGTTTTCAGTAGTAAAGGGATTATGAATCCAACAATGGCACATTTGCAAAATGGATTATGTTGATACCATTGGATTATGATTATGAAGAAACGCTCATGATCTGATATTAAGAAAATAAGACAAAACAACATTAAGAATATTTCACCACTGCAACTATTTAAAAAGAGGATAAAATTGAAATTAAACTCATCAAAAGATAAATTATGATTATATTAGCATGTTATTGGAGTAAGACAGATTTGTGTAAATAGGATCACATACAGACTCTTTTTTTTTTTTAATCCCTTACTTGGCTTTTGCATAATGGAAGCAACTTGTAATAATGCCCTCTATTTCTTTTCCTGCCTCTATGTTTCTACTAAATTTTACTAAATCCATCACTGTAAACTTCAGGCTAATCAGTTGTAAAACACACTTTTTCAGGAAAATCAAACTGTTATAACCAACGATTGGTATGTTAATTACTAAAAATTATTTTGTTAGTTTTACTGGAAGTATACACAATTAATGATAGCTATTATTAAAAGCAAAATGAAATGTGAAAGTCTGCCATTAGCATTTTAAAGTCAGTGTATAATAGATCTATAATGAATAGTGTTTATATATGTACAGCAAGTCCCTGAGTTACTGTTTATTAACATTATCTACACACCATACCATGCATTATGAATTATTGGGTGTCTTTAGCAAGATGTACATGATGAGCATAAGTTGGTATTTGATAGTTAATATATATTTGTTTATTTGTTGTGTGCCTTATTTAAAACTAGAGGCCTGGTGCATGAAATTCGTGCTTGGGAGGGGAGGGTCCCTCATCCTGGCCTGCACTCTCTCCAAACTGGGACCCCTCAGAGGATGTCCAACTGCTGAGATTGGGCTTAAACCCACACTCAGACATCCCTCTCAAAATCTGGGACTGCTGGCTCCTAACCACTCGGCTGCCTGACTGTCTGATTGCCCCTAACTGTTCCCCTACCTGCCACTGTGATCGTCCCCTAACTGCCCTCCCCTGCCATCCTGATTGCCCCCTAACTGCCCTCCCTTGCCAGCTTGATTACCTCCTAAATGCTCTCCCCTGCCAGCCTGATTGCCCTAACCACCTCTGCCTCAGCCCCCGCCACTGCCACCGTAACTTTGTCTAGAAGGATGTCTGGAAGATGCCCAGTCTAATTAGCATATTGCCCTTTTATTAGTATACTAATTGCACTTCTAGCTAAACTACTTAAAAGATTTCGCTGCCTTCACTGTGTCATCTCCAGCACATTTTATATACCACAGCACACAATGTTGTTCTTATTAAAATTTCTCCCAACATTTTTCACATCATTATACCTGTTTCTATCTATGTACCTTGAGGAACACACAGGCGACCTAAGCAACTCTTCAGACCTTCCCCTAATCATGCTGTGCACCTGTGACCTGTGCTCCCCAATGCCAGAGGTGTTCTTCACACTCTGCTAGACCTCAACCTTCATTTAAAAGCCAGAGGAAACCCCCCATTTCCTTGAAACTCCTGCTAACCTCTCTCTTCTTTGAGCTTCCCTACACTCCTGTAGCAGCCATGGCTTTTGCTGCTCACTTCCTATTCATCCCTCCCTTTGCTGTGTTGTTTGGTATCATTTAAGAATGTGTTCTCCCTCCATTGCCAGACAGCAGGTTTATTTGTATTATTTTTTGTGTCTTCAACAAACTGCCACCAGGTTTGAACATACAAGTAGTTAAAAAACTCTTTATTTGTTGTTCATGTAGCTGAATTGCTTTGCACCACTTAATGAAAAACATTGTAGCATCTCACATTAAATAACGAGCACTTGGCATTTATAGATTTAGCATTTTCCACATAAGATGTTTACAAACACCCCTGAAGGTATATAATGTGTGTTGTTATTTCTAATTATGTTGAGGCATAAAATTAGAGTAGCCATATGCATCTCATCTGAAAAAGACTTTATTGTTCTTTTTTAATACATATCAATTAAGTTTCCAAATCACCTTGTGAGTTGGAAATTGGCATTCTAGTTTTACAGAAGAGAAACTGAAGAAAATACATTCTCCAGGTGGATTTGCACACTTACTAATTTTTGAATAACTTGCAATATTTTTCTCAGCTATATTGCTAATTTTGTATCTTGTTTCTACTACAATGATGTCAATAATGTAACTCTTGATTAAAGGAATGAATTGTAAAGTACATGTTTACATGGAGTTTGGAAATAAGATTCCTCAGATTTTATTAAAATTAGAAGTATAATCCATACAACTATAAATTTATACATAACAATAACATTGTAATTATAGTGTCAATGTAGGAATAAATGCTGACTTTTGAAATATGGCTTTTGCACAGTATTTGGGAGACATTTGAAAGAAATTTAAAAATATTGTTCCTCAGTCATGTCTGCAATTTCCAGAAAATGACTCAACTGAATCAAAGCACCATTTGTACAAAGATATATATATATATATATATCTTTATTTAAGATTAGAGGCCTGGTGCATAAATTCCTGCGCTGATTGGGGTGGGCTGGCCCAGGGGAGGGGCCATGGGCAGTTGTGGGAGGGGGAGGGAGGGGCAGTGTATAGGGGCCCTGATTGCATCATATCAATTGGTCATTCTAGTCATTCCAGTCGTTCTGTCATTCTGGTCACTTGGCATACACACACACACACACACACACACACACACACACACACACACACACTAGAGGCCCGGTGCATGAAACTTGTGCATGGGGGGGGTGTCCCTCAGCCCAGCTTACACCCTCTCCAATCTGTGATCCCTCAAGGGATGTATATATTTGTTTATTTGTTGTGTGCCCTTATTTAAAACTAGAGGCCTGGTCCATGAAATTTGTGCATGGGCAGGGAGGGTCCCTCAGGCTAGCCTGCACTCTCTCTAATCTGGGACCCCGCAGGGGATGTCCGACTGCTGCGATTGGGCCTAAATGGGCAGTCAGACATCCCTCTCACAATCCAGGACTGCTGGCTTCCAACTGCTCATCTGCCTGCCTTCCTGATTGCCCCTAACTACTTCTGCCTGCCAACCTGATCATCCCCTAACCACTCCCCTGCCAGACTTATTGAACATTAACTGCTTCCCTGCCAGCCTGTTTCCCCTAACTGCCCTCCCTTGCAATCCTGGTTGCCAACTTCCCTCCTCTGCTGGTCTGGTCACCCCTAACTGCCTCCCCTGATGGCCTGAATGCCCACAACTGCCCTCCCTTGCAGGCTTGGTCTTTCCCAAATGCCCTTCCCTGCTGGTCATCTTATGACAGCCATCTTGTGTCCACATGGGGGCAACCATCTTTGATCACATGGGAGCAGTCATCTTGTGTGTTGGAGTGATGGTCAATTTGCATATTGCACCTTTATTATATAGGATCAAGGTCTGATGCACGGGTGGGGGCCAGCTGTTTGCCCTAAAGGGTGTCCCAGATCAGGGTGGGGATTCCCTTGGGGTGTGAGATGGCCTGGGTGAGGGGTCCGTGGTGTTTTGTAGGCTGGCCACACTCCCAGGCAATGCAAGCAGAGGCTCTCATATCTGGGATTTATTTATCTTCTATAATTGAAACTTTATAACCTTGAATGGAGGGCTGGGATAGCCAGGGTGTGTGGAAAGCTTGGCTTCCTCAATCGCCGAGGAAACCCAAGCCTCCTGCTTGCTCCATCTTGGTTGGGGTTAATTTGCATTCTTATTCCTGATTGGCTAGTGGGCATGGCTTGTGGGTACAGCAGAGTGATGGTTAATTTGCATATTACTCTTCAATAGATAGGATATATATGTAAAATAAAGATAACTATAGAGTATTCAAAAGGATAAAAAATGGTTAGTAAACTATGACACCAAAATTAATAGTTTGGAAACCTGAAAACGAATCTGGTGTCTATTCATAAATATTAAAAATGTTTATCAGAAAACAATAAGTGAAAGCATCTATATACCCATTCATATCTTTCCTCCATCTGCAAGTATGTGACTATGCCTTTTTGTATGCATGTGACACACCACCATGCACAGGTGTCTCTGTTATAAAACTATTCATGATTTTTGAAAAATTTCACATTCTGAAAAACTTCACATTAAAATTAGCATGACTCATGGGAACAATTCAAAACCTTTCACAACCCTGAAACGGCACTTCTCAGGAAAACAGTACTTAGTACCTGAAGAGATGATGATGGTAGTTCATTACAGCTAGCAGTTTACTGTGGACATATTAAATGCACAGAGCATGATCTGTCCCTGTCTACCTTTACAGAGGTTTTGTAGAATAAAATCTTGATGAATGCTTAATTTGTAAGTAAAAATGCACAGAAGCAGCAGAAGGAGAGTGTTGACCTGCTGATCCCCAGACAACACAGCTGGAATCAGGGATCTGAGTAAACTGGGTGGGAGTGAGACCTACTGGGATCTCAAAATCCTTCCAGATTGGAAGCAGCCCTTTCTGGGGAAGGAGAAAATCCAGATGACCTTGAGCAGTGGTTCTCAACCTGTGGGTCGCGACCTCTTTGGAGGTCCATTGACCCCATCACAGGGGTCCCCTAAGACCATCAGAAAATGCAGATATTTACATTACAATTCACAACAGTAGCAAAATTACTAAAGCCCCGTCACCACAACATGAGGAACTGTATTAAAGGGTCCCCGGCATTAGGAAGGTTGAGAACCACTGACCTTGAGTGTAATGAGACATTTTTAGATACAAAATGAAAGGCAGGATCCATGAAAGAAAGAATTGATTAGCCAGATTTCATTAAAATTAAAAATATCTGCTTCGTGTGGGGGAAAAAAAAGAAGAAGAAGAAGCCAGAGACTGAGAGAAGATATTTTCAAAGACATACCTGATAGAGGAGAGTTGTCTAAAATAGACAAAGAACTTCTAAAACTCAATAATAAGGAAACACTCAACTTGATTAAAAGCTGGGTTTACACTTAATCACAAGGACCGCATTAATTCCAATAATGATCCACATCTACCTTTACGACAGCTGTGTTCTATTAATCTTGACTTTTGTGTACTTGTAATATTACCTGAAGTGTTTTCTGGTTGTGCAATATTTATATCTATGCTGAATCATGCTTTTTTATTTATTTACTTTTTTTATTGTTTAAAGTATTACAAATAGTAGTACATATGTTTCCTTTCCCCTCCAATTGACTTCCTCCTGGCCTTTCCTACCCCCCAGTACATGCCCTCACCTGCTCCCCCGCACCCCAGTGTCTTGTATCCATTGGTTATGCTTATATACATGCATGCAGGTCTTCCAGTTGATCTCTTACAGCCCCCTGCACCCCTCACCCGCCGCAACCTCCCCTGCCTTCCTGCTATAGTATGACACAGTCTGTTCATTGCTTCTTTGTCTCTGTATCTGTTCTCCCCCCCAACCCCCGATTCTTTTCTTTAAAAGCATCTTCCCTCTGCAGGCTAGAAATAAACCTATAAAAACAAAAAAATGTTTGAGTCCCAGTTTCAGTGTCCAATAGTTCTGAGTCCTAGTTTCAATGTCAAAGAGTTCCTTATGTGTACATGTCAGCAATGGTGTCTGGATGGTGGACAAATGGTGGCAATGCAGGTCTGGCCCTCTCTGGTTTGGTCCTGGGCATCCTGTAGTGACGCACAGCTGCTGACTGCTCGCATGGCAAGGCGTCTTCAGTGTCTTCCATCTCTGGACTGTGTATCCTCTTGTCTTCGTGGTTGGAGCAGACTTGTCAGTTCCTCTCTGTTGCAGGTATCTACTTGATCTTGGAGTTGTTTTTTGAAAGTATATAAACATATTCTTGACCGAAAGTTAATAAAGGAGTCTTTTCTATAAAATTGACTTGGGGTCCTTTTTATTTTTGCCCAAACTATTTTCCCAAACCATGTGTGTTTTTCATGGGTGTCTTGCTGTTAGCATTACAAATGACAATTAATTTTCTAAAGTAAAATTTTTCTAGATGTAATTCACTTCCCAGATATTTTTCCTTACAAGGTATTATCCTACTATCTCCCCGTTTTTGATTAATGGAGACTTTCGTACATTTTTTAATACAATCTTGATAACTTTAAATTTTATTTTTTTGCACAAAAATATGACTGCTTTATGTTCATTGCACGTTAAGCAATTTTACCATGAGATGAACTACCAATGGAAATTTTAGTTAATACTTTAGAAACAGCTTTTTGTCCAATACAATTAAATTTTCTTGAATATTTACTTAATTTCAATTAGCCAATTTAAATGTAATCTGAAATCTTGATTACTTTTTACAGAGGAGCTGTTCTTTTAATATACATATATATTGTATTGATTTCAGAGAAAAGGAGAGAAACATCAATGATGAGAATTACTGATTAGCTGCCTCCTTCACACCCCCTACTAAGGATTGAGCCCACAACCTGGTCATGTGCCCTTAACCGAAATTGAACCTGGGACCCTTCAGTCTACAGGCCGATGCTCTATCTACTGGGCCAAACCATCTAGAGATGAATCAGGCTTTTTTAAACTTTACTATATTGCTTTCCTCATACTTGTTTAGCTAATGTGTCTTTTCTGCATCACTTTCTTCTTAGGATATCCAAATGAAGATTCCATATATGTTAGTTTTGCTATACTGCCAACAAGCCATATTTCTGAAAAAGTCTGTGAGTTTATAAATAGATGGTACAGTCAACATCTTTATTTTTATATGATAATTTTTAAATTTAAATTCTTTATTGTTTAAAATATTACATATGTCTCCTTTTTCCTCCTTGACCTCTCCCCTCCTGCCTCCACTTTCCAGTACATGCTCTCACATGTCCTCTCCTCCCCCCAGCCTTGTCCATTGGTTATGTTTTCTTAACCAGGGCACTATTGGCATGAAGATTGGACAATTCTTTGTTTTTAAGACTGTTCTATGCCTTGTAAGGTGGTTAGCAGCAACCTGGATCTACCCACCAATTACCAGCAATGTGAAACAAGCCAAATGTAATCGAGTGATCTATACTAATAAAAGGGTAATATGCTAATTAAACCGGATGTCTTCCAGACATCCATACGAATGTTCTTCCGCAGAAAACCATGCTGGTGGGGACCAAGGCAAAGGTGGTTAGGGGTGAACAGGCCAGCAGAGGAGGGCAGTTAGGGGCAATCAGGACAGCAGGCAGGTGAGCAGTTAGGAGCCATTGGTCCTGGATTTCGAGAGGGAAGTCAAACATCCTTCAAAGGGTTTTGGATTGGAGAGGGTGTAGGCCTGGCTGAGGAACCCCTAATCCCCATGTGTGAATTTTGTATACCTTGCCTCTAGTACTTACATAATGTGATATTTAAGGGGCTCAAAAAATTCCCAAGTAAAATTTTGTTGCTTTAAAAAAATTGATATCAGTATCTTCTAAATTCATTCACATTGACAAAACATAAATAGATATTTTTTAAGTATAAAGCTAAAATGTAAATAATAATTGATATGTTAAAAATATACAGGAAAGCAGAAATACATCTTTCTTCTACTACTAAGGTCTGCATATATTTAGTTCAAAAACATAATCTCAGTAAACATTTTAAATTGTAAATCTTAAGATTCTAACCAACTTCCTTCTCTAAATTTGGGTACTTTTAAGAACCTGGACAATATATAAAATGAAGAGTCTAAGTTCTCTAACTTAAAATAGTAAGATGAGAACTTCATTAAATATTTGCATCACAGAAGGAAAAAAAATGTTTTTAAAAGCTCTGATCTTTGTTTTAACGATACTGTTTATAACAGGACATCTGCAAATTTCCATAGTTTCACTCTGAGAAGTCCATCTTCCAGAAACAATATGTGTTTTTGTTTTTTGTTTTTTGTGAGAAAAGAAGGAACTAACCATTTTTTCTTAATGCATAATTTAGAATAAAGGTTTAATGTGATCAAAATTTTGCCAAAGGTATAAAATATTCTGCACACACACAAAAAATAGTATGTTATTTTTTGGAACTGGATTTTATATCTGAGTAGAAAAACATAGTGTTTTTAAGCTTGGAGTGGAATTTTCAGAACGTGAACAACCATGCACATTATCAGAAGAAAGAAATGTTAATGCAGGCAGCTCTTCATCTGCAGCAGCTTCAGCTGTTCCAGGGAACACTGTGCTGTGTCCTCAGGTCTGGAAGCTTTGCGGGAAGAAGCCTGGCAAAAGGTATAGGCAATTCTATTCCAGGTATTCCTCAGCGAGGGAAACGTTTTAAAATATGCCAAGATTCGGCCTTAAAGAGCGTATCAATAGGCACCTCCCTGTTGATTAGTGCAAAATTATCAATAATATCTTGCCTTACTCAGGGTTCTCTAGAGAAATATAACTATTATCTATATATTGTATTGCATGATCCAGTTTCTTTTTTTTCCCCCCTTTCTAAATTTTTATTTATTGACTAGAGGCCTGGTGCACAAAACTTGTGCATGGTGGTAGGGGGTGGAGGGTGGAGGGGGTGTCCCTTAGCCCAGCCTGCATCCTCTCCAATGTGGGACCCCTTGAGGAATGTCTGACCACCCTTTTAGGCCCAATCCCACTAAACGGGCAGTTGGACATCCCTCTCACAATCCAGAACTGCTGGCTCACAACCGCTCACCTGTCTCTGCCTGATTGCACCTAACTGCTTTGCCTGCCAGCCTGATCACCCCTAACCACTCCCCTGCCAGTCTGATTGAAGCCTAACTCTTCCCAGCTCAACAGATTGCCCCTAACTGCCCTCCCATGCTGGCCTGGTCATCCCTAACTACCCTCCCTGCTGGCCTGATCACCCACAACTGCCCTCCCCTACAGACCTGGTCTCCCCCAACCGCCCTCCTCTGCTGGCCCAGTAATCCCTAACTTCCCTCCCTGCTGACCTGATTGCCCACAACTGCTGTCACCTGCAGGCCTGATCCCCCCACCTGCCCTCCCCTGCAGGCCTGGTCCTCCACAACTGTCATCCCCTGCAGGCCTGGTCCCTTCCAACTGTCCTCCTCTGCTGGCCCAGTCACCCCTAACTACCCTCCCTGTTGGCCTGATTGCCCACAACTGCCCTCCCCTGCAGGCCTGGTCCTCTCCACGCCTAGTTCTCACCAACTACTCTCTCTTGCAGGCCTGCCCTCCCCCCCAACTGTCCTCCCCTGCATTCCTGGTCTTCCCAACTACCTTCCCCTGCTGATCTGGTCTCCCCAATTGCCCTCCTCTGCCAGCCCAGTCACCCCTAATTGCCCTCTCTGCTTGCTTGATCACCCATAACTGCCCTCCTCTGCCAGCCTGGTCACCCATAACTGCCCACAACTGCTCTCCCCTGCAGGTCATCTTGTGGTAGCTATCTTGTGTTCACATGGGGGCAGCCATCTTGTGTCTTGGAGTGATGGTCAATTTACATATTACTCTTTTATTAGATAGGATTTTAGAGAGAAGAGGGATATAATTGGTTGACTCTTTTTTTTAAAAAAGTACTTTTTGTTGAATTTTTTGGGAAGGAAAAGTGCGTGGAGGTAGAAGAGCAGTCATCAGCTGATTCTTTTTTGTGCCTGTACTGGGCCAGGGCAGCACGAGCCAATTCTTTATATAAATCTCTCTTTCTCTCTCCTGATATAGAGTTATAGATATATATGCAATTATGGAGGCTGAGAAGCCCCGTGATCTGCCACCTGCAAACTGGAGACGGCGTGATGTAGATCAGAATGATCCAGAAGCCTGAGCACCCGGGACATGAATCATGGAGACTCCAGGCTGCACCCAGTGCACAGCGCAGTGCAGGCAGCGGCACTGACCTTCACCTCAGGACCTGGAGAAGGAGCCCAACTCCTCAGGCTGCAAGGAGGCCAGGAGAGACTTCATCCTCAGCCCACAACCTGCAGCTGGCAGAGTCATCACCACATACCAGATGCTGTCACACCCCAATGCCCAGGCACACAGGACACTCTGCAAGCACTCAGTGTCCCGTGGATAGTAAGTGCTCTGCACACACGAGATGCCCAATTTTCTCCAGCTAATGCGAATGTGTAGAGCAGTGGTTCTCAACCTTCCTAATGCCGTGACCCTTTAAGACAGCTCCTCATGTGGTGGTGACCCCCAACCATAAAATTATTTCCGTTGCTACTTCATCACTGTCATTTTGCTACTGTTATGAACTGTAATGTAAATATCTGATAGGCAGGATGTATTTTCATTGTTACAAACTGAACATAATGAAAGCATAGTGCTTAATCACAAAAACAATATGTAATTATGTATTGTGAAATATTTATTTCTAATTATAAATAAATGAAATTTTTGTCTTGAATCTGGTGTAGCAGGGGTAACAGTCTTCATATGACAACAGCAAACTACATTGCAACATTTTGCTACACCGAGGAGCGGTGTGTTGGTTCCTAAGACCATGGGAAATAGGTGTTTTCCAATAGTCTTAGGCGACCCCTGTGAAAGGGTGGTTCGACCCCCAAAGGGGTCTCGACCCACAGGTTGAGAACTGCTGGTGTAGAGGAAATACTAGAGAGCCAGAGTAGCCTAGAGTCTTCCTCAGTTTGCACATAGATGACTACCCCAGGTATTCCTCAGTGATCAATTCTGTGACAGGACAAAAACTTTACTCTGCTTAATTCTAGCTGCTATAATCGATTAGGGAAAACTCAGGAAGCTCTCTCTACTGCACACACTGAGGATGAACCTACACTGGGAGGGTAAGAAAACAGTGAAGTCAGAGTGAGTTGGTGCCAATTCAGAGGAAATAGGAGACAGATGGCAGTTTTCATTTTCTTCTGCCTTGGAAAACCGTCTTTTCTTTAGCACTTAGTGAAAGTCCTCCTGTGCAAGCACCTTCCCGAAGGCCCGTCGCTCCCAGTCCTGTGCCATCTGTCGCGCAGGCTGCTGGGCTGGCACCTCCTTCGCCTTCCCTGGGTGCTGGCACTTCAGAGTGATGCGGAGATTGGGGGGGAGGCCCCTCGGGGGTGAGAAGTTGAGCACAAAAAGGTCTGCCAGGCTTTTTTCTCGCTGATTTCTCCAGTTGGTGTTCATAGCCGTCGGGTCCCTTGGTTCATGAAGCTGAGCG
Organism: Lasiurus cinereus; assembly: GCA_011751065.1. Lineage (NCBI taxonomy): Eukaryota > Metazoa > Chordata > Mammalia > Chiroptera > Vespertilionidae > Lasiurus > Lasiurus cinereus. Next base: position 71,894,812 of record JAAGEH010002531.1, read on the forward strand.
ATGCTTTTGCGCTGCTGTGAAGCTTGTTTTTGTGAGAAATTCGGAGAGAGGAAGAAGGTTGTGGGGTGCTTTGTCAGATATACTCCGACCCAAGGAGACCTCTGTTCATGGGATTTGCCATGAGATGTCTTTCCCTTCAAACTGGAAAAATCTTGTAGTAGCTTCAATAGACTCTATTACTGATTAAAAGGGCGCTTCTTTCCAGGTCGGCCTGAACTAACTTTGGATCATGAAAAATCGTAGTCTATACATATGATGATACATTTATTGACTTTTTTTTCTTTTTTTTAAATATATTTTATTGATTTTTTACAGAAAGGAAGGGAGAGGGATAGAGAGTTAGAATCATCGACGAGAGAGAGACATCAATCAGCTGCCTCCTGCAAGCCCCCCACTGGGGATGTGCCCACAACCAGGATACATGCCCTTGACCAGGAATCGAACCTGGGACCTTTCAGTCCGCAGACTGATGCTCTATCCACTGAGCCAAACCGGTTTTGGCTGACTTTTTAATTCTCATGTACAAAACTCTTTTTATAAATGTGAAGGGAATTGGGGGTAATTACCATGAACATCCGCAAGCCACTTTCCTGCCCTGGGGACTGGGGTCTATAGTCCCAGGCAGACATTTCTCTGTTCTCCTGGGAACCATAGGGGTGGCTTCCAACAAAGTTGATCTTGACCTTGTCCTTTCATTCCTAAGAGCCTCTCACTGCTAAGAAGTCTGAACGCATATTGAGTTATTCATTTAAAATTGCTGATTGGCTTTATAATTTCATCCATGAAATATGTTACTTTATCCAAAAATTATATTAAGGAAAGAGGGACGTATCTCACACTTATACAATTTTTTCTTTTTATTACAAATGTAAATGAGTCCTGGTCAGTACAGCTCTTTTGATTGAGCACCATCCTGTGCACTGAATGGTTATAGGTTCTATTCCCAGTCAAGGTATATACCCAGGTTGTGGGTTCAGTCACTATTCAGGGTGCCTAGGGGAGGCAATCAATTAATGTTTCTCTCTCACATCAATGTTTCTCTCTCTCTTCTTCTCTCTCTCTCTCTCCCTCTCATCCCCTTTATTTCTTCTCTCTCTCTAAAAACCAATATGAACATTTAAAATAAATGTAAATGATGCAAAGTTCTTTTAAAAATATGTTTATTGACTAACAGCTTACAAAATAACATAAATTACTATATCAACATAAAAATGCTAATGAATTTGTTGTTTAATTGACGTTTATATTTATTAACTAATAATTTTTCATTTTTTTATATTTTATTGATTTTTTACAGAGAGGAAGGGAGAGAGATAGAGAGTTAGAAACATCGATGAGAGAGAGACATCGATCAGCCGCCTCCTGCACGTCCCCCACCGGGGATGCGCCTGCAACCAAGATACATGCCCTTAACTGGAATCGAACCCAGGACCCTTCAGTCTGCACGCTGATGCTCTATCCACTGAGCCAAACCGGTTTTGGCATTAACTAATAATTTATAAAATAAAGGCAACACCATCTTTTTAAATTCAGGAAAATTTTACATAAAACTCTAATTACTCTATTAGGTTTTTAAGGTTGTTTTCTTTTTCTCCCAACTACTTTCAAGCATTGGAACCTAATTTCTGGCATTGACAGTATGACTAATGGCATATGGAAAAATAAGTTTAACCATTTAAACATTTTTGCAAGGTTATTTTTAGCAGATGAACAATCAAAAATAAGAAGCAACCAATGACTGCATAAATAAGTGGAACAAGAAATCAATGTTTCTCTGTGTGTGTCTCTCTGTCTCTCAAATCAATAATAAAGAAAAATGCCTTTGCCACCCTAGCCAGTTTCGCTAGTGTATAGATCACCAGTCTGCAGACTAAAGGGTCCTGGGTTCAATTCCAGCCAAAGACATGTACTTGGTTGCAGGCTCCTCCCCAGCCCAGGCCCTGGTCAGGGTGCCTGCAGGAAGCAACTAATCAATGTGTTTGTCTCACATGGATGTTTCTCTCTGTTTTTCACTCTCTCTTCCACTCTCTCTAAAAAGATCAATGGAAAATATCCTCAGGTGTGGATTTTCAAAAACAAAACAAAACAAACAAACAAAAAACAAGACTTTGTAACGTTTTTGCATATGCAGTATGTCATTGGAAATGCACTGAATGTTGCTGAGTTTCAGTCAAACATCCAAGCTGTCACAGGGCCTCTGGAGGAGATCATTCATGGTCCACACAGCCCTCTGAGGACATCACAGGAGAAAGGAGAAAACAATGGGAAGGAGGGTGGGGAGGAACAAGTACCTTTCAATCTGATATTAAAATACCTTCAAGAGTTGATAGACTTTTTGGGAGATGTTTTATAATCAACTGGAGGCCCAGTGCACAAAATGTGTGCACTCAGGGTGAGAGAGGGGTCCATCAGCCTAGCCTGTGCTCTCTTGCAGTCTGGGAGCCCTTGCCAGGTGTTTGACTGATGGGGAGCAGACCTAAGCCAGCAGTTGGACATCCTTAGCGCTGCCATGGAAGTGGGAGAGGCTCTCACCACTGCCTCTGTGCTCGCCAGCCATGAACCTGACTTCTGGCTGAGCAATGCCCCCCTGTGGGAGCACACTGACCACCAGGGGGCAGCTCCTGCGTTGAGCATCTTCCTCCTGGTGGTCAGTGCACATCATAGCAACCAGTCGTTCTGTCATTTGGTTGATTTGCATATTAGCCTTTTATTATATTGGATTTTATTTTATTGTTTCAATGGTACAAGACAGCAACTTGACCTCATGTTTTAGATCTCAAATAAATGAAGCACTATATTAAAAACTGTGAGGAATATGTTTCAAGTAATAAATATATTAGAAACACCCATATGCTTAGTTACTGGTTACATATCTCTACATCTAACGCTTCCATTTTTAAAATTTACCGATTGGATACTTGGATCTCACATTTTATGCCCTTATATCAATATGTGCTTATTAACTTAAAATACCATGTTATTGATCTTTATCTAAAAGATCATGAAACCAATTCTGTAATTGCACAGTTGTTTTTGAATGCTTTCACTTCTATTTCCAAATACTCCTCTGCAAGAAAAACCATCCAAGATTATCCTAGAAGAACCATGGCAATCCATCTTTGTAAGAATGGAAACTTGAAATGCACTTCTACTTTTTTAAAACATCTCAGTGAAGAACTGATAAATATGAAAGATAACCATAATGAAAATGTCAAATTTTGTTAAAAGAATTTTGAGTGCCTTGAGAAGGTAATATTAGTATACATGATCATGAGGTATAGCAGATGGTCACAAAAGTATACATTTTCTAAATTTTAGCTTCAGAAGTTCTGTACAATCAAGTGTAAAAATGATTCATGACACAGATGGGAAGAAAAGAAAAATGATGGATTATAGGAATTAGCCCATCAAAGGTCTGCCTCTAGGACCCATATATAATCATCTGCAATCTCTAGAAATTACATTTCAAATCTGAGAACTGGAAAATTTTACAAAAATGTTTATTTGTAATATTGGGAGACTACGCTATAAGTGTCATTGGCTTTTTAAAAAGGAGGATATATTCTATTTTATATTTCTGCCCACAGCAATTTAATTTTGATAATTTCTAAATTAATTGCAGTTTCAAATATAATAGAGGTCTGTTGTTGTAAAAGTGAAGTGTGTGTGAAGACTATATGGTGTATGTGTATTTAATAAGTTCCATGGGAAAAAAAAATCTCCTGATGGCACCAATCAGAATCTTCCAAATTTACATAAGGAAAACAGTGCAGTCTTCAGTTTCAGCTAAATGATCATGAGTTTGAAATTTTGTTTCACAGGCTCATTGGCATTAAGCGGCATGCATTACAAACAGTCCTGTTTTTAAAGATGCCAGGTTCTTAATCATTATAAAATGAGTAATTAAATTCTCTCTTCTAAAATTAAAGCTTTGATTGAAATTAAACACATGAGAGCAGGCTCTTTCTCAAGCAGACTGCCTGTCAACATCAGTACTTCATTGTAACATTTCTGAGAGTTCTGGCCTAATTTTGGCTTACCCAGAGAACATTCTGTGAGCCGTATATATTTTTTTAAATATTACGTTCCCAACAAATTGGACACTTGTTTTGGGACAATTTCTGAAGCTCATCTTGTTCACTTCTGAATGAGCCAGGAGCTGAAATGGTATCTATTGACCCGTAAGATGATGGATCAATGGAACTGAAACTAAGTTCACACTTGAGCTGCACACCCACATCTTACTGAGCAAGGTTCATCCATCCCGATGCCTGGTTTAACATTTTTCCATGATGAAATCTGTGGTCTCAGACAACCTGCTAGTGACGTGACCTGAAACAACTCATAGGAATGTAGCAACATAGAGATTGGTGCAAATTAAAAACCTTCTCTTTTCAAAACTTAATTGTAACTAGTAAGTCTCATTATTTAAAATCAAAACATCTTTGTCATGCCCACTCTGAGTAACTTCATTGTGGGAATAAAAAAAAAAAAAGAAAAGCGAAGAACATACTAATTCCTGAAGCAGCTTGCTTATCGTACATTAGCAAATAGAAAACTTGTCAACCGATAAGTAACTCACCATGGAAACGTATCATCAAAAAGTTCACATCCGGCCGAAACCGGTTTGGCTCAGTGGATAGAGCGTCGGCCTGCGGACTGAAGGGTCCCGGGTTTGATTCCGGCCAGTGGCATGTACCTTGGTTGCAGGAGCATCCCCAGTGGGAGGCATGCTGGAGGCAGCTGATCGATGTTTCTGACTCTGTATCTCTCTCCTTTCCTTTTTGTAAACAATTAATAAAATAAAATAAAGAAAGAAAAGAAAAGAAAAAGTTCACATCCGTTTCATTAAAATAGAGCCGTGGTGCCCTATTTGGAAATTAGGGAGAGACAATGACATTGACTGAAACGTTGAAACAATGACTTCTTATCATCATTATTCATCAGTTCATCCATTGTCCTCTTTTGCCCCCCTATAGGTGATGGTGCAGAAGAATCCAGTCAATCCAGATCCTTCCCTGCCTGGGTACAATGTACTAGCTCATTGGGTGGTGGCTAGAACAAGCTCAGATCAAAGTCCTGGTGATACAGGCAACACGTGTGTTATACACTTCCGGTGGGACTACATCAGTTCAGGACACATTCATCTGCAAGTAAAAGGAAGCCCACAAGTAGCGGCTTAACCCTAAAGAATACGCCCTGTTCATTGAACAGGGAGGCAAGTGGCTCTATGACAGCAGTTCTCAACCTGTGGGTCGAGACCCCTTTTGGGGGTCAAACGACCCTTTCACAGGGGTTGCCTTAGACCATCAGAAAATGCAGATATTTACATCACGATGCATAACAGTGGCAAAATTTCATGGTTGGGGGTCACCACCACATGAGGAACTGTATGCAAGGGTCGCGGCCTTAGGAAGGTTGAGAACCGCTGCTCTATGATGATTGGGCAGCCACATGGTAGTGAGGCCTGAATGAGCATCTCTGATTCTCCTGCATTCGCTTATGGTTGCAAAGTGGCTTCTGCAGTCCAGGTGTCTGACCCTCGCATAGGGTATCTCAGGGCAGAAAGCAGACTCCTCTATTTTAAATATATATATTTATTGATTTTTTACAGAGAGAAAGGGAGAGGGATAGAGAGTTAGAAACATCGATGAGACATCGATCAGCCGCCTCCTGCACGCCCCCTACTGGGGATGTGCCCGCAACCAGGATACCTGCCCTTGACCGGAATCGAACCCGGGACCTTTCAGTCCACAGGCTGACGTTCTATCCACTGAGCCAAACCGGTTTCGGCAGAGCTCCTCTATTTTATAGAGAAGGAAACATCTTCCCACAACCCCTCAGCGGCTTGCCCCTCACAGCCCCTGAGACTGGGTCACAGGGCCACTCAGCATGGCAGGATGCTGGGAACGAGGGTACCTGGCTCTCTGGCTGCTGGGTTGGAAGTGGTATGGGAGAGAGGGATGAAAACTGGCTGGGAGGTAGCCATTTCTACAGCAAGGCAGTCAAGCCAGGGGGATTGTTAAATGGAACTCGTTCCTTGAGAATAGCGAGGCACCCCACTCTTCTTATCAGTGGTTCTCAACCTGTAGGTCGTGACCCCTTTGGGGTGGTCGAACAACACTTTCACAGGGGTTGCCTAAGACCATTGGAAAACACACATACGATTCATCACAGTTGCAAAATTACAGCTATGAAGTAGCAACAAAAATAATTTTAGGGTTGGGGGTCACCACCACATGAGGAATTGTATTAAAGGGGTATGGCATTAGGGAGGGTGAGAACCACTGTGTTAGATGAACATGGTCACTGGCGTTCCTGAACCGCTACATGAAACATGCCTCACTGAGTTCCCCTTTCTGCGGCCGCTCTGCCTCTCACCATCCATCTCTCTGTCTGCGGGCAGCTCCAGATCCGTCATCCTCCGAGTGTGAAACCCTCCTTATTATTTTACTTGTCCCTTGCACACTGGTCCTTCCTGGCCTGTCTCTAATATTTTTTGTTTTCATTTCTCGTCTGGCTGCGACTTTTTGATTTATCCGATCACGGGAGGTCTCTATGAGGAGGTGTGGGATATTTATTTACCTATATATTTCCGAAGCTGTGGGCAGCGATGCCCTGCCACGCGATTTTAGGAGAGCCATTCATTTCCATTGCCATGCAGAGCCTCGGTGGCTGGCGGCGACAGCACTAAATTTAGGCCACAGAGGAGTGGCTTCATTGAGAAGACACCATTTTACATTTCTCTTTCGAAAAGCAATTTATTTTCGGCGGCATCTCCTGTCGCCACTACCTTGTCTTAACTCTTCATTACATCTCCCTTGAACATTGCAATGGGCGCCTAAGCGATCTTCCTGTCACCAGTTCTTCCTCCCTGCAAAGATCTATATAAATAACCCAGGACCGGTGCTCACCAGCTACCTTTAGTGGCTCCCCTCTGTATAGGAAATAACCTCTAAACTTATTGGGGTGGCCCTGGGGTGGTTTCGCAGAGCCTGGGCCTATATTATTTAGGCCCCGTCTCCATCTGGCTCCTGCCAAGCTGATCTGCTTATGATTCCCTTCCTGTCACCTGGGATTTGCCATCTCTGTGTCTTTACTCATCCCACTGCTGCTGCTGGAATAATGTCCAGCCCGGTTGTCAGTATCAATCCTTCCCATCTCTAATGAATGGTGGGCATATCCTCTGGCTAGTATGTACCCTCGGTTTTTGGGGGAACAGCACCCCGATTTTGTGGGAGAGACTACATAGCGATAGTTATGTGCTGCTGGGCTGATGATTCATCAAGATGAGATCTGCTTTCGTGCCAAAGGTGTACCCAAGCCAGGCCAACTGGTCCATGCATGAGCATCCCTCTCAGTGTGACCTGTGGTTGGTACTGTATTCATTGGCCTTTCCTGTCTTGGTTGTGACCCTACTCATTTCTGGGTGCCAGCACCTGGCAGAGTAGGCCCACCTTGTAGGAACAGGATTTGAATGCCCCTGTTCTGTCCTCTGCTTTTGCTCAACCTTCTCTTTTCCCTTCTACCACTTTGTAGCTCTTACCCAGGACTGACTCTGTGTTATGTTCCTTCTTCATCACCCTGAACTGCTAAATGGGCCACTTCATCACCTCTACACACACACACACACACACACATACTCATACATACACATTCACACACATATACAAACTCTCACATTCACACGCACTGTCATGCACACACATACATTCTATCATACACCTACACTTTTATACACACCCTCACACATAGACACTCCTGCATGCAAGCACAGTTGGTCTCCTCGCTCCTCCATAGGTGTTCTCTTGTCCTTTCATTGAGTCTCTGGGTGGAACAGGGTGCTTAGATCCTCGGAGGAAATAATTTCCACAGTCTATGAGTGTACACAGAGCCTGGTAGTATAGATATAGGACCTGCATTCAGGAAGCATGCAGGTTAGTGGCACCTCAGAGAAGCATACTACAGAAGAGCGTTAATATAGATGCCTGAGCCGAGTGCCGAAAGGCCACCAGGAGGGTGTGATGGAAAGAGAAGCAGCGACTGATGGTGGGCAAGGGACCCAGCTCTGTGACATGTACAACATTTATAACCTCTCCGTGGCTCCTTTGCATCATCTGTCAATGTTACTGGTGATGGAGCTGATCTTATGAGGAAGCTGTAAACATGAGTGCATGCATATTCTATTTTTAGAAGAATCCTGCATGTAGTACCTGCTAACTAAAGGAAAGAATATGAACGTGAAAGATGAATTGGCTTTTTATAAGGCCAAGAAGGAGAACAGGAATGATTCAGAAAGAGAAAATGGTGTGCCAGTTTCTAGAAACTTCCTTAAAAGACAGGTAGCCTGGGTCCTATGCCCCTTTTTTTATTTCTTCCTCCACCCTTCTGCCTGGAAAGAAGCTGTGAAAGCTGGAGCTGGAGCCATCATCTTGGACCATGAGGGCTAGTGGAGCAGCCTTTCGTGGAATAGAGTCACACATCCAGCCCTGATCGCCTGCCTCTGGATTTTCTTACAAGACAAGAACCAGCTTTCTCATTTAAGCATTGACATTGCCAATCTCTGTTCCTGCAGAAAAATCTAATCAGGGGGTGATAAGGTGGGGTGATAGGCCAGGCAGCAGATTAGAAGCAAATTGTGTGGGTAATTGTGGGCCCACAAAGGAGTTTAGATCTCAGTGGGTCAGCAACCACATTTTCCCAGCAGAGGAGGGGCACAATTTGATGTAGAAGGAAGTAGGCTTTGTCACAGAGAAGAGCGCCCCTAAAAAAAGGCAATGCTGACAACAGACTAAAGAGGAAGGGAGGGTGAGAGAAGTGAGATCTGAAGCCCAGGCCACAGTATACAGACCACATCATGGGAACCCCATACAATGTAAGGCTTACTTGGACTCATGGGATTCGCTGGAAGTAAAGAGGAGTGAAGTACAAAGCAATGTCCGCGTTGAGACCCCTGGTGATACACTTACTGATTATGGAAGGACACAGGGCAAGGCACATGGGGAGAGAAGTTGTGGGCTGAAGGGCTGTCTTCTGGGATGTTTCTCTCTGTAGCCCAATCGGCTTTCACAAAGGTGCAGCCCATCCAAAGCAGTGACTGCTCCATCCTCTCCTTGGTGGTGGGACAGCTGCCTCGACTCTGTTTTCAGGGACCAAGTCCCCTATCCTGACCACTGTGGGCTTCCGCTGAGGATGCTAGGACCCCAGCAGCATGAGATGGTCAGGACGGCCACTGAGCCAAGGGGTGCCTGAGTGAGTAAATGTGGGAATAAAATTGGCCAGTTGCAGAGTGCCCATCGGGAGATGTTCAGAGAGGGTACAGCAGCTCAAGCTTCAGGAAAGTTCAGGTGAAGGGAGGCTGAGGAAACTGGATCTGGAGCCGGGGTCAGGACCCCCAAGCACTGAGCAGGACAGTGAGTGGGCTGCCAATTAGAATGGGCTGCACCTATAGAGGGTGTAATGTGCTCAACAGAAAATCAAACCAGAAACTTGGTTGATCAAATGGATGGATTTGGAAAATGTCTCCAAGGAGAGAAGGTGCAGTTCAGGAGCTCTGTGGGGGTCCAGTGCTCTCTCTTGGCCAGGCTGGGTCTCACGCTCAGGGTATCACAAGGATGTCTGTCCAGAGTCCACCCCATACAAGGTATGGGGCCTCTGGTATCGTATGCTGGTGAGGCTGACTCAGGAACTGGTCAACCACAGCACACAGGTCAGCCCTATAGTTTGAGAGTCTAGAGAAAGGTGAGACCTGATGACTAATAAATCATAAGGGAATTTGGTTCATAAGCTTTTCTGGAATATTCTGAGAACATTTAATCATGTGCCAAAATTCATGGTGAAATGTTTAGCAAAAATAAAGCACAATATGTGCAATACCTTATGACTTTTTAATCAAAGATATAGGCATGTAGATATATGAAACTTTTTTAAGGCCCTTTCAAAATCCCCACCATGTATACCTGAAGGTCCTCAGGGAGGTCTTACCTGCATTTTACAAAAGTCCTCTGCAGTAACCATTGAGTCTGTGGCTTCAAAAGGATTTTCATAGATCGTATGGTTTTTATTTCGCATAAATAACTGTGCAAGAGCTACAAGAAAGCATTGTATAGCAACAGAAAGTCACATCAATGGGGAAAAAATAGAACTTTCTGTGTTCTAATTCTTTCCTTTTTATAGCTTTCTTAAAATGAGACCCAAATACTAGACTTTTTTTTTTCTCATCAATTTTTGATTTGTGCCCCATATATCATCCTTTGTTCTATTAACGAGTTCTTCAGAAAGCCTATAAGACCATGCTTCCTCGGGCACAATTTCCTCAAACAAGGTGGTTGGGAACAGTTTTAATAAAACATTTATTCAGGTCAGCGAGCTACTCCTGGCATAGTCAGCACGTCCAGGAATGGATGTTAAAGACTTAAGTCAGGCCTCCACGCGGTGTTGCAATTCTTTACAAGTCTTTAAAGACTTATCAGTCGCAGTTCTAATAAAAGGCAGGAAAATAAATACCCATCTTCTCTTTGCCAATGTTAACCAACAGTAATTT
>JAAGEH010002531.1:71905754-71963598 GCA_011751065.1 Lasiurus cinereus
AAGCAGACCCTCGTGAAGAAAAGAGGCATCTCCCTTAGGGGTCCCCAGATGGGCTGGGTGGCCCTGGGTGACAGGGCTAAGGCTCATCAAGAGACAGCGGCTGCCGAAACCGGGTTGGCTCAGTGGATAGAGCGTCGGTCTGGGGACTGAGAGGTCCCAGGTTCGATTCCAGTCAAGGGCATGTACCTTGGTTGCGGGCACATCCCCAGTAGGGGGCGTGCAGGAGGCGGCTGATCGATGTCTCTCTCTCATCGATGTTTCTAACTCTCTATCCCTCTTCCTTCCTCTTTGTAAAAAATCAATAAAATATATTTTTTTTTAAAAGAGAGAGAGACAGCAGCTGCTTTCCTTAGTCTCCACTTTCAGATCCTACCCAGGCCCTCCTTGGAGGGCCACCACCACCATCCTCTGGAAACCAGCCCCTCCTCTGTCAGTCATGCCAGACCCTGCCAGCTTTCTGATGTAAAACTCAGGAAGGCTAATTCAGGAGTCAGATTTCAGCTTGCTTATTGCTATGTCATTAGTTAAACAATGGTTTCTGTCAATAATCTCTGTCAATATTACTAGAAACTATGGAAATACTCGCTAAAGATAAGGAGAGTACATCGTGCAAAGGGCAGAACAATTTTTCATTTTATTCCTCAAAATAATCTATAATTCTAACTCAATTACCAATTTTGATTCCTTTGCCTGAGGGTCATTGTCATTTGTTAAGTAAATGAATTGTATCCCTTTTCAAATGATTTGTATGCACACTTGACATTTGAAACAGGATATTTTTTTGGAGGGGAGGACTGGGTAATGTTGTTAACACTGGGAGAAGTCCTAAATGGTTTAATTATTTATATGCATTTCAGTGAGTAATTGGATTTGGTTTTCATAGGAACATGATATATTTTCTTTAATCTTACATCTTTCCCTTCAGTACGTTTATTAGGCTATTACACTGATTCATTAAAAGGTGCGCTTCCTTAGAATTCTTCGCCCTCCATAAAATTTGCCCTATAAAGGAGAATGTGTATTCCTGGTGGCTTACAGGTGCTGGTAATTATTGTTATTTAATTTCTTAATTATGTGTCTCTTTTCTTAAGTGCTCTGTGGGTTACTCTCCTTAAGTATCCAGGTTAAGGAGGCACTTTGGCCTCTGAGATGCTGTTACTTTAAGGAGCAATTCTCCCACTTCCTAGGGCTTATCTCCATCAGTTTTCACATTAAGGCAGGAAATGGAGCCCTCTTGCTGAGGGGCTCTGTACAGTCCTCGGCTGTAATTCTATAGAACAGCGAGGTTTTCAACTGGTGTGCCACAGAATTTTTAAAACTCGCAATACCTGACTATTTCGTCTGGGGCACTGACCTCTTCCTTTAGATCAGTGGTTCTCAACCTTCCTAAGGCCGCAACCCTTGCATATAGTTCCTCATGTGGTGGTGACCCCCAACCATGAAATTTTGCTACTGTTATGCATCGTGATGTAAATATCTGCATTTTCTGATGGTCTTAGGCAACCCCTGAGAAAGGGTCGTTCGACCCCCAAAGGGGTAGCGACCCACAGGTTGAGAACAGCTGCTTTAGATTGTCAAAAATATGACAATGGCAAACACAACCAATCTGTCTTGAACCATACATATATACGTTGTGTAAAAGAGTTGCATCTTATGGTTCCCATCACATAACAAAGTTGTTCCTGATTGGTTAATTCTTGGTATCAGAAATCTTTATGTACTAGTATAAGCACCCTGATATTTTAAAAAGTCACTTTGGAGCAAAAATGGGTAGGTAATCACTGTTATTGTTTGTAGATCAATAAAAATTATACCTATTTTTGTCAGCTTGGCAAAAATATATTTTTTTGGTGTGTCACAGATTTTTAATAATAGTTTGTCTGCCATGAGATGAAAAAGGTTGAAAATTGCTGGCGTATGGCATTAAGAAGTGTGTGGGAAGCATACTGGGTGTTTCCCCTGCGTTAGTATGTTCCCTTTTACCCTGATTAAGCATTCCAGTCCTTCGAGTCGGGACTGAGAGAACATTGTGAAGGAGGTTTAGAGTTGCTCCCAATCATTCCTTCACTCTGAGGTTTGCAGCTGTTCCAGAGGCCCCAGCAGACTCTCTCACTAAATGTGGTAACTTATTCCTTCCTCAGCCCTGAGCCAAGAGGGCTTACAGCAAATAAAATCATCGCAGAATGAACCCGCTGGTTGGTGTGTTAACCCTTCCTCCTGTACACGTTTTAGGTGTAAATAGTCATCAGTCTGAGATTTCAGATGAATTGGGAGGTGGTGTTTTGTGGTTTTTTTAAAATAGAAAACATTAGCAACCATAATGGTAACTGCCAACATCTCATACAAACGCAACCCAGCTCAAACAAGCCTCTCTCACCTCTCTCTGGATCATCTTTTAACAAAACAACACACACACACACACACACACACACACACACACATCCCTTTTACTTTCTTTATTAAAAATTATTTATTGTATTTATCAGGGTGACATTGGCTAATTAAATTACATAGGTTTTAGGTGTACAATTCTAGAATACATCATCCGTATATTGTATTATGTTTTTAACACCTGAGTCAAGTCTCCTTCCATCACCACTTACCCTCTCCTACCTCCTCACCCCCCGCCTCTAGTACTCACCATACTGTTGTCCGGGTCTATGAGGTTTTTGTTGTTGTAGTTTAATTCCTTTGAATCACTCTTTAAAATCTCCCTTTCTCCCTGCTCCTCTCCACTCCCAGTACTCACTCCCAACCCAGCACGTGTTTAATGAGCCACTGGAGCATACGAGAAAAAGTAACTAACAAAACGGTGGGTTCACCCTCTCTCAGGGTGGCCTCAAAACCGCAGAGCGGGTATGACAACTGGCTCTGTCTAGTTCATTTCATGCAGGAGCCATCTTGCTCCAGGCCTTCCTCTCCTGGGGCTTCCTCTTTCCTTCCCCCCTCTTCTCAGCCTCTTTCTTGAGGTTCCCCTTCTGCAAGAAGTGATCTCTGTCACAGTTAGTGGGAGGAGAAAAAACCTCATCTTCATCTTCATCTTCATCTTCATCTTCATCTATTCACTAAACCTCAGAAACGCTGCTGGGAGTAGCCACCTTCTGCCTCTGGGACATCGTTTTAAAGAAGCAGCCTCCAGTTACATTATGCCCTGGGTTCTCGAAGAGATTTTCAAATCAAATAACTGGCATTTTTTCAGGTTCGTATTAAAATGTGTACAGTTGTAACATGATTCCCCTGTATTCTCACAATGAAAAGTAAAATAGAAATAACTGTCCCCCAAAGTAATGGCATTTTCTCTTCTTGGAATTTGCAAACTGTAGAGGCATCTCAATTTCTTCTTTCTGATGAGGTTACCCACTTGTTCACAGTGTAGGCAGGGCATTCCCGGGTAAGCAGACCTGGTGCTGCAAACCATCCTGACTGCTGTGCGAGACGCGATGCATGAGGCCTGAATTCCAACCAATAGTGCCTGCCAATTGGTGGCAATAGGTTACTTGCTCTAGTGTTTTGTAATTTTTATGATTATGCACCCTGCTCTCCTAGACTTTGGTGCTATGACTAAAACTGTCTCTCCAAGCCCTATAGATAAGAAACCTCTCATGTATGTGCTGAATATAGCACCAAATCCCTACCTTCTAGCACTTGTGGTTCCCAGGGTCTCACACCACTGAGTTTGGCTCTGATTAGCCTCATATTTACCCTGTTGCCCCAGGCCTTTCCAGTCCCGTTACGCATTCAAAGGTCAGAGCTTTGACCAATGATGTGAAGAATGGTTCCCATGTGTACAGGAAAAGAGAAACTGATAAATGTGAGAGGCAACGATTTTGTAACTCTCTAAAACATGAACTCAAAGCTTAGTAAGTAATCCAACTTGATTACCTGTTGCTGGGGAATTTGGGGGAAATAAGTGAATTATCTTTATTTCTGAAGGTTGTCTAAGAATTGATGCAATCAGCACATGTTGAGCTACATGCAAGGAAATGCATGGAGTTATCATGGCTTTTGTCTGCTCTGAGTGGATTTGTTTGCTTAAAGTGATTTGAAAATGTGGCTTGAAAATGGACAACACAATTCTACTTTCCAAATAGGTTGCATAAGAAATACATTAAAAATTAAATTCCATGCATCTTAAAATTATATTTTACTGTGTAAAATATACTTTTGAATAATGAAGTGCTCTTTTGAAATAAATTATATTACTACAACAGTGAAATTGTGATGACTGTTACTGATAAAATCAACCTTAAATTCAGCTAATTAAATGCAAAATATTACTAAACTGTCTTCTTTGTTAAAGAGTAGGAAGATTCTTGTTAGATTCCAGAACAGCTGGTTTGGCTCAGTGGATAGTGTCGACCTGAGGACTGAAGGATAGCAGGTTTGATTCCAATCAAGGGCACAATTCTCTCTCATCATTGATGTTTCTATCTCTCTCTCCCTCTCCCTTTCTCTCTGAAATCAATAAAAATATATTTAAAAAAAAGATTCCGTAACACTTAAAATATTTGTGAATTCATTTAAACTCCAGATCAATTTATTTTTTCGTTAAGCGACATTCAGGGTCTTAGAAGGAAATATATTAAAACTTAATTGTTAAAGTTAACAATTATCAATGTATAAGTTCAGAAAAATAAGGGTAACTTCAATATAGTTTATTTTATGTTAAATAGCTCTTAAGTGTACTAGTATAATCCACTGTTATGTAACCTATAGTTATTGTAAATTAAAATGTTTACTTATCTAATTCGTTTTACTTGTTAGTAACCATTTTAAATCTTACATAATAGACTTTTATAAAGAGTGTGAGCACTTGGCCAGTCACCCACCACCACCCATACTTTCCAATGGGGACTCAGGTGCAGAGAGGTGCAGTGATGTGCTGAGCTGACCATCACAGGGCCCTGCATGGTTGCAAACTGGCTCACCCTTCAGTTATTCTGGCGTCGCAGTCAGCATTGCTCTTCTGCACCCTGAAATCTCTTTTAAGGGAAGGAATTTGTGTGTATTTTTTTTCTTATTACCTCACACACTTATTAACACTTATTGACCACTTTTAGAGAAAATTAAATGCCGCTTTAATGTAAATTATGGGAAAGTATTTTATATGAGCTAAACTATTCTCTGAAGGAAAAATCAACAACGCAACGTAAGTTGATTGCAGAAAAAAAATGTGATTGATTTCCCCCCTCTTTCTGTATATCTATATATTAATATATAAAAGCCTAAGCGACTGAACAACTGGTGGACCAGTCACTATGATGTGCACTGACCACCAGGGGACAGACGCTCACTGCAGGAGTTGCCTCCTTGTGGTCAGTGTACTCCCACAGCCAACCTCCCATGACTGGCCAATCTCCTACGGCCAGCCGGCCTCAATCAACCATAATCACTGGCCAGGCTGAGGAACCCCACCTGTGCACAAACTCATGCACCAGGCCTCTAGTATGTGGAATAAAAATAATGCGGCCTTCAAATGGTCTGGCTGAAATTCAGCAGTTCTAAAAGAGAAACGAGGTGATCCCTAAAAACTATTGTCTTCCTAGCTGGCATCCAGAATCGAGGGGAAAATATGGTTAGCAAGAAAAAGACAACCTGTCATTATGATTGGTTTCATAATGTCTATAAATCCCTAAATACTTCTGAAACTAACGAACAAATTTTGAAGAGAGAAGTGTAATACTGTTTTTTTGTATAATGAATAAAATATTACCTTCTCTTGTGCCCATTGAAAGGAATAGTATGTCATTTAATGCTAGTTATTTCCTAAATCAATGATTCCAGTGAACAGTCCCTGGATCAGCAGTGTTCATGTACGCTGGAACTTAGCATTCTGTCCCCACCTCGGGCCTATGGAATCAGAGGGGCAGTTTTTAAGCAGCCCTCCAGGCAATCAGTGTCCACTGAAGTCTGAGGACTTCCCTAAATCATGTCCATGGACCTAATGAAGCTTTCTGAAGACTGTAAGCTGAGAGTCATATCATTCGGCTGGACTTCATGCATTTAGAATCCACAATGCCAATGCTTTTCTGCTTTCTAATTTATGTGGAGCTATAAAGTGAAAACCATGCTGATACCTTCCTCACCATGGGACTATTGATGTGTCTGCAATGATGCTTGGAATTAAAAAAAATAAAAAACAGAGGGCGAGGAATAGCAGAAAGGTCATATCACTGGACATTGTCTCATTATCTAAAAGAGAGAATTTTCTGGAGCTTTTCTCTGAGTGTCCTTCTCCCCAGTCAGAAGTGGTACATAAGGAAGCTAACTTTAATCCAGCACAGACTAATATGACTTGAATACATATGTTTGTAGCCGTTCTGGTAACAAGTTGGGATCTCTGTGAAACGAGGAATAGCTGGTGCATCCGTGTTTGTGTTGCTGAATTTGGATCTACAGACATGTACCTCATAGACATTTTGGTCATACAATCCCAGAAGATTACAATGGAGCTGAAAAATTCCTATAACCTACTAATTCTGCAGCAGTCCTAACGTTGTAGCAAAACACATGATTCACATGTTTCATGATGACACTGGTTTCGTGATAAACTTACTGCACTACCAGTCATGTAAAGCACAGCACGTACAATTGTGTCCACTTCATAATACCTGGGAATGATAAATGATTGTGTTACTGGCTTATGTACCTGCTATACTACAGTTTTATCATTATTTTAGAATGCACTTTTCTAGTTATAAAAAGTTTACTGTGAAACAGTGTGCTGTGTTATGCTAGAAGCCAGCTCATACATCTTGTGTTTACTGTGTCTCTTGATTTCATCATTTTCTCTTGTGCTTGATTTAGTCTCCTGTTTTGCTGACAGTAATATGCTGTACCAGCTTGTAGCCTGCACACCAGCCTAGGTGTGAGTGGGCTATACCATCCAGGTTTGTGTGAGAGCATTCTGTGATGTCTGCTCAATGACAAAATTGCCTAACAACACAGTTGTCAGGCTGTATCTTCATCATGAAGTGGTGCATAATTATATTTCTTACTTAGGACCTGCAGTGATTTTCCCCATAATCTCCTGTTAGGAGTTTGGTGTTATCAACTGTTTCCCTCTCCTTCATTTTGCTTTCCCTTAGTATCCCTGTGAACGAGTTGCAGAGAGTGGAACAAGTTCAGGTTTATCTTGACAAGACATTAGGTAGAAACTCAGAAGTTAGAATGAGTTCATCAAAAAAAATATCTATAGGACCAAGTGAAAAGTGAATAAGAATTTGCCTCTTGATTCCTGATGGAATATGAAGGTATAAATTCTAGTTCTCTCTCCCTCTCTCTCTCTCTCTCCTTCTCTGACACACACACACACACACACACACACACACACACACACACACACAAAAAAAAAAATACCAAAAAAACCCCAAAACAAAACACACACCAAAAACAAATGAACAAAAAACAAGCCAAATAGTTTGTCTCTTTTTGTATAGGGTCTCAAAAATTTAGAAAAAGTGGGAGAAATTGCTGATATCCTGTACTTGAATAAAGTAAGAGAAAAAAAAAGTAAGGAGACACCTAAAGTTTCTTCCAGATATCAGTTACTCAAATTCTCAAGAGAAAGTTAATGGATGATGAGCCAGGCTAACCAAGTTAATTAAATATATTTTTTTTAAATTGTGTGTCTACAATCATTCTTGTTGGCCATTAAAAGGCCAGGGGTGGAAAGTGGGTTAGAGGAGCCACCAGAGCAAATGTTAAAGTAAGAACCAACAGCTCTCAGGTAAGAAGGCCACTGAGAAACAAGGGCCACAGAGGAAGGATAGTGCCCTGAGGGACAGGAACTTAAGTCTGCAGGATGAGAAAGGGAGAAGAGCTAGTTCTCTCTTCTTCCTGTTTCCTGTACCCTATGACTTTTGGAAAGTAGTTCTGTGAATATAGACTAAAATTGCTTTGGATTCAGATCTATGATCCCTCCCAAGCTTATGTGACCAAAATACTGCAATCTGTGCCTCCTACACAAGTAACTTGGGACCTAGAAAAAGGCCACTTTTCTGAATTCTAATGAGGCAAATCACTGGAAGGAACTCTAAACACAGTTATCAATCTAAGTTCTCCAGGTCAACAGAATCAAGAGGAGAGAGCTAAATGTTGATGGGTACATAGGTAAATAGATAGCGATTGTTTTTAAGAAATTGTGGGGGCTGGCTAGTCCATAATCTGTAAGGAAGGTGGCAAGCTGGAAACTCAGGCAAGAGTTGATCTTGCAGTCTTGAGTCTGAAATCCATGGGGCAGAGTAGCTGATGGAAAACTCAGGCAGGGTTTCTATGTTACAGCTTGGAGTTAGAATCCTTCTTCTAGAGTAAATCTCATGTTATGCTCCTAACACCAAATGATTGGATGAGCTCTACCTGTTATCAGGGGTAATGTTTATCCAATTTTCCAGGGAAAGTTAATGATTTTATTTTATTTTTTAAAAATATATTTTATTGATGTTTTTACAGAGAGAAAGGGAGAGAGATAGAGTGTTAGAAACATTGATCAGCTGCCTCCTACATACCTCCCACTGGGGATGTGCCCACAACCAAGGTACGTGCCCCTGACCGGAATTGAACCTGGGACTTTTCAGTTACAGGCTGACTCTATCGACTGAGCCAAATCGGTTTTGGCCCAACTGATTTTAAATGTTGATCATATCATCATAATATCTTCACAGCAACATCTACACTAGTATTTGACCAAACATTTGGACAACACAGTCTAACCAAGTTAACACATAAAATTAACCATCACATACACTCAAATATCCTGGCACTTTTCCCCTATTTCTGGAAGACATACTGCCAAGATAATGATTGTCTGGACTCCCATTAATAATTTAATGGGAAAGTTAGTAGAGAACGAGGAAACTCATTTGGTGAGTCAAGAGTTTGAAAGCTTGTGGTTTTTACTTTGAGATGCTAGCTTCTGTGAGGCATTCCATTTCTAAGCACAGTGATGAGATGAACTTTGGATGTTTCTGTGAGAGCAGGAAGCCCATTTCCCCAGCTGTGGAGACTCTGTTAGCTCTTATATCTGTTTCCTTGTAAAGCTCTTCCATGGGAATGGATTTCTAGGAGGCTTGGCTGGTTTTCCAAGGCACAGAATTCCACTCTGTAGGGAATTCACGAAGAACCTGGGAAACATCAAATCTCACTTAGTCTGACTTCACATGCAATTGTTGCCAAGGGAAGATATTTATCTGACACTAGGGATCTTCATATTTGAAACACAAAACATGAAGGTCATTATAAAATGTTGGGAACTCCATCATGTAAAGAGGCTCACAAAAGACTCAGAAAGGCCATGCCTTATGCAAGTGCAGTCAATAAACTTAGTTTCTGCTTGTATGAACTATCTGGTCAGAAGAAAATTACCTTTGGCTATTACAGGATCAATTAAAATTGTGGTTCTGGACACAGGTATATAGCTAGACTAAATATTAGACAAAGCTCAAGATGGACACAAAGAGAATGAGGTTAGCCCAGCATTAGTAATGTGACAGTCATGGGCATGTTGCAAGGTCCTACAGGGTCCTTGACCACAGTGAGTTTTCAGGGGAGTGGGTGTACATTGGCTTTGACGTGGTCTAGTAGATTTACTTTTATTTCTTGAAAAATTGCTATTTTACACAAATCCAGGACACATGGCTGCTTCATGGAGGGCTGCAATTTATAAAGCAGATTTCCTGCACTTGCCAGTTCTGGCAGGTGCAAAGAAACAAAGAAATAAACACAAACTTTCCACAAATGAATGCTCACTAGCCTTCTTAGTGAGAATCTCTTGCAGCTTGATTATTGGTCTTTAGTATTCAGCCTCACATATTCTTCTGGGGAGGAGTAGTTATAAAAACTCCATGGGAGCACAACAACCAAAGAAATAGAGCTACTTAATGGGATCCCACAGGTAATCTTATAAAAAAGGATTTTGTGTTGCTTACAGGATATCTTGGATCTTTCTACAAAGATTGTATCAGCATCCTGCAATTTATTTGTTTCTTTCAGGGGTATGAAAAGGAGACGACGCTGGACAGCCGCCATCATTAAATGTTAGTGAATGATTTTATGGGAGAGCTTGCAAAAGACAGCAATATGGTATCTCATGAAATAATCAGGGATTCTTTTTTGGCTTTCTATAATTTGTTATTACAGAGATTTCATGGCTCCCGTTAGAGTATCTGAACTCTTTTATGTTCCCTTGAATTCGGAATATAATGTGCAATATAAAATCATACTCTGGGGTTTCTTCTTTAGCATTCAAAGCATTATATCAACAACAACATACACATGTATGAGCACACATGCAGGCACACATACACATGCCAAACGGATGCATTTAAATTGCTATTGCCTCCTAAAAGCTCTTTCTTGACTTTATCATTTTTCCTGCTCAACACATGGGACTAGAAATCAAACCTCATGGGACCATGCTCTCAACCAGAAAAATGTGGGTAAAAAAAAAAGAGTGTTAACAATATTTCAAAATACTTAAAATTTGAATTTACTTTCCTTGCTCACCTACTCCTCATACCCAACTTATTTCCTCTTGAGTTTTATGTCCATTGCCACCAAAATCTGATGACATTTTTTTATGTTTAATGTGAGAGGGTTAAAAGCTGGATTGGCAAGGCCCACAGCTGTGAAACACTATTCTTAGGAATCAGCTGATGCACAGAGGTCTTGCATCAGCTGAAGGTAAGCCTATAAATACCTTTGGGAGTCTAACTTATTTGAATATTAAAAGAAAATGTGCATATTTTACTGCTGCAAGACACCCCTTACTGAGGAGCCATAGAGTCACCCCGGATCCTACACATTCTGATGAAGCATATCCTATTCTCGCTCAAGGGGAACAGGTCATCAAAATCAGAAAGCCTAGTGTAGTGCATGTTAGCCATTTCAAACCTATCTGAGGCATAATCTATTTTCTTTCTGTTACATGTTGTCCCTGGCCAGGACAGTCTCATCAACTTTTATGGCTGCATAAATCTAGTTACCTATTAACTCAGTCATTCATCCACTCTTTGAACACTTGTTGAGTCACCATGAAAGATAGTCTATATTTGGAGAATTACCCAATTTTTAATTTTATTTTTAAATGCTCTACCTATAACGAGACTGATATTTATAGCAGCCTGCTAGGGTATTCCCTTTTATGAGTTATCAAATATTGGATCCAACATGCCCCAAACTAAAGGTGCCTTTAGGGCTAAATCTCCGTGTTCCCTGTCTTGGTTGAAAGCTTTGATGGACATGAACAGGCTGGAAACTTCAGAGCCTGCCAATCCCATCCTCTCCTCATCAATTAAATTTCTCATTTGAATAATATTTTCCCTCTTTTTCCTCCCCTCACTCCTCTCTTCTTACCTTTCTTCTTCCCTCTTCCTCCTTCTCCCCCCTTCATCTATTCTTTATCCAGTCTTCTTCCATTTTCTCTATTGCCTAAGGGCTCAGTTATATCATAGATGGGATGGAAAAAAAGGCACATTTCACATACAAGGATCTTTAGTATCTGCTCCCTCCATCTATACTACATTGCATGTGATTTGCTACTCTCTCCCCCTTCACACTCCTTATCTCCTGCCTTTCCCTAAGCTTCACTCCCTCCCCAACCTGAACCTGTACTATGTGCTTTGATCATGCAGGATTATGCCATAAATTCTGAATATGCTTTATAGTTTCATCCTCCTGTGTTTTGCTAATGCTTCTTTCTCCCTAAAAATCTCTGTCTAGCAAACTAGTCACTTTCTGGCCTGCCTCAAACATCCCTCCCTTTTCGCTCAGGCAGATCATCACTCATCTCTATGCGCGGGTTCACCCTTTGTTCACTCTGTGGCTGTAAATCACCCTGAGGGCTTTGGAAGGTCCATGATTGGAGTCTAAACCAATTCCTATCCTTATGGCTGAAGCAAGTGCTGGATTTCTTGTTGGTAAAACGGGGAGAATAGTATCCATTTACAATGGTGTTGCAAGAATTATAATCTATGAATATTGAATAAATGGTTTGGGATAACAACCATGAAAATGACAAGTATTTGAAAAGTTTGTCCTAATTTGCTTCTACAAAGAACAAATAAGCCTGGGATCCCTACGAGTCCCTCTGGGCCAGTTTTGAATGTTGAATTGGATGTAAAATTTGAATTCCAATACTTGTGTCAGTTTAGCTTTTGAATGGTAATTTTATGAAGTATTTTTAAAGTCTGGCAAGTTGTTATGGAAATTATCATCTATATTTATTTAAAGTGAATATGTGGCCTTTTATATTAATACTAAAAGATCGATGCATGAAATTCATGCACGGAGCTCAGCTCTCGCAGCCCTAGCTTTGTCCAGAAGGACATCTGGAAAGTTGTTCAGCTGTCTGGTCTAATTAGCATATTATGCTTTTATTACTATAGAAGTTTTAAAGCTGTGATTCTACCACTATTAATGGTGTATCTGTTGGGTCTAAAGATACAATATTTACCAGGATGGATAACCAGCAAATGAGAAAACACTTAAATGACCAGGCCCTGATAGTCATAGATTTATTAAATATTTTCATATCTATGCAAGCAATATGTAATTTTTTTAGTTTATAATTAGCAGACTTGCTTCTAGTTTTTTTCTCTTATAAATCAAGATTTCACCTGATACTGACACTGGGTAGGTCCCGCTTCTATTTCTTCTATAACATGACTATTTAAGTATACTTGACTTCTATCCTCAAGGCTAATCTCAATCCTACAGCAACAGTAGATGGTTAAGAATATGCAGATCCACATATAAGAAACAACTCCTGCCATTATCATATCTTTCATCTAAGAACACATCAAAGACTTGAATACCCACCTCGAGTCATATTGATTTTCAATATTCAGTATATTCCCTACATACATGTTGAGTACCATGGACTAGTTGCTTGATTTGGTTGAAAGATGAGGTGAATAAAATGTTAGGACATGAAGGAAGGGTCTTACTTATTTGTTGTATTTGTTACAATGTCAGGCATGGTCCCCATAAGTGCCAGGTATAGATGCTTGCCTCTTTGAGTGCCACTGTGATTATCAATGGATGTGTATTGATAAGTGTCCCTCTCTGGAATCTTAGAGGTACCACCCATCCAAAATATTTCTACTGTGGAATTATCATGAAATAGTTCTGTTTTTCCTCTTCCTGCTTTAATTGCCTTCCTCATTCTTTTCTATCCGGTATCTTCTTTGTGGTGGAATCATTGCCTTCCATAGGTGAGGGAAGAAGAAAAGCAAATGATTGTTTTTAACAAAATGTTCTCATTTACTCATCAGTCAACAAATACGTGTTTAATAGCTACCGTGTGCTATTTCTAAGATCTGTGCTGGAGAAGAAAAGATGATTATGGGCCGTCATAGTGCAGATTCTGTAGCCAGGCACAGAGGCATCAGTAATGTGCCAATCTCACAAATACATGTGAAATGACAACTATGAAATGTGAAAAGAAGGATTTGTATATGATGGTCGCAGGAATTACAGTAAGAAGGCATGGGGAGAGGTGTGGTTCTCAGGAGGCCACGTTTGGACAGATATATAGAAGGTAGGTAGGATTTAAGCAGGCAAAGAGGGGACAGAAAAGCATTTTTATTTTTTTAAATATATTTTACTGTTTTTTTACAGAGAGGAAGGGAGAGGGATAGAGAGTTAGAAACATTGATGAGAGAAACATTAATCAGCTGCCTCCTGCACGCCCCCCACTGGGGATGTGCCTGCAACCAAGGTACATGCCCCTGATCAGAATCGAACCCGGGACCTCTCAGTCTGCAGGCCAACACTCTATCCACTGAGCCAAACCGGTTTCAGCTGGAAAAGCATTTTTAGTTAAAAGGAGCAACATGTGCAAAGGTCCTGCAATTGGAACACTAAGAGCTACAGAGAGCCCAGGATGGTAGGAAGTGGAGACAGACTTAGGGTAATGTTCTTTATTCCAAGAACATTGGGTGACAGTGGGGGTGTTTTGGAAAGGGGCGCAACACATGTGTTTAGAGAGTATGGCAAAGAGATTAAAGACAAGCAGTCTGTGGTCACATTCACCTGATCACATATAACCCTGGCAAGTTACTTCACTCCTTTAAGCCTCCATTTTTCCATTTTTATAACTAACAGTATCTATTTCATTCATTTGGTTGTTACTGAAATGAAACAATGTGTGTAGCGTTCTAAAACAGTGTTGATCACCCAATAAACACTTGATAAGCAAACATCAGCCAGATTATTTCCAAAACAGTGAGCATCACTAAATATAGTATTGGGATGGCATGAGATAAGGCTGATTTCTGTCTGCGTAGACCCTAGTATAGGTTGGAGTCACTTACGATGACTCTTTAGTAGCTGATATAGAAATAGTTGATGGCAACTTAAATAAACAAACTTGTTTTTTCTTTTAAATCAGAATAAAAGTGGGTTTATCATATTGTGGTAGGTTGTCAATCTTACGTCATGGTTTCACGGTAACTGGCTGGTTTTAAATCAAAACCAACAAAAGCCTTGTTCCAGGTGAGCTGCAGTAGCATGAAGGAGGCATGTCAAAGTGGGCCCTGAAAAATCACAGGGCAATCCATGAACCACGAGCTCAGTAATCGGCAATGACAAGTTGGCAAGGACAAGCTGGTATTTTCTTTTTAGTGTTGTCACTTGAAAATCAATAAAATATTTCTGATAAGTAGATGTTTTATGTGTGAGGGGGTCATACACTAACATGTTTATTTTTGTTTTTATCTATATATTTTTGTTAGCCTAATTTTGGAACATGGAGGAATTCCAGTTTAGATAAAAGTATGGAAATATTTTTAAACAAAATAACAAATGAGTCACTCCAATTCCAATTTATCATATTCTGGAGTAATGAACAAAGAATAACTCAATAATTCATGATTAATTACATACATGTCAAAGCAGAAGTTTTGTAATGCTAACCTGTCATTAAAAAATATTCCCATTTTCAATTCAAATGTCCATTTGCATTTTGACTTCTCTGAATATTTTCTGCCTCTTTCTTCTGAACTGAACTTTAAGGAATGCATGGTAGTCTCACTGACTATTCTTATATGTCATAGCTTTTTAATGACAAAGATTAAAATATAAATATTTTTGTCCTTTGGTTTATGTACAAAACAATCCTACAATATCCTCCTAGTATTTTCAGTGTAGCGTGCCCCGTGTTTGCCTTAAATATTGAATCTTAGTCACCCTCTGGGATTCTGTTGAAATTAAAAAGTCAGCCTAGGTATTTGTGGATTTTACTCTGGAGGCTCCTGTCTTGACTTTCGTAGTTGCTCTGTTTACAGATTGCCACAGCCTCTAATCCCCGACAAAATCACAAAATGCACCTGCGAAGGGCAAAGAGTTTGCTTGGCCCGAAGGGGGAAAAAAAAATCTGACTCTGGCAAATTTATTATTTCAATCCCATCATAAGACCTCTGAGAGATATAAGTATTTACTTGTACATTTTTATTTAACCAGACCTTTATGGAAAATAGCTACAAAAGTTGGCTCTATTGGTTAAGCCCAGAGTGGTGTACATGACAGAAACTCATTAGCTATTCGATGAGTGGATATTTAATAAACATTCGATTGGCAGGAAGGAGGGGTGAATAGAGAATGTTCCATGGGGAGGCAGTTTCAGAGTGAGGCCCTGCCAGGAGACTGGATTGAGTGTTTCCTATGCAGCACTCGATACAGGGAATTATTCAGGAGGAGAAAAGGGAATGACACTCACCAGTCACTCATTCTCCCATTATTGATTGTCTGATTGATCCATCCAATCAAGCACGTTACGTACTTGGCCACTATGTCCTTGACACTGTGCTTGAGTTAGAGAGATGGAGACTGCAGTCACTCCACTAATTACCCTGCACCTGCCGGACATCTGGGCTGTGATTTGAATGATGGGCAGCGGGGCACGTCCCCAGAACCCAGAGAAGAAAAGGAGCTACTTGAAGCAGCAGGTGTCAGAGAATGGCTTGGCTTGTGTTATTGACCCTGGTTTCCCAATCAGTCCGATTCCATTTGCTTTCAGACATTACAAAAAAAAAAATTCCCCACACCTCGAAGTCTCATTTCTTATGTACACACTCTCAGACACACATACCTGCCCCCCCCTTTTCATTGTGATGGGATTTTGTATAGGAGGTGAAAGATCCATATCTTCCATCTGTTAGCCTGAACCAGAAGAAAGCTATTGATTTTGCCACCTGTGTTTTGAAGTCATCTATCTCACTCGGTTCACTTCTTGTCTGCAATAGTTTTACATTAAAGTCCTTCGCTTGTTCTAGATTATCAAAAGACCATCGTATACACTGATAATTTCATAGCATTTCTTTTCAAATGATACTTCATAATTCATCTCATGTCTAACCATATTGGCACACATTTCTAGAATAGCATATTAACAATGTTAGCTTGAGAGAGAAATTTAAAAGCATAGTAAATAGATCCCTGCCGACTCCTATTTAAAAACAAAACAAAACAGAAATCTTTTCAATTGTACTTTTTCCATGATCTCTTAGATTTGCTCCTTTTACCTGATAATATGATGCTATACTATCATATCCTGGAATAAACGCTAATAAGGTGGTGTATGTTTTTGTGTACTATATTTGTAAGTTCATTTGCAAGTATTTTATTTAATATTTTGTATTTATTAATAAATAAGATGGCTAGTGTATTTTTAGTTTTGTGCTATCTTTCCAAAAATTTTATTGCATTTATAGTAGCTGAAAGAATTAATATTACCATGCTAGATATCTCCTTATAAATTAAGAAGGATGCATTGAAAATCCACCGTCTCTCTGAATTTGTGTGTATGTCATAGGTGAGTTTATGAACACTGAGGGTTATTGACCTTCCTATTATAGAGAAGGGAAAAATCTTGAAGCCCCTTGGTTCAACAGGCCTCAGAGCACATCAGGGGAGAAATGGTATGCATCAGAATGATCTAGATTCTGGCTTCTAGAGCTCATTCAATTTTAGAGCATCTTTTTTTTCCCTCTTTTAAAAAATTCTTTATTTTTAAAGTATTACAGATGTTCCACCTTTTGTTCCCTATAGTTCCCTTCCATCCAGGCCTTCACCACACCATTGTCTATGTCCATGGGTTATGCATGTATGCATGTCAGTTCCTCTTTAAAAAAAAGTGTAAAATATTAAAATTCAAAATTAGGTAATTAGATATAGGGCACCAATGCGATGAGGCTGAAGAAATTTTAGCTATCTCAAATTGCCACTCTTTTCCTTGAATCAGTTAGCTGGATATGAGCAACTTGAAATGTAATGATGCAAATCCTGATAAATATGTGTTTTGGAATGATAATATAAAATTAGATTCCTTTAGCACGAATAAACATTTATTTTCCAAATAACACACACACACACACACACACACACACATGCACGCATATGCACACATACACTTACTATCCAAAAGGCAGTTTCACAAATATCCTATAATATACTTGTGAAATATATAATAAAAGGCTAATATGCAAATCTACCCAATGGTGGAACAACCAGTCACTATGATGTGCACTGACCACCAAGGGCAGATGCTCAATTCAGTCGCTGACCCCTGGTGGTCAGTGCACTCCCACAGGGGGAGCGCCGCTTAGCTAGAACCTGAGCTCGTGACTGGTGAACACAGTGGTGGTGGCAGGAGCCCCCTAAGGATGTGCAACTGATAGCTTAGGCCCAAGCTGTCAGTCAGACAACCCCCAAGGGCTTCTGGACTGTGAGAGGGTACAGGATGGGCTGAGGAACTAATGAATTTTGTGCACTGGGCCTCCAGTTACTTTATGTATCAATACCCAAATTTTAAATGTATTTATTAACTATATTGTATTATTAAAACATTCATTTGTGGGGTCTTCTGGATTCTACTGAGATTCACAGAAGCTTCTGGAAGTAGAGTCCACAGCCCAGGATTGAGTGTAAGTAGTGCAAACGTCAAAGCTCCTAGGTAAGAGTTATTTTAGTCTCCATGTAATTAACCTAAGATTTTTAAATAAAATAACTCCCTAATTTTTATACTATTTTTTTCCTTATGGTATAATTTAAGGTGAAGCCAGAAAGGATTACTTTCCTGGAAATAACATAGTGTTATTTGAAAACAAAATATTTAGTGACATTAAAACATCAGGCACAAAGCCACATTCTATGACATTTCGGGCTTATTAGGGTTTGAAGAACCATCTGTAAAGATTTCTCCTCATCCCTGGCTAGTATTCAGTCATACAGCTTGAAGGTATTACCCAGAGAGGAAAACTCAACCTTTTCATTAAAAAAAAAAGTTTTCTCCAGCCACAGATGGTCATTTTATTTGCCAAGAGGATATGTCATCATAAAGATATATCTCAAAGGGTAAATATTTGAATTACAAATATTAAAGCAAAGAAAGCATGGATTTTGTATGAAGTCTCAAACATTTTGGTGAGAGGCCAAAAAAAGGTGTTAAAGAGTAATTTTTGAGAAAAAAAAATAGAAATGTCTATTTTAAAATAAGATCACCCTATGCTTGAAAATCAAATTTGTGGGAAAAAATTAATTATTTCAAGACAAGGGTTTTTAACTGCAAAAAGAAAAGGGAGTAATGTTAATCATTATGTTTAGTAGCTAATTCATTTACCTTGGATCGTTAGCACTTAGTAGTCAATTTTTGTCACTTAGTTATTCTAACTTCGAGTTTACATTTACTTGAAATGTATATTACTTCAAATTTGGCATATATACATATTTATATTTAGAATACTATTACAAATTATTGCAATAACATATTAATTCTCTGTGGTGGTCATGAGGGTACTCTGCTCAGATGTCATTTCAAGAAAACAAGCTATGAGGAGCACAGTTGGCTGACAGCCTCCAGCTTCTAAACCTTGACATTCACCATTGAGCTCACACTGAGCCCTCACTTCCTTATGAAGCTCCCTGCTACAAAGCATGCTGGGTTCTAGAGTGGTCTATTGCTGCCTGGCAGGGTAATTATTTTTTCCAAAATGTTTTAAAATATCAAATTGCAGTGTTCCATAGTTGACTCAGAGTGCAGTTTCAAGACTGACTTCTTCAGTTAAAAAAAGGAATGGATGAATTTAAATATTCTAATTATTGAAAAAAATGATGCATCTTAGTTTCCTGGGTGAGGTAGGAATCAAAGCTTTTCCTACTTAATTTTTTTAAAATATATTTTTATTGATTCCAGAAAGGAAGGAAGAGAGAGATATAGAAACATCAATGCTGAGAGAGAGTCATTGATTGGCTGCGTCATGCACGGCCCCCATTGGGGATTGAGCTCGCAACCCAGGCATGTGCCCTGATGGAAAATCGAACAACTACCTCCTGCTTCAACCACTGAATGATGTTCAACCACTGAATGATGCAGGCCTGGCCCTATCTGGATTTTTAATAATGTTTCTCTGATGATACATAGCATAACTTTGCTATGTTACTTAGATAAAGACTTTTTTATCTTCTTTTTAAGAATATAATGTATTTAATTCAAGTGCATAGGATTTTGGTGCTTGTCTTGATAGATTGCTATGGAGCCACCACTTAAAGAAGTTGGACTACTTATTCTATTTTCATAAAAATTACTTAATTGGCATCTGTTTAATAATATGCGGATCGAGGTTGTCGTAGACCAGACATACCCATTTTCTGTTTTAACAATCTGAAAAGTACAATGCCCTCTGCAATTTATGTGTATGCATCTGTGTTCCTTCAATTGATGATTCAAACAAATTGATTTGCTCAGAGATGAACAGACCCAGGAAAATGTCATGTCATTCCTAAATTAATACTCATTTTTGGAGGGCCTGTCAAATAAGCATTCTGTAGATTAATGAATGGAAACATTTATCAAACAAAAGGAAGGATTAAAGGGAGGGTGCAGAACAAATTATTAGTCACGGTTTAGAATATTTGGAGGGCACTCAGGAAACAACCAGTGATAAAGCTTTACTGATGCTGAAATCAGGCGATGCAGTGAGCACAGGAGATAATTCAAAAATCACGGAAGACCTGAACATTCTAGTCAATCTGGCACAGCCATCGTTCATTCCTGAGGTATTAGAATTCTTTCTCTGGCACCACTTCTCTCGTGTAGTAAATTACTCCAAGTTAACAGAGGGGAAAGTTCTGATTTCTGAATTGTTCCCTTCCTCTTTGA
Organism: Lasiurus cinereus; assembly: GCA_011751065.1. Classification (NCBI taxonomy): domain Eukaryota; kingdom Metazoa; phylum Chordata; class Mammalia; order Chiroptera; family Vespertilionidae; genus Lasiurus; species Lasiurus cinereus. The sequence goes on from JAAGEH010002531.1 coordinate 71,925,910, forward strand.
CATTATTTCCATATTGAACTCTATTCTATTTGTATCCAAATCCATGTCAGGCTTTGAAAAACGATTCTATTCATTTCAGTGCTATAACCATATACATGATGTGACATTTACTTACAATACAAAGCCCATTCTCTAAGGTGAAAGCATAGAGATCCAAGATAACAGATTGCTGTGTGGTGATCTTTTCATTTTACTTTTAACCCTGTTTTCTCACTAGTTATGCTTCCATCAAACTATTTCATATGTATATTTACAGAGTAGTAAAAATACAAAGTAAACTGCTTAAAATATTGCTCAGGAAATATGGATCATTTTCCACAGTGCTCGCTACCATAAGCAATGTATTCATAGTTATAGGACTTGGGCCAGTTGATTTTACTAGACTTTTATATGTGGTACCTTTCAGCTGATGAAATCATTATGGGACAGTTTTTCAGATTGGCATGTCATGAGTTTGCTGAATGCATTTAAACTGCTACACTTCACAGATCTTACAATCTACATATTAAGTAAGTCCTTAAAAAATCTCCTGGTGAATAGTAGGTGGAAATGGGTCCGGGAAGTATATATAAAGACATTGGCAAGCACACTGGAGATTCTTGGAAGAAAAGCACTACATAGAACCACTTCCTTAACTCTTACGTACTCAATTTGCGGTTGGAGTATGTTATATTAGGCATTTTTGTTCAATAAAATAGGTAAAAATGCAAACCTGTTTAGAAAGTATTGTACTACTATAACTGGCCACTTACTAACAGGCTTGAAAAGTTTCAAGCATAGTTTGTTCTTCACACTGGCCAAATCATAGAGTCTATTTAAATGTACTCTTTTCATGGAAACAAGGTATAAGAGATAAGCTAAACCTTTATTAAAGGAAACAATATGTATTGGAAACAATATGTATGGCTATGAGTTGGTGGGAAAAAAAATTCAGGCCTCATGCAGTAATATGTGAGTGAGATCATAAAAATAGTCCTTGCACGGAGTATGTGACTCTTTCCAACCTACAATTAAATTCCATCTCCTCGATCATAGGGCAGCTGAGGGTATGGAACTTCCAGTCACATACAGATGAATGCTCTTTCTTTTTTTTTTTTTTGTTTAATTATACATACTTCTTTCCCTCTCTTTTTACTTTTTAATTCATTTTTTATAATAAATAAAGTTATTGGGGTGACATTGGTTAGTAAATAATCTCAGGTTCCAACTGAACTTTCCTATGATCTGTATAGTGTATTGGGTGTCCACCACCCACAGTCAAATCATCTTCCCTCCCCATGTAGTTGGCTCCCTTTACTTCAGGTAACCACCATACTGTTGTCTGTGTCTACGATTTCCGGCTTTATATCCCACATAGGAGTGAAGTCAGATTGTTCTTAGCTTTTTATTACTGAGTTATTTTGCTTAGCAAAATATTCTCAATGTCCATCCATCTTGTTGCAAATGGCAATAGTTTATCTTTTCTCACGACTGAGTAGTACTCCATTGTGCATATGCACATCTTCTATATCCAGTCCTTCATTGAAAGCACTTTGCTTGTTTCCCTGTCTTGACCACCGCGAATAATGCTGCAATGAACACAGGGGTGCATGTGTATTTGTGAATAAATGTTTTCAAATTTATTGGGTAGATACCCAGAAGAGGTACTGTTGGATCATGTGGTGACCCTAGTCATAATTTTTTGAGGAACGGCCATACTGCTTTCCAGGGTGACTGTACCATTTACATTCCCCCAATCAGTGAATGAGGGTTCCTTTCTCCCTTCAGCCTCTCCAAGACTTGTTATTTCTTGTCTTGTTGATATTGGCTGTTGGTACGTGTGTAAGGTGGTACCTCATTGTAGTTTTTATTTGTATTTCTTAATAGCTAGTTGAGCATCTTGTCATATATCTGTTGGCCGTTGTATATCTTCTTGGGAGAAGTGTCTGTTCAGGTCCTCTGCTTCTTTTGTAATTGGATTTTGTTTGTTTGGCATTGAGTTATATGAGTTCTTTATATATTTTAGATATTAAACCCTTGTCCGAGCTATTGTTTGCAAATAGATTATGCCATTTGTTTGGTTGTCTTTTTGTTTTGTTGGTGGAATTTTTTGCTGTGCAGAAGCTTTTCAGTTTGAGATTGGGCCATTTGTTTATGTTTGCTTTTACTTCCCGTGTTTTTGTGGTCAAATTCATAACGTTTTCTCTTAGATCAAGGTCTATAAGTTTAGTACCTATATTTTTTCCATGTAACTTATTGTTCCAGATTTTATGTTTAGATCTTTAACATATTTTGAATGAATTTTTGTATCTGGGGACAAACTATAGGTGTTTTTTTAATATGGCTTTCCAATTTTCCCATCACCATTTATGAAATAGGCACATGGTTCCATTGTTTGATATTTTTATTTTCATTTTTTTAATCCATAACATTTGGATTTCCTTTTATCACCATAATTTAGTAGTGAAATTGTGTTCTTGAAGATTTCAATATAGTGAAAGACAGACCAACACATTTAATTGCTTGAACTGGCTCTTCTTATTGACTGACCTATATTTTTGTGAAAAGTGATTAGTGTGTATGAAAGATGGCTCATAGAATGATCAATAACCCCTGCAGAGGTGTATTTTAATGACTGCAATTAGGAGGTAAGGGGTGTGTGTACAAGGCTGTTCCCAGCATTTTTCAGATTCATTCTGAGTTCTTGGCTAAGATTTCAAATATATTTTTTCTGGTTGTCTTTCTGCTGCCTCCCACCCAGTTTTGAAACATGAAGAGGCTAATTCCTCACAGGTCGTTGTGACATTAATCATATAATATTACTCTACTATCCCTTCTCCTGGCCTGTGCTTAGGGTGCACACCTCAGGAATCAATGTTAACAAAGCATGGTCCCTGTGTGGTTTAGCTGAGGGAGAGGGGCATTTTAAGTGGTCAGTTCAATAGGACATTTGAAGTTCCCGGGAAGGTGTCAAAGGAATGGGTCAGTGAGAAAAATCTGGGAAAATAAAGAATAAAAATGGCTGGCTTTTTGAATCCTTATCCTTCAAATTTTATCCACTGTGATCACACAGTGTCAGTTTCCACTTGGGAGGTCACTTATCCATACCCTTTACCCCAACAAGAGTAATTCTAGTTTGGGGAGGTCAGCGTGTTTAAAATGTTCTTCAAACATGCTTGTACAGTGTGCTCAGCAGTGAAATCCACCAGAAGGGAATCTGTATGTGAGCTGAAGCATCGGGGTCAGGAGGAGGTCTGGCACATGATTATGACCCTGTAGCAGAACCGCTCTTGTCTCACGTTGGCATTCAAAGTGATGTGTGCCACTCGGATCTGCTTTCAACTCAGTCATCACTGCTGTCAGGTATTGGTCCAGTGAAAACGCTGAAGATCTCAAGAAAGAAAGAGAGTGACGCGAGGAAGCTTATCTCCTCTGGCTCCGCTGCCTGATGGCCCACCTCACCTTCCATCATCCCAACTTCCGCGAGGCAGTCTCCATAAGACAGTTCTAGCTTCTGGGTCCTTGAAACTCTCCTTCCTCCCATCATCCCTCAGCACCAAGATGGTGGCAGCTCTGAAATGTTTGTCAACACGCTGCACTTCCTCTCCTTGGCTCCTCACTCTTCCATCTCACGTACCCCTGTGTTGAATTTCCTTTGTTCGAATTCTCGGGAGTGGTCTCTGGTTTTCTTGTGTGGATGCTGATGAATATAAAAGGCCTATGGGGACTCATTAAAGTAAATCAAGTGGAGGAGGCAATAGCCCATTAAATCAGGCCAATCATTATGAATATTCATCTCTGTGTACATAGTCTATTGAGGTCAGAGGACCTCAAATTATATACTGCAATAGATAGTGGCTTAAAATGTTGATGTGCTTGAAATTCTGCAGCTTGGCGAGGACTCAATTGGGACAATCCTGCTCCATGTGGCAACAGTCTGGTGGCCTGACTATGGTTAGAAGTCTTCTGGCTTTAGGCTGGGTACCCAGCAGGAATTGTGGGTAAGGCCCTCAGTTCTGCCCCACACAGTCTTCAAATGGCTTATGGCGGTCTTTTCATGGTATGGCCATCTCGGGTTAGTCAAATTCTGATATAATGGCAGCTTCCCCTCAAGCACGAAAACATAAGCTTCCAGGTCTGTTTAATGCCTGGACTCAGCATTCTCAGAATGTACTCTACATAACCTTCTGTTATTCAAAATAACTACAGGGCCAGCCCAGATGTGAGAGGAGGGGAATTTAGCTTCATCACTTCATGAGGGGTGGCAAGATTACTTTACAAAAGAGCAAGTGAGTTTGGAGATATTTTTGCTGCCATCTTTGGAAAAGTAATCTTGCACTTATTTGTTCCGTTCCACATCATTTTCCCGACAATACAACACTACACCAAATTCAGCTCAGCCGGAATATAGAAATGCATTCTTCAGTTGTACCAGCTTCTTTCTAAGTAGGCAATGAAATGTCTTCTTTTTAAGCTTAATATGTATCTATAATATTACCTTCCCTTCTAAGTTGTAGGGTCTTCTCTCTTATCTCATCCTTCTTAATATTTTTCCATTACTATTTTTCCTGAGGTCAAGAATACATCTCCTTTCCTGATGTACGCTTCAATTATTTCCCTTCTAAAAAATAATTTTATTGACTTTTAAAAAGAGAGGAAGGGAAAGGAAGAGAGAAGCATCTATTGGCTGCCTCCTACATGCCCCCTACTGTGGATCAAGCCTGCAACCTGCAACCTGGGCTTAGATCCTTGACAGTGAATTGCATCTGCAATCTTTAGGTGCATGGAATGATGCCCAACCAACTGAGCCACACTGGCCAGGGCTCAATTATTTCCCTTTTAAATGAAGATGGTCTTTTATACTATTTAAGTACATTATGAATACTAAACCAAACATTAACTGTTTGCTTTGGGTGGAGGGGAAGTTATGAGCCAGGGACTCTGTATTATTATGCTCATTATTTAATGATGCTAAAAGAGTTCATCAAGTGCGAACAAGTTTGGCTCAATGGATAGAGTGTCAGCCTGAAGACTGAAAGGTCCCAGGTTCGATGCCCGTCAAGGGCATGTACCTTGGTTGCAAGCACATCCCCAGTAGGAGGTGTGCAGGAGGCAGCTGATTGATGTTTCTCTCTCATCGATGTTTCTAACTCTCTATCCCTCTCCATTTCTCTCTGTAAAAAATCAATAAAATATATTTTAAAAAAGAGTTCATCAATTATAATAATCTTGAAAGCACCTTAAATGTCTTTGTAATTAATCATAATAACAAGGTTATGACCAGCTTTATCACCTGGTCTTCATATGAATTGATAAAAAATTAATATCTACTTATATTCAAACTCCCTCAAATATTTCCCACAAACAACTATGTTCTGTGCTGCATATCAAACATTATTTGAAAGAAAACTCAGTGAATGTAAAAATGTGTATATTGAGTTAAAATTATAATAAACTTAATTTGTTTTGGTTGAATTTTCAGGCCAACATGGAATATATATTTTTTACCATGGTATCTGAAAATTAGAGATTTTATTCAGCTACATGAGAAACAGCATTGTTAGGGACATTGGGCCCCCAAAATCTGGTAGCTGTTTTATCCCCTAAACTTAATGAGAATGCCCAATTGTTATCTTGGAAATCTTCCATTTTTTCCTGTTATGAGAATTTCACTTTTGGAGCGATTTATTAAAAAAAAAAAAACTAAAATAAGACCAAGAACAGCACTCTGTTATAGGTCCTCTACCAGCAGCATTAACTCAGGCAAAAATTTATCCTCTAAAAGCTCAATTTCCCCACTTGCAAAAATAATAAAATAATAAAAAATAATAAAATAATACAGATTTATTCCACAAAATGTAGACACGGCTGATAGCTCAATTTTGAAAATGAAATGTATTTTAGTAAATACTGTCTTAGTTATTTAAAATGTGTACATTCATTTTTGGGACACTCTATATGTGTAGAACATATAATACAACTCTTAGAACATAAAAATGTAATAATTGATACCAGCTTTAAGTAGAAAAATTAGTTTTTGTTTAATTACCATCAAATGTAAACTATGCAATATAGCAAACTTTCTGAATTCTTTCTTGTGCAGAGAATTTTCTAGCTAAATTCCACCAACTTCAATAAGGCCAGTCATGTTAGTCACTTATTTTCATGCTGAACAATTTTAGTGCATCTATACTATTTAGACATTTTCTGAATTATAAACTACTGCTGTTTTTGAAGATTTGGGGTTTATTTTTTAGATTAACTAATAGAACGTTATTTAACCTTAAGCATTCTTAGCAAATAAATATACCACTCACACACAGCAGAGAGAGAGAGAGAGAGAGAGAGAGAGAGAGACTTTTCATGACATTTAAGTCCCCGAACAAAATTTAAACCATGCTCTATATTTGACCTCGCACGGGGTTCTTTTCATAATGGAAATAGTTATGAAGCCCTTCAGGGAAAAACAGTGAAGGAAGTCTTTGAATTCCAGTATCTCTCTATCTATCTACTGTGAGGATGAAAGTGACAAAGTCCCTAATCAAAATTTTGGATCTTGGTTATAGCTTGGGAATAGAAAATGTGGATCGTGACACACAGTCTTTATTCAAACTTTGTTCTCTCTCTCGTACATTTAGGCTGGCACAAGATTCTCTGGAAGAAAATTAGATGCAGAGAGTCACTGGACTTCCAGTGACATGTGGGTATACAGTGTAACTTGATGACACAGTGGTGCATGATTACACTATTGAAAAACCTCCCACACATGACTTTTTAAGGACAAATTTGATTTGCCCAAAGTGTCTATGTATTCCAGAGTAATTTGCTCAAGCTATGTGACCAGGTTGTTATGTTGACCAAGATGCTTAAGGTCATTTAAATATTCTGTACCCAATCCAGTGAAGGAGGGAGTTCCCTCCCCTCAGTCAGCACCCCTGTCCCACCAGAAATGAGAGGCTCTTGTTGCTAATGACAGTGCCATTCCACTCTGAATGGGGGACATCAATGGGGGGTGTCTTTTTGCTCTTTGTCATCTGCAGTAGAGAATACAAAATAAGCATAAATAAATAAATAAATAAACAAATAAATAAATGTATGTATGTTATTGCTATTAGCTTCAGTCTTTCTCTCCAGAGCTTCAAAGTACCGGCATCAGCATCATGTGGAGGAAGTAGTACATCTCCCTACCATCCAGCTCCATCCTGGTTCTAGTAATGGGAAGGTGCCCCCGACCTTTCTGATTGATTACTAAGAGGAAAGCTACCCTCAGCCTCTTCCTTTCCAGTGCTCGGGGAGGTAAGACTCTGAGAGACTGACTCAACCTTAATAAATATGCTCAAGAGCTACCATGCATTTAGCATTTATTTATTTTTGTTCTTTGGTAACACTCATTGTCTATCTCGCAATAAGTGCCTCTGTTAGCCATGAGCTTAACAATAGAAAGTTCATGCTCAATTAGAAATTCAGTATTGAATCTCCACATCTTAAGAATATCAATAGTGAACGTGTAATTTGAACAAAATATTCCCCCACGTACCATGGGAATCTGAAGTGATAGCTCTGATCACATGATAACATGTCAGAAGACACAAATCTGATGAGGATGCTTCAGCATCCCCTCCTATGTCCAAAGGTGTTGGTAGAAGGTTGTGTCCAAGCACATGAGGGTGACAGGTGCTGTTGTAGTGGTTGGGTATACACACACATTTCAGATTATGACTTTTTAAAAATATATATATATATTTTATGGATTTTTTAGAGAGAAGGAAAGGGATAGAAATTTAGAAACATCAATGAGAGAAATATCGATGAGCTGCCTCCTGCACACCCCCTACTAGGGATGTGCCCACAACAAAGGTCCATATCTTTGACCAGAATTGAACCTGGGACCTTTCAGTCCACAGGCTGATGCTCTATCCACTGAGCCAAACCAGTTCAGGCAGATTAAGACTTTTTTATTAAGGGCACATGATTAGTTTTATAAATTAGTTTGTTTAATGTTTATTCCAAATTTTATTTTACAAGAACAAAGTTGAAACTATAGTTGCTGGGTCTAGTAGAAATCTTGAAGATAACTTAATATTAGTGTCATCAAGGCCTCAAATAGAAAGATACTTCTAATAATGAGCAACATTTTTCATCAAATATGTGGATACAAATTAAAGTTTGCTAAAATCACTCATCTAACTGAACACAAAGTAAGTCCTGACTGACTGCGTGAATCAACCCTTTCAGTCTGCTCCTCCTCAAACGCATCAGTTAGTGCTTCAATTTGATAGGGGTTTCTTTAAGAATGCTAGTTATATAAATGTAAAAATCCTTTCAAATTCTCCATATTTATCTGGTGCAGCTGGGAAATATAATGGAAACAGATGATAGTGAATTGGTTGTACCCTGATAAGTCTCTGCTTACTTAGAGAATGAACTATTCATCAAATATCTGTGAAGGTGGATGAAGACTTCATAAGGAGTTATTTTTACTTATTTACCATATATCTTCCAGATAATTACTTGGAGAATGTTGATAAAGGACGTTAGGCTATAGAAATAATAAGAATAAAAAAATGAGATTGCAAAAGAAAGGTATAATACAATCATTCTGGTATTGGTGAGGTTAGTCTACTTTTCTTACTTATTTTTAAATCATGGTAATATAGAAAATATATACTAAAATGCAAAATTTCTTCTTGCACTGATGCACGTACAATTATTTTTTTCTTTGCAAATCACTCCTTTAAGCTTTATGTGTGCTTTCCAGATCTGTGCCTTTGGAGTTACATTTATATAAGCACATATGTTTATACACAGAGAGATATATATATAGTTGAACTTTCTGATACATTAGGGAAATCACGGTGTACATTTTTTCTTGTCATGCATTTATTACTGAAAATGTGTCATAGAATTATCTTCATGTCAAAACATATGGATTTATTATTTTTCTTTTTAGCCGTGGCAGGTCATGCGACAGTATTTACGTTATCACAGAGTTAGTGTTATATCAGGGGGCCAGATCTCCATCCCTGGTCCAGACTACCATTCCATAATCCACAGATACAGCCATGAGCCAGACATTTCCCCAGGGCCCCGCCCTCCCTCCAGGGCCCCAACTATACTCTCAGGACCCAGGTCTCCATTTGGGACTCAGACCTACATCCAGGTCCCAGACCTTCATGTCAGGGCCCAGAAGGACATCACGAGACCCAGTGCTCCAACACAGTATCAAGTCCTTTATCAGGGTCCAGACATCCAAGGTAGTCCACCATTCTATGACTCAGAGGCCCAGCCCCTGTTCCAGACGTCAACCAGGGGCCCAGAGCGTCCTCCAGTGCCCAGATCTTCCTCCATCTGGGGCTCAGACCTATACCCAGTCCTTGACCTTCATGCCAGGGCCCAGATGTCGAACCCAGTATCCAGTCCTTTATCTGGGTCAAGACCTCCACAGTAGTCCAGATCACCATTCCATGAGGTCCAGCTCCTATCTCAGACCTCAACCAGGGGCCCAAAGCACCCTCCCATGCCAGACCTCTCTCCCAGGATTTATATCCCCATCTGTGGCTCAGACATACATCTGGGTCCCAGACCTAGAAGTCCATTCTAGGACCTGGTCCTTTAAGGGGATCCAGACCTCCACAGTAGTCTATTCACCATTCCATGACCCAGACGTCCAGCCCCTGACCCAGACCTCCATTACGGCCCAAGACTGCCCTCCAGTTCCCACATCCAGACCTTCATGCCAAGGCCCAGAAGGCCATCCTGGGGCCCAGTCCTCAGGCACAAAATCCAGTGTTTTATGATCTCCATCCATGGTCCAGATCACCTTTCCATAACCCCCATATCCAGCTCAGGAGCCAGTTCTTCCCTTAGTATACAGACCTCCTTTTGGGGCCTGAACCTCCCTCCCAGGACCCAGACCACCATCTGGGGACCAGACCTACATCCCAGTCCTTGACCTTCATTCCAGGGTCCAGATGTCAAACCCAGTATCTAGTCCTTTATCTCGGTCAAGACATCCACAGTAGTCCAGATCACCATTCCATGACCCAGATGTCCAGACCCTGTCCCAGAGATGTCAACCAGGGTCTCAGAGCACTCTCCATTGCCCAAACCTATGTCTCAGGACTCATACCTCTATCTAGGGCTCAGACCGACTTCTGAGTCTCAGAACTTCATGATAGTTCCTCGAAGGCTATCCCAGGACTCAGACCTCAAACCAAGTATACACTCCAGTGTTGAGACATCCACAGTAGTGCAGACAACCATTCCATGACCTAGAGGTCCAGCCTCTGTCTGAGACCTCAACCAGGGGCCCAGGGGACCAGGGCATCCTCCAATGGCCAGGCCTCCCTCCCAGGACTCATTCCTCCATCCAGGGCTCAGACCTATATCTGGGTTCCAGATATTCATGCCAATTCCCAGAAGTCCATTCCGGGATCCAGTCCTCAAATGCAGTATCTAGTCCTTTATGGGGATCCAGACCTCCACAGTAGTCTAGACCACCATTCCGTGTCCCAGACATCCAGCCCCTGTCCCAAACCTCCATACCCAATGCCCTGGGCCCAAAATTGCCATCCAGTGCCCTGACCTCAGTTTTAGGAAACAGATATCCATCCAGGCATCAGACCTACATCCAGGTTCCAGACCTTCCTTCCAGGGCCCAGAAGGCCATCCTTGGGCCCAGAGCTCAAACAAAGAATCCAGGGTTGTATCAGGAGACCCAGACCCCACCCCCCACCCCACACCAGGACACAGAACTCCCTCTGGGGCCCGAACTTCCCTCCCAGGACCCAGAGCACCATCAGGGGTTCAGAACTACATTTGGGCCCCAGATCTTCACACCAGGGCCCAGAAGTCCAAACCGAGTATTCAGTCCTTTATTGGGGTCCAGAGATCCACAGTAGTCCAGACCATCATTCCTAACTCTGAGGTCCAGCCTTTGACCCAGACATCCACTTGGGGCCCAAACCATCCTCCGGTGCCCAGACCTCTCTCCTAGGACTCATACTTCCATCAGGGGCTTAGACTCTTTTTTTATTATCACTCACATTCTCCTTGCCATAAACCTGAGAGTCTATCATCCCTGCTCAGCTGGTATCACTACTTCTGCTTCTCCCTCATTGCTCAAACCTTAGCTCTTGAATCCTTCACAACTGCCCTTTACCTGTATCATTACTCTGCCATACCTAACACTCACTTACCCCTCCTATCTCAACAAAACATCAATCCCTTGATTTACCCATAATTTAATTTCTCCATGATCTGATGAAGTTCCATAACACCTCTAATTCTTTTCTCTGTAAAGTCTGGGATTATGTATTTGTCTATCTTCCCTTCTCAAGTGCAATCTTTAGCTGGGTTCTTATGACGGTTATCTAAACACCACAGATTTTTTTTTTTGAGTTATGGCAAGAGAATTGGCCAGACATCACCAATTGTCTGGTCCTGTGTCACTGGGTCCCAAATATTAGCATGTTTCACAAAAGCAGGAGGGCTTGATGAGAAACAGGGTTTGAAGGCGACACTTTCAATTTCATATCTAGTTGGTTTAGAGAAGAGATCCTGAATTAGCTTTTTGAACCAGTTCCCAGATGATCTTGATGCTGCTGCTCTGGCCACCCGACTTGAGAATCATTGCTGTATCTGTATCTGTCTACTTCCACATAGCCTGACCTAAGCATATAGAGCAGTGGTTCTCAACCTTTCTAATGCCATGACCCTTTAATACAGTTCCTCATGTTGTGGTGACCCCAACCATAAAATTATTTTTGTTGCTACTTCACAACTGTAATTTTGCAACTGTTATGAATCGTATCTGTGTTTTCCAATGGTCTTAGGTGACCCCTGTGAAAGTGTTGCTCAACCCCCAAAGGGGTCGCGACCCACAGGTTGAGAACCGCTGATATAGAGTCACTAGTACTGAGTGCCTCTGGACCAAGCACAGAACTACACTCCAGGAGACAGGAACCATATCCTCAGTTTTATCATTGTTGCTTTTTTTCTTCCTGTGTCCTAAGCAAATCACAAAGCATTTATAAAAACAACTTCATCTTTCAGAAAACGCTGACTTAACTGCTTTGGGAAATAAAATATGACAATCCATTTTGGACCTTCAAAATTATATTACTGCTTTGTGATGTAATATTGATCATAACTCAGCTATCTGATTGACCCAACAACATATTAATTATTGATGGAAATTGTCTGCCTGAGATTCTAATGCAGTGAAATGTGTTGTCATCCTCCTGGTGGTAAAGCTGTGTTCATCATCAGGACCGTTCACTGACAGGTTGAAAGTCCTCCCCAGTGTTGCTTTGTGAGTGGCTGGCTCTGTAGCTAAACACAAACCAGAGGATGACGAATGTGAGGTGCACTGGGAACTGAATCATGCTCCTACAGCCTCACTGGATTTGTCCTCTTAACCCAGTTCCAGCTCCCAGATTGGGACAGACATCTAAATGTGTTAGCTATTGCGATGACTTTCTCCAGTTATACCAAGAAAGTCTCCCGCAGGGACCATAGAGCTTCTGTGTCAGTGAGTTGCTACAGGCACACATTGCTCTGCCTGAAAGAGAATAGTATTATCCTGGGACACACTGCACTGTGGTTTCAAACTGGGTAAACCGAAGCAGTGTTAGCAGGAACAACAGTGTCAGAAAACCATTGGCATAAGAAATGATATGAAAAATGAAGAAAGCCCAGTCATTTTTGAGAACAGAAATACATTTACATGTAAAGAAATATACTCACGTTGAAGACATCCCATGCGCCATCACTGATGGGATAGAACTATCTGTGCCTGCATGTATGTAAACCGCTTCACTCTCTTCCTGGGAATTTTGTGCTCCACTCTCTCTTTAGGAATTTTGAGATGGTGGAGCAGCATTTTTTTAAAAATATATATTTTATTGATTTTCACAGAGAGAAAGGGAGAGGGATAGAAAGTCAGAAACATCGATGAGAGAGAGACATCGATCAGCCACCTCCTGCACACCCTACACTGGAGATGTGCCTGCAAGCAAGATACATGCCCCCGACCGGAATCGAACCTGGGACCTTCCAGTCCGCAGGCCGATGCTCTATCCACTGAGCCAAACCGGTCTCAGCAGGAGCAGCATATTTAAGCCAATGAAAAAAATGGCCATTTTTTTATCTGATATTTTATTGGTGACCTGGGTAGGAGACTCATGCATAATTTGTTTCAGGCAAAAGTGGCTTGCTCAAGGTTTTCTTTAACTTGTTATATTTGGAGCCAGATAGCCTTTAGGATTTTTGAGGTTTGGATTTCCTGCACTGAAAGTAAAGCACGTGGCAGCCAGTAGGGTCTGGTGTGGCCAGGAGGTGGGGGGCAGCCAGAGGTCCGATCCTCTTTCAATCAGGTCTACCACAAAGATATGTTTCATATGGCAAGACTTCTACTTGACAGGTTTCTTTTATTATTCCTGTTTAATTTATAGCTTAATTTTCTTCTGTCTAGTTTTGTTATGGTATTGCTAGTCAGTTTTTAGAACTATTTTTAAAAGCCTATTCTTCCTGAGAAAAAAAAGTATGAAAACAGTATAAAATATAAGAAAGATAATCCTTTATGCCCCACCTACACATCATTGGAAATGGCTAATGGCAGTTTCTTTTTATTATTATCCTTTTTTTGGTATCCCTTAAAGATACATAAAAGCTAATATTTTAATTGTTTTCTTGTTTGTCCCTTTTCACTATTCTCCTTATAGAATTGAAGGCATTTATTCCTTATCATTTTCTCTCCTGGATTATTGCAAATTCTGACAGTATCATTACAGTTATGTTTGAACTTTCTAGTTTTTATGTAATTACTTATTTCAGAGATTTTAACATTCTAGAACTGAATTTGTCACTATTTTCTGAACCATTTTATTAATCCATATAAATAATTTAAAGCTACTCACTTTTCATACTGCTTCTTCACTGAGTTGGTTGAAAGGATCCAAACAAATCATTGACAAGGATGTTACATCTTTTATAACTATCAAGGTAGGAAATAAAGGATAAAATCATCTTCATTACAATAAGAAGAAAAAAAAGATAATTCATATTGGGATGGCACCATAGGTTATCCAAGTATATTTATCATGCTTCTATCAATTAATCTACCTGGAAATACAGTTTAAAGAAGAATTTTTTGCACTACCATCTATCTAGAAATGAAATAGATGCATTATATTTTAAAGTATGACCATTTTAATAGCTTTTCTCCCATATAAGTTTATATTTTCTCTTCTTATTCTTATAGGGTACTGGCTTATTTATTTGTTTATATTTTTTCTTTTTTCTTTTATTGATTAAGGTATTACATATGTATCCTTATCTCCCCATTGTCCCCTAACCCCCCCCACTCATGCCCTCATCCCCCTGGTGTCTGTGTCCATTAGTGTTGCTTATATGCATGAGTACAAATCTTTTGGTTGATCTCTCCTCCATACCCCAACCCTTCCCAATCTTCCCTCTGAGGTTTGATAGTCTTATGGATGCTTAGTTGTCTCTGGATCTGATTTTGTTCATCAGTTTATGTTGTTCATTATATTCCACAGATTAGTGAGATCATGTGATATTTATCTTTCTCTGACTGGCTTATTTCGCTTAGGATAATGTTCTCCGGTTCCATCCATGCTGTTGCCAATTAATTTGGGATGATATGTTCACATGATATGCATACAGACCACAAAGACGTATACATAGACTCAAAAATTATTTTTATACTTTATGGTATTTCATTGCATGTTAAATTTACTTCACTAATCCTTCATTGATGAACATTTGGTTTGTTTTCATATATGTTGCCATTACAGAAAATGCTATAGAGAGTAACACTGCACATATGTCATTTCACATTTTTGTAATGATCTCTGTAGAATATTCTTATAACTTAAATTGTTATTTAAGGCTATCTGAATTTGTAATTTTGATATATATTGGCAAATTACCATCCATAAGTATATAGAGAGAAACATTAATATGTCTAGATATTTATATTTAAATATCTATCTCTATGTCTAGTCATATATTCACACACAGGGATAGAGATATAGAAATAGAGATAGAGAGATAAAGATAGAGATAGAGATAGAGATAGAGATAGAGATAGAGATAGAGAGAGAGATAGAGATAGAGAGAGATAGAGATAGAGATAGATCCCTCTGCAACTTAAGATTCACAAGCCTTTTTGAAAGGTTTTGGTTTTCCATGGCAATAATTTCCACAGTTCCTCATTTCCTGGCATCACACTCAGCATCTATGAACTTTAGAGAAAAATCAGTGGGGGGAAAGGGAGTGAGTTCTCATGCAAAGAAGTAGAATTACAAAGTTTAAAATGTTCTTCATTGCATAGCAGGGCCCCTGACTATATCTAATTTCATGATATGTATTGATCTTGGTCTGTACATTACACATAGCATGTACTAAAATAATACTATTTTTTCGGGGAGAATCCAAGATGGCGGCATAGGTAAATGCCTACACTGCTGCCTCGCACAACAATTTCAAAACTACAACTAAAAGACAGAACGGACAGCATCCAGAACTACAGGAAAGCTGGCTGAGTGGAAATTCTACAACTAGAAGGAAAGAGAGGGGCTCATGGAGACCCAGAGGAGCTGCAAAAAGCTGAGGTACAGAGACGCGCACGTGGAGGAAGTGGGTGCCGGAGGACCTGGCTGGCTTTCTCTGGTGGGAGGGAGATGGAGACTCCCAATGGAATTGAACCCCTTATCCTAAGACACTAAACCCCAGGTCCAGCGAAACTCATATGGGGGGAGTTTGGACTGTGAAAAGGGAGAAGTGCATGAAAATTTAGGGGAGTCACAAAAGATCAGAGGCCTGGTGGCCCTGCACACAGCACTGCATGCAGAGGACTGATTGCTGATTGTGCTGCTGGCTTTCACGAGTGGGCAGGAGACAGACCCTCCCAACTGCGTCACTTCTAACTCCACTGAACCCTGGTTTCAGGTGAAACCCTGGGGACCCAGACTCATATGGTCCTGGAGTGCAGGGGAGCCGGAAAGGCAACAGTCTAGAGGCACTGCAAGAGCGTGCGCACATAGGGACTGCTCCAGTGATTACCCAGTCATCTGAGACTCAGGAGCTGTGGGGGGCGGGGCCAACTGGAAGCAAGGCGGTCCCTTAAGCCCTGAGTCTCCAGGCTCAACAGAGAGGCTTTTGTGGTTTTGCAAGTCTGGTATCATAAGGCTGAATCCAACACAGAAGTTATCCCGGCACAGTGAAAACGCCGAGACAAGGGAAGGGATCACAAAGAAAAGAAATGGAGGAAAACAAACGACTGGATATAAAGTTCAAAACCACACTTATAAGGTTTTTCAAGAGTATCCTAGAAAAGTTGGATAAAGTTAGAGAGACCCAAGAGGAGATGAAAAAGAACCAACTAGAGATGGAAAAGGACCAACTAGATATTAAACATACACTGACTGAAATAAAAAAATATTATTCAGAGACCTAACAGCAGACTAGAGGAAGGCAAGAATCAAGTAAAAAATTTGAAATATAAAGAATCAGAAAACACTCAACTGGAAAATCAAGAAGAAAAAATAATCCAAAATGTGAAGATAATGTAAGGAGCCTCTGGGACAGCTTCAAGTGTACCAACATCAGAATTTTGGGTGTGTCAGAGGAAGAGAGAGAACAAGATACTGAAAACCTACTTAAAGAAATAATGACTGAAAACTTCCCACATCTGGTAAAAGAAATAGACTTACAAGTCCAGGAAGCACACAGAACCCCATATAAAAGGAATCCAAAGAGGACTACACCAAGACACATCATAATTAAAATACCAGAGCAAAAGACAAAGAGAGAATATTAAAAGCAGCAAGAGAAAAACAGTTCATTACCTACAAGGGAGCACCCATACTGTCAGCTGATTTCTCAACAGAAACAATGCACCCAGATGGGAGTGGCAAGAAATATTCAATATGATGAATAGCAAGAACCTACAACCAAGAATACTCTATCCAGCAAAGCTATCATTCAGAATTGAATAGCAGATAAAGAGCTTCACAGATAAGAAAAAGCTAAAGGAGTTCATCAACTCCAAACCAGTGTTATATGAAATGCTGAAAGGTACTCTTTTAGAAGAGGAAGAAGAAAAAGGTAAAAGATAACAAATTATGAACAACAAATACGTATCTATCAACAAGTGAATCTAAAAATTAAGTGAATTAAAAATTTGATTAACAGAATAAACTGGTGAATATAATAGAATCAGGAGCACAGAAAGGGAGTGGACTGATAATTCTCAGTGGGAAAGGGGTGAGGGGTGTACAGGGAGAGACTGGACAAAAATCATACAGCTATGGATGAGGTCAACTGGAGGGAGGTAAGGATAGAGGGAAGGGTGGGAGCCAGGTGGAAGAGAGCTATGGAGGGGAAAAAATAATCTGAATAATAAAGATTTAATTAAAAAATAAAATAAATAAAATGATACTATTTTTCCATGAGGAATATATATATCCACACTAATAAAAGAGAAAGATGCAAATGACCATACCCCCATGACACCCACCAACCAATCAGGAGTGGGTATGCAAATTAACCCAACAAAATGGTGGGTTAATTTGCATACACGGTCACAAAGCGAAGACTGAGGGTTCCGCCCAGGTGAAGGTTAAAGACTGAAGGCTTGGGTCTGCTGTGGCCCCGTTCCCAGGTGCCAGAGGAAAACCAGTGCTGGCAGCCAAGGAAAGGCAGGCCTATTGCACAAATCTTCATGCAACGGGCCTCTAGTATATATAATATTAATTTGAGATTATATGTTCACATGATATGAATATAGACCACAAAGACATATAGATAGTCATAAATTTTATACCTGTTTTAGGTTTACAGAAGAATTGCAATTTACCAGAAAAGAAAGCCTGAAAGTATAGAGAGTTCTCATATACCCACATCCAGTTCCCCTGTTACTAACCTCTTGCATTTGTATTCACAGTCATTAAAATTAATTATCTTTTTGTGGTGTTTGTAACCTTCCCAGTTTGTGGCATTTTTTATAGCAGCCCAAACAGACTAAGATAGAAGTTATTTTTCCTCACACCCCTCACACCTGAGGGCTCTGGGAAGGAGTGGGCATCCTTCTTGCCTCCCTGTGCTGCCTTTACACCATCACTCCCTTCTCAGCTCCCAACACTCCTGCTTCTATGAAAATGACTATTGAAATCTACCCTACTTCTTCTTCATTTCTGTCAGCACTGTTCACCTGTTAACTTCCTTAACTCATTGAAAATAATCCCCTGGATCCTGACATCTATATTCTACTTATCGTTCTGCCTAATCCTTGGATTCCAGCACCCACATAGATGTACCATCCATGATCCACATGGATGTACCATCAACACCTAACCTTGAACCCCCATGCCTCTTCATCTTCCATGACCTTTCTTGCAATGCATTTTGACCACCTCTCCCAGGGTCCTACATCAGTAAACCTGTTACCTCTCAGATGAAATTCTGACATTTCACTCTCCAACCACAAGTTTCTATTCACCAAGATATTTGGTCAAGGATACCCCACTGCCAAAATGTTGAACATGAATGTAATTTTCAGCCCAATGCTTTTTACATTTTCTTCACCATCTCTTTGGCTTTCCCTTACTTCGGTGTACAACTTAAGAGCATCATTATATTCCTTCATTTTCAATGCATTCCCTTTCTTCTCTTTTCCTGCCTGGAACTTGGATGGAATACTCCAGCCTGGATGAGGTTTTCCATCTGCTATCTGCAGCCTTCAGTGGACAGGATGGACATTGCTAGAGAAAATCACATGTTTTTTCAGTTAGGTATTCCTTTAATATCTTTATCTCAACTCTCATATGGGCACAATTACCTTGCAAATCTGCTTTCACTCATTCTCCTTGGTTTCTTCTCCGAGATGGCAATCTCATAAATTTTCCTTTCTCATGCCCTTAGTGGTTAACCTTGACTCATAATTCACAGAATGAATAGAAAGCACCAGATAGGAGACCTCTTATTGTTCCCTCCCAATCCATAAATATGCCCATGTTTGTATATCTCTTCTCCCTTCCTATTATAACTGATTACATGCTTTTTCTTTTATCTGAACCCAATAACTCCAAACATATACAAAGACTCCATCTCTTCTTGATATTATATTTCTCCTCCTGCTATCCTCTCTTCTGTTTCATCAATCTCCATATTTTCTGGATTATCTCTAACAGCTTATAAACTTTGTTTAGTATTGTTCTTTATTAATAAAACCAAACAAAACCATAAACCTCCCTTGCCCATTCACTCTTGCACACCCTCATTTGCTTTACCCCTTCACAGGCAAGTTTTTGTTAATAGTTGTCTACATGCATTTCCTGCACTTTCTCATCTTCTATTTGCTCCTGAGCTAACCACAATCAGGTATCTGCCTTTCTACTTCATGATGACTCTTTTCAAGATCACCGTAGTCTCCATGTTGCTGTGTGTGTGCCTGTGTGTGTATGTGTGTGTGTGTGTGTGTGTGTGTGTGTGTGTGTGTGTGTGTGTGTTTGGTGGGGTAGAGAGACTTCTCTACCTGCCAGGCTCATCTACTCTTCTCCCTTGAAATTCTATTCCTAAAAGACCACCTCCATTTACAAAGGTGTAAATAATACTATATAATGCTGGCTGCATTTTAACCTCATTCAATTGTGTCCCAATAAACCCTTTGCATGTCTAAGCCTATCTTTGCTTATCTAATGGTATCTACTTTTATAGAAGCTGAACTAACCCAAGAGATATGAGGGTTATTTGTCCTCAACAAAGATAGGGTTACTCGAGCCTCAAAAAAACAATACTGCAGTCTTATCGAAAGGATGGATTTTAAGGAAGGAGTGACCATTCCACATGTGGGGTCTCGGGAAGGCAGGTTGCTATTGCTAGTGAAATGTCAGGAGCCATGGGTTCATGTTATATTCATGTGCTCTTGCATGCAGGGATCACACAGACATGGCTGAGCCACACAGACTTTAGTGAATGGGTGCAACCAAGGCCAGTGTGCACTTAGAGGGAGACATACTTTTTCCATAGACTGAATGTTAAAGGCATCAATGAGAACAGCTTATGTGCCTTTGAAAGTGAAAATCAGCTGAATTCTGGGCTCAACAGAGAGCACAGGTAATAATGAGGCTCTAGGTTTTGAAACATGGATGCTAAATTGGATAGCCAGTGAGAGGGGACATGAAAACATATTCCTGATGGGAAAGGAACATCCCAAATAAAACCTAACAATTCAAGCTGACAACGCAGCAAATTTCTAAACTTCATGCAGACAGCATAATCCCTGGGTACCAGAGTGAGTGGAATAAAAAAATCAGAATTTAATTCTGTTGGACTTGCAAGAGAAAAATACTTAAAATTAACATAAAGAAATTAACATTCTTCTTAATGATTTGATTTGATTCTTAAATGATTTAACTTTGGATGGTAGGCACACAATGCAATATATAAATCGTGTATCATAGAAATGTACAACTGAAACTTATATCACCTCAATACATTAAAAACTAGATTTTAAGAAAGAACTGTTATTTCTATGTGTTATGTAAACACATAGAAACGTTTACCTCAATGCATTATAAAAGTTTTGATTATTGAAATTATAATACTATAAGTATAATTTTCTTAATGAAACCTACTCTTACTGAAACATATGCTTAAGTCTACATAAGCATTGCATTAATATGTATCTAACTAAAATATTAATGTTCAAAGGGATTTAACTATTGTCTAATTTCTGCAAAATATTATAATAGTGGGAAGTATTTAATATTCAACTTAAGAGTTGGAATTTTATTTTGGAAATGTCTTCATACATTTTATTATTATCATGTCTTACTGTAATTAGATTTCTTTGCAGAATCAACAATGGACTATTTTAAACAACAGGACATTTGGAATGGGACATGGAGTAAGAGGTGATTTTTAGTTTGGGATCAGAATAGCCTTAGAGTTATTTTCATTATTGTACCCATCAGTCCCATTGAGGGGGCTTGTGAGAGACAAAACTGTGCTGTCCACCAGTGTTCCTAATGAGAGAGTGTTCCTAAAGGAGTGGCATCAGGAACAGGGTTGATGTTAGGGGAGGGGCGTTGTAAAGGTGGTCATAGGGCTATGCTGGTCGACTATTCATCCCTTCACCTAAGATGAAGGGCTCCCTCCTGAGTCCAAACAGGCTTTTATATTCCTCTCAGTGAGTTGAAAGGAGGCTGGAGAACATTGTGTGCGTGTGCGTGCGTGCGTTCTTGCGTGTGTGTGTGTGTGTGTGTGTGTGTGTGTGTGTGTGTATGTGGGGGGGGTATGATGGGAAGGAGTGAACGTTAATTATCCATCCTTGGTGTTTGAGTCCATAGAAAGGCAGATTTGGGGGCAAGACTCCTGGTTTCTCTTCACCTCCTTCAGAAACTCCTCTCTACTGGGGAGCAGAAGTTACCTTTATGGTATGTGAGAAGAAAACTCAGACAGATGGACTGTTTTCTCTTTCCCTGAAGTCCTCAGAGACCACCTTCGTCCTCGGCCACCCCTTCCTCAAGCCCCCCTCTCTCCCAGGAGCACCTGTGGTGCCTGTCTATGCCAGGACAGGATGTTTTCTCCAGCTTCGGAGTCCACCTGGAGCCATCCCTTTATGCTGCCACATCTAAGATATATTCTCCAGCACGTACCTCAGGAAAGCGTGTGTTCACAATGTTCTCATTTTGTGCAAGAACATGGCACAGTCCCTCCCTCCTCTGATGGGAAGAGTTGCAGAACTGGGAGTTTCATCACAAAGCCTCAATAGTTTACTCAGCAGAAATCTATACTCCTTAACTCCTGCAAACTATTGCCCATGTCATGAAGAATAATTAATCTACAATGAGGACATGCACCTGGGCTTTGAGAGCTGGTAGAATTTCTAGCAAGAGCGAATGATCTGTTCTCTATTCCGAGGAACTTCATGGCTTCCTAGAGGAAGAAATTAAAATTAATGTTCACTAGGTAGGAAGGCATGAGAGTTCAGGCCAATACGGTAATGTTCCCTTAATACATTTTCCGTAATAACAGTGATTTGCTAGACCTCAAATAGCACCTGAAGGAAAAGGGGAAGGAATTTACAGTGCTGGTTTGGAACAAGACTTCCTGTTTTTATGTTTCTTTCTGTATTCCCTTAAACAATATATAAGAAAGAACCCAATATCATTTGGGGAGTATTGCTGTGGAAGTTGGTAGTAGAGGGGTTTTGTTCTTAGAACTGTTCGATGCTATTTTGAGAAATAGTTGCTGTAGTCTTACAAAAAATCTCCTGCTTTGTTTTGTTTTTGTTTTGTTTTGTTTTGTTTTGTTTTGGTTTGGTTTGGTTTGGTTTGGTTTGGTTTTTGGTTAAGGAGAATGAGTCTTGCCTGGGATGGGCATGTCATGGTCAGTACCTCCTGGGAGATGGTCACCTGGTTGAACAACTGTGTTGGTCTACGGAGCTATAGAGACACAAATTAGTGTGTGGCTGATGTTGCCTCCAATTGTAGATATGAGATCATTTCAGCAAATTGTCACCAACTGCCTACTTACTCCTGTTTGCTTGGCCATAGTGGGTTAGCGATTTTGGCTTTAAAAATCCACTGGTATGTAGCAACTACTCCACCTGTTGGTACCCATGGTTATAATTTCAGAGTAGCAATCTTGATATACAACTCATAACATCACCAATTTGTTTTCCAGAAGTATTGACATTCGAATAATTTCAAAATAAAGCCAGAGCAAACTGCTCCAGGTTCTCTCCTAATCCAACACTTAGAATTGTACCAAGGATGGGAATTCTTTCTTTTTGGCAAATGTTAAACAGGTTCACCATGGGTATTTGGAAGAGCCCCAAACCTCGGATTCTAAAGGCACCATTTCCCCAGGCACTGAAAGACTAACCTCATGTGCTACCAACTCGCCATGCAGACATCTGTATCCTGCAGGTGGCTCAGGATACTTGGGAGTTTACTGTCAGTGACATTTTTAGTTCATGAAGTGTTTACTTGAAATGAAGACTGCCTCTCCCCATCATTCTCCAGAGGACACATTCTTGAACCAGTGTCGTAGGGTAAACCAAAACAGATGTCTTCTCCATCTTCATGAGCCACACACTTTGTATATAGAAGGATGGAGTTGATGTTCGAGAAGCTATATCAGTTTATGACTTCTGTTTATAAAGAAAAGGCCTTTAAAACGATGGTACAGTGAATTTCCAGTGTCTGATGCACACTATCATTGTGGAAATAAAACCTCAATGCTCTGAAGAAGTTTTATTTTCATTAATTTATCAATAATACATAATGTTAAGTATGGGAAATTTCAGAGGCTTTTTATATATATATTTTTCAAATCATCATTTTTAATGTAAGTCCAATTTAATGATGGCTCCTCCCCGCAAGTCATTTGCTTAGTACACCTTAGGTGTCAGGCTAAGGTTGAATCAGGTTGTAGAATTTATTCTCATTTATCATCATACTAGAGGCCTGATGCACAAAGATTCATGCAAGAATGGCCCTTTCTTCCCTGGATGCCAGCACAGCCTTTGCTCTGTCAGAGCCACCTTTCTGCCTTCCCACACTGCCCAGAAGTCTGGAGCAGCTGGGGCAGTGTGGAATGCCTGTGTAGTCACCATGGCAATAATGCAAGCATCGTGCTCCTAGCCACTGGGTGCCTATGTATGCAAATTACTCCATCATCTTTGTTGGGTTAATTTGCATACATACTACTGATTGGCTGGTGGACGTTGCAAAGATACAGTCAATTTGCATCTTTCTCTTTTATTAGTGTAGATAAAACTGTGCCTGAATAAGCTTACATATGTCTATTCATTTCAGATTAACTTAGAATTGTGTAGAGACTGGCTGGAAATACAACAAAATAGGATTAAGAAGACATCTGTAAAGCCCTTTCCTCAGCAGGTGTCAGTTCCTCTTTATGCACATACGTGCTTGGTCAGTTAGCTCAGTACATTAGAGTATGGAGTAAGAAGGCTTGGAAATGTGGACCCCAGAAGGGGGTCAATTAGCTTTTCTCAGAGATGCAAATACTGGTGCATGGCACCGCAATCTAGGCAGTCCTTTCTAGAAAGGCCTCCCTCAGGCTGGCCGAATTAGAGAAAGCTCATTGATTGTAACTTTCTTAATAAGAAGCCAAGATATAGCTTGTGAATTGATTTCTTAATCACATTTTTATTCTGTTGAAATTTACTTGACCTTTTTGCAAGGGGAACATGTCTTTGAGAAGGTCAAGCACGGCACCCAGCTTTCTCGTTCTCTAGCTCTGTGTTCCAATAGGACTATGGCAGTGGTTCTCAACCTTCCTAATGCCTCAGCCCTTTAAGACAGCTCCTTATGTGGTGGTGACCCCCAACCATAAAATTGTTTTTGTTGCTACTTCATAACTGTCATTTTGCTACTGTAATGAGCTGTAATGTAAATATCTGATATGCAGGATGTATTTTCACTGTTACAAATTGAACATATTTAAAGCATAGTGATTAATCACAAAAACAATATGTAATTATATATTGTGAAATATTTATTTCTAATGACAAATAAATGAAATTTTGTCTTGAATCATGGTGTAGCATGGGTAACAGTCTTCATATGACAACAGTAAACTACATTGCTACATTTTGCTACACCGAGGAGCGGTGTGTTGGGTCCTAAGACCATGAGAAATAGGTGTTTTCCAATAGTCTTAGGCGACCCCTGTGAAAGGGTCGTTCAACCCCAAAGGGGTTGTGACCCACAGGTTGAGAACCACTGGGCTGTGGGAAAAGGCTGTATTCCCACCTGGGATCTCTCAGGGTTTCCTGCTAGGCTTCATGTAGGAGTTCTGCTATTGAGGGAGAGAACTATCTTTACTCTTATGCAATGGAACAAGTATGAGTATATTAACGATGATTTCCCTATGATCTGAAGTTGTCCTAAAAATAAGAAATGGAGGAAGAAAAAAATCCATCTGAGCCCAGACCTCAGTTCCATGACTTCTTCATCTCTGAGTATTTTTGAGTATCCACTTCTGTCCCTTATTTTCATGGCCAGATTCTGTCCTGCACCATCTGACTATGGTGGAAAGGATAGTCCTTCTCCCTTGAGATGGACAGGATCTGACATCTCGCCAGGTCCATTACTGCCTCTACCCTCATGCTTCTCCCTCATCAGGATCTCAGATACTTTGGCCATTTACCTTCAAATCATAACTACTGATGTGTTTGTTTGTATCAGAGTAAATTCATGCATTTTCCTTTCATCCAATGGATCATTTTCTATTATAATGAATAGCTATTTTGAAGCCTCAAATTTTCACAGATTGGACCCACAACAACTCTTTCAGCTGGCTCCTGGCTTCCTTTGATATGGTCTCCAAGGACTTGTTTACTTGCTGGTGCAATAAGATGTTCCAGACTCATCGAGTGATTTTCGTGGAGCAGTTATAGAATTAGTCATCTTTCCAGGGTGTCCTTGTTCCTTTCAGCCAAGAATATTATTTAGAAGACAAAATCTTGATGGTAGGCTATATGTGTATTAGATTCTTCACCAAGTTCATAGAAAAAGACAGAAGCTCAGTCTAATCACTCTTTGGAGACACGTAAATGGAAGTGAAAATGGAAGTGAAAATGGAAACTTGGCATTTCAGAACACCTGAATTGTGATATTGTATTCATAAACCTACCTTAGTGTTTCTATGGAAAATGAACAGGTTGCCTTTTTGCCTTTGAAATTGTTTGGTTTCCATGCCAATGTCTTAATGTTTCTACATCTTTTGTTTCAATCTTAGGTGTGCGTCGTCGGAGGGCTAAATAAATTGTCCAAAGTAGTATTTGTGTATAATAGAAAAATCCTGTGATGCCACATAGTATCTTCCACAGGCCTTCTTTAAAGTGACACATAGCTCATTTCATATAATTACATTTTATTGTTCTAGGTCTATGGCTACTTGGAAGAAAATTATATCTGTAGAAACTGTAATTTTTATTCTTTGCTTAACTTTTCTAGGAGTTTAAAAATGCACTTAGAGGCTTGCTGAATTCCCTGCCAAAAAGGAGTCAAAGACTAAACAGAATCCCAATTATTTCCAACAAGGTTTTCAGGCCTTATGCTATTTGAAAACTCAATGTATTTCATATTTTCTCCTCTTCAGTTATATCATCATAATCATTCTAAAATCAGTTGTCAGTGGTCATAACCATATAATGACATTTCTAATAATATTTCTAATTTTACTGTGGGCACCTGTTCCCTTACATCTTTGCAGTGCTTTCTGGTGGAAATGCCACTATAACCTCTACAAATAATTTGGATTGTGCCTACCACTTATTAAGTTTCCTGTTTGTGCCAAGTGCTTTATATACTTTCCCTCCATTAGTAGGATTTACTCGTTTCACTTCAATGTCTGGGGAAAGCATTTGGATCGCCAGTGTCTCAAGGTCTTAGGTGAGAGCTGGATGCCTCTAGACCTCCGTGTTCCTCCTTTGAGTCCACAGTCCATGTCAGCTTCCCTCTCAAGTTCATGATCCCTGCTGGCTCAACATTGCCTCTTTGCCTCAAACTAGATGATGATGTGCCTGCGTGTGAACTCCAGTTTCCTGTGGCTTCTCTTCCTTGATGTGATAGGCGTGATTCAAAATATGCCATCTACCTGCCGAATTTTCATTTGTCATGGCTGCTCTCTCTCTCATACTGTATAAGCAATTAATAATTTTCAACCCAAAGGTGTATTTCCCTAAGGAGTTTATATATTTAAAGGCACATTCTGCAAATTACTTAATCAGTTCACCATTGGGGAGGGGTAGTTCTACAGCAAGCTTATTAAATATAGATGAATTTCTCTAATAATGAACATGAGTGGACGTTGATTAGTTGATGGAAAGGGTAAGCATAAGAGATAATGTGAGCATGCCTGCAGAGAAATGTTTTAGGATTGCATATCTCTAGGGGATGGAATTGGAGTAATTTTTCCTTTTGCTTTATGATGTTCTGAAATGAAGAAAGCATGCTAAATCTACTCTTTGGAGAACTCAGCCACCAAAAGTAATAAGTGTTAATTAAGGCCACTGAAGTGCAGCCTGGAAAAGAAGAATCTATAAACAATTTCTGTCTTAGGGAACCAAGGCTGTGAGCAAACACAAATCTAAATAAATGTTAGTTAAAGAAAAGAAGAAGAAGAAGAAGGGGAACACAACTGTCTATTAATTAAATATTAAAACAGCATGCATGCAGCAAGTGTTCTTTGAAGGAATCATTGGGGGAAACATTTATTTACTAGATCAATTATATTAATTTTCCCAATTGTGAAATGCCTCTGCATTGGAAACACATCATTCTAATTTTAAAAATCAGATTCTCAAATGATATCTGCCAGAATTTATTTTTAATCCTCACCAGAGGATATGTTTCCTCAAGAGAGTGGGAGGTAGGGAGGAGACGGAGAGAGAGAGAAACGTCCATGTGAGAGTGACAGATCAATTGGTTGCCTCCCTATCAGAGCCAGAGAACCTGCGAGGTATGTGCCCTTTTCTGGGATCAAACCTGTGACCCTTCCATCCAAGGGCTGACTCTCTAACCACTGAGCAAACTGGCCAGAGTTGCCAGTATTTTATATTTGAGCTCGGAGTCTATAGTCACATGTCAAAAGAGAACTTCTAACTTACAGATAAGTTTTATAAGTTTATTGAAGCCAACATTTTAAGGAAACTCCCAGAAGCAAGATCGCAATGGATTGAGAAAATAGTCTGGCGAATGGCAGTTCTGTAGCTTATTTTTTACATTTAGAATCAAAGGAGAAACCATAAGGAAGGTCACATGAAATCCACTGGTGGTAGATTAAGTCAGCAGGAGACAGCAAAGGGGGGAAACCTCAAGGATTGGATAAAGATGAAAATGGAGAAATAGAAGACTTCTTTACATTGTGGGGAGCAGAATAGTTATTCATTGTCATTTACAAGCCTTGTTTGGGTAGCTCATTTGGTTATAGTGTCATGCCCATATGCCAAGCTTGTAAGTTTGATCTCCAGGCAGGGCACATAAAAGCAGCAAACAATGAATACATAAATAAGTGGAACAACAAATCTCTCTCTCTTCCCCTCTCTCTAAAAAAAATCAATCAATAAACTTAAAAAAAAAACACTTCTAACACATGGATATGGTATGCAGGCCACAGGATAACAATTAGGAGACTGGTGGTCTTGCGCTCTGGTATCTGCAACTGTGCTTTGGAGGGGTCTGAAAATTAAAATGACTGACAATTCAAAGGTGTGTTATGTCGAGACCGGTTTGGCTCAGTGGATAGAGCTTCGGCCTGCGGACTCAAGGATCCCAGGTTCGATTCCGGTCAGGGGTATGTACCTTGATTACGGGCACATCTCCAGTGTGGGGCGTGTAGAAGGCAGCTGATCGATGTCTCTCTCTCATCGATGTTTCTGACTTTCTATCCCTCTCCCTTCCTCTCTGTAAAAAAGTCAATGAAATATATTTTAAAAAAACACACAAAAAAAAAACCACAAAAAACATAGGTGTGTTATCCTAGCTGCATTAGAACCATTCACAGGACTCCCTTAAAATAGAGTTTGACCTTCATAAAGAAAACTATAGTCCTGGGACATGACTACCTGCTGTGACCTTGCGTAGTTGGGAATTTATGATCAGACCTGGGTGGCTAATTTCTGTCACTGGGCTTGCCAGCCTTCCAAGTAGCCCACTAATCTTGTCAACTCTACTGTCTCACACCTTTCTGTTCACACACTAGTGTTACTGATGAACTCATGAATTCTTCCCGTGGCTAATTAGAAGTCATTTAGATATTTGCACAACTGAATAAGTGTGAGTGTTTATGTGCACATGTATATATGCGTATAGGTGTGTTTGTGGGCACACGTATATGTGCCTATAGGTGTGTTTGTGCATGTAATTCAATATATAGTATGTCTTTATAAAATGCATTTCTTAGAGATTTCAAATCCATCACAAGTACTACCTTTTATTTAACTATGTTGTTAATATATTGTTAATGGTATTGTTTTTCCTTTTTTTCAATAGACATTTGACTTAGGGGAGTCTACTTACTTTTTCTGATCCTTAGCATCTTCTTCTGCAATATAGAATTAGTAATACCTACTCTGTCAACTGGTTGAGATTCAACGCACACAGCATGCTCACCACAGTGTCCTGTCCACTGCAAACTGGATGTAACTGCCAAGCCAGCTTCTCTTGGACTAGCTCTGGCCCTGGGAGCTCTCTTACACAGCATCGTTCCCATGGTGACCACGGCAAGGTCATCTGGGGTGCAGTGTTTCAGCGACTACCATAGAGGAACACAGCATCCTTTCTTCTGTGGAGCAGTCTCTGCGGTTGGAGTGTGGGTCTCTTCGCTTTCCTCCCTGAAACCACAATGCAGATGTGCCCTGGTTTGCCCCACGGGCGCCAGACCTGCCCGGGTAGATCATCTGGGACCCAGCACCAGCCTCTCTTACACCACCACCCTCAGCAGGAGGGCGCCGCATCCTAGGAGCTGAGCAGGGGGGTCTGCCCCAGAGAACCATTTCTGTTCTGCTGGGTTTTGAGAAGGCTGACGTTCAGCAGTCATCCAGAAGCTTCCTGGAGTTACTCAGCACGTTCTAAGCCTCTTTTTCTAGATGGAAATGTTCTTCCAAGAAAAGCAGCCTGCACATTTCACTAATATTTATTATGGCTTTGGAAGTAAGTAAAACTCTGGAATACAGATCAAACCCACAGGAGTAAAAGGGAGTCAACCACAGATGTCTGAACAAGGTTAAAATCTCTTCTGAGCTGCAAATCTCTTTGAATTTTATTCCCTCACCTAGCATGGAGCATCTGTAGCCCAGAGCCACACATTCTATTTTATTTTTGAGTCACATAAGTGTCCCATAAACTTGGTAACCTCCCTAAGACTTCACTGTCCCCGTTAACTGAACTAAATAGCAATGGGCACATCGGCTCAGGGCCTCTGGCTCTGCAGAGCGCTTTCCCTTCTCTCTCTCCCATAGTCTCACACGCCGGGGGAGAGGGGGCAGGGGGAGGGGGAGAGGGCAGGTAGACCTGGGCCCCAGGCAGCCTTTTTCCAGTTCCAGGGTCCCCCACTAACCCTTACCTGTTTCTACATTTGCATATTAACACAAATACTTGACAATAATACAGTTATTGGTGATAACACATGCTATATTCAACAGTTCTTGCAATTCCCATTCTACATGTGAGGCACTGATAACCCAGAGGGAAACCACCAACCACTGTGTAAGCCAGCAGGGGCAGGTCTGATTCCTGTTCAGTGAACATTGCATTAATGATGCCACAAGAAAAACTGATAAAGGCCTTCCTTGAAAGTTAACGCATGCTTCTTCTACCCTGAAGAGGTGGTTTGAGAATAGATGAGCTAGAACTTTCTATTTTAGGCTTAAATAAATTACTTTTATGTTAAATCACTCGATGGGTTTATTTATTTTATTTTAGTGCTTTTTTTTTTTTTGGTTAGCCTAATCCTGATGTCAAAACTGTTGCAAAATAGTTCTTTGTATTTTATAATTGTTTTACTCTAAAGGTGAAAGCTATGCTCATCCCTAATTTTCTGATGTGCTAATTTATATTGTACTCCCATTGTCTGCATCAACAAAATTAATCAGGCATTCGATAACCAGCCTTAGAAACACATCTCACAGACATCTGCTTGCACCTGTAAATGTCACTGCGTTGGCTTATTGTAAACTTGTCCTTATTTTTTATTCAGAAAATGTTATGACAGTTTACATGCATCACTCTAGAGCAGTGGTTCTCAACCTTCCTAAGGCCGAGACCCTTGCATACAGTTCCTCATATGGTGGTGACCCCCAACCATGAAATTTTGCTACTGTTATGCATCATGATGTAAATATCTGCATTTTCTGATGGTCTTAGGCGACCCCTGTGAAAAGGTCGTTCGAACCCCAAGAGGGTTGCGACCCACAGGTTGAGAACCACTGCTCTAGAGGCACCTACCGAGATAGGGGCTCCAGACCCCTCTCGGCCTCATGGCACAAGTAGAGAGTGAGTTTGATGAACAGCTGGGTTGTGGTTGACATAGGCTATGTGTTACGTACTTCAATGAACAAAAATCATAACTTAAGGATGAGTATACATATCTAACAATTAGCCAGTATATGTCTTACGAGCCAAGGAGGTGGTCAGCATCTTACTAAGTGCAAAGGAGATAAAATGAAAGTAGGAGATACAGTGCTTTATCTTTAAGGAACATTACAGAGACCTTTGGATCACTGCCCCGTTCTACCAAGCACTGGATGATTTCCGTGGATGCAAAGACAAATGAAAAGTGGCCATTTCCCTGGAGAAACATGCTCAATATACTTTATTGGGATATGTGTGTGTGTGTGTGTGTGTGTGTGTGTGTATTTTAAAGATTTTTTTTTTTTTTACAGAAAGAAAGGGAGATAGAGAGTTAGAAATATCAATGAGAGAGACATCAATCAGCTGCCTCCTGTACACCCCCTACTGGAGATGTGCCCGCAACCAAGGTACGTGTGCCCTTGACCGGAATCAAACCTGGGACCTTTCAGTCCGTAGGCTGATGCTCTATCCACTGAGCCAAACCGGTTTTGGCCATTATTGGGATATTTTGATGGAACTAAACTTGCTAGTAGACAGAGCTCCTAAAGGCACCATCTTGCTCGCCTGACAGAATGGTATGCTTCAAAATACTGTTGGAATTGTAAACCTCTTCTGAGGACTGAGAGAGCTTTTGGAGATGTAGATGTGAGATGACAAAAGCTAGTAGGAGGCTGTTATGCAAACTGAAATTTCAAGTTCTCATAATCATCAAAGAACCATTTCTGTAGGCTAGGAGATTAAGGGTGGGGATCCTAAATCATAGCTTTTGGAGATGCTACTTTGAAATCATTTGTAGGTCTCCAAAAAGAGAAATTTTCTGTGTACTCCAGTGCTATCTGGTTGCAAGTCTGTTTTTCTTGGTGGTAATTTGTGTGTATGTGGTACGAATGTTTAAGACCTACTCTCAGCAACTTTTAAGTATTTACAATACATATTAGCTACTATAGTCCTATGCTGTATGTTAGAGCCTCAGAACGTATTCTTCTTATAATTAAAAATGTGTAGCCTTTGACCTATATCACCCCATTCCCTCCTTCCCCCAACAGCTGAAAATCACCATTTTATTATCAGTTTCTGTGAAATTGGCTTTATTTTAATTTTTTAAATATTTCACATTTAAGTGATACCATGCAGTATTTGTCTTTCCATGTCTGGCTTATTTCACTTAGCACAATGCCCTCCCGTTTTCTTCCATTATTGTTGCAAATGACAGGATTTCCTGCTTTTTATGGCTGAAAAATGTTCCATATATTTTTACCTATTCATCCATTAAAGGACTTTTGGTAGTTTCTATGTCTTGGCTATTGTAGGTAACACTGCAAGGAACATTAGGGTTCAAACATCTCTTAAATATACTGATTTCAATCTTTTCAGATAAATACCCAAAAGAAAGGTTGATGGATCATATGGTAAATCCATTTTTAATTTTTTGAGAAACCACTATACTGTTTTCCATAATGGCTATGCCAATTTACATTTCTACCAGCAGAGTATCAGGGTTCCCTTTTCTTACAGCCTCACTAACTATTGTTATTTCTTGTCTTTTGATAAGTTTGATGGCAACTGTTCTTGAGTCTTGCACAAACGTTTTGTGCAATTACATTGCTTTCTTTCAATTATACGAATATTTGATCTTAGGAAGTCTTCAGTTACTACTAGTAATTTTGAGATTTTAAATTATGTTAAAAGCGAAAGTACCATCTATCCTCTGGGGCTTTTGCTTAATTCCAAGTATTAGTATTCTTAATTGGAAAGAGATTTTAAAGACAAATCAAGCAACATAAGGCTTAAGAGATTCTGACTCTGTTAGAGATTATTTTACAATCATTGCATGAATTTTTTTTATGTTTTTCCACAAGGGGGTTTGGGGGTGGGAGAGCACAAATGAATCAGTCATTCTACCTTATACTCTCATTTTTTATTAACATCTGCCCTGGTGGCTTGTCAATTACTCAAAAATTTTCCTTAAGGTACATTACAAGTAAAGGGAGATTAGCCAGCTTTCCACCTCATTTCATGCAAATATACTAAATTATGAACTCTGAAAAGTAATTAGCAAGGACATGGGATCAACTATTTACTGTGTTTCTTTGAGCAAATTAAAATGTAATAAGTAGAGATCGTCTGTAACAATCAGGTATTAAATCCCTTTCCTCTTTTTCTTTTTAATTTTTAACATGTCCAAGGCCATAGAGCTAAATAACATCTTAAGAGCATCTTATTCAAATCCTCCCATTAGGAAAAAATACAAAAACACATCTGGTCCAGAGGAGTTAGGTCCTTTTCCTCCAATGGCAAAACTGGTGTGTCTGCATTTATACTGTGAGAGATATATATGAAAACACAATAAGTATCTATAATAATACAAGAGTAAACTCTGTTTCAGGTACTCACAACTGTAGACATGTTTTCGTTCCATTGTATGTACGTGCATATGTGTGTATGTATTGGACATGTATTCATATGTGTGTATGGATATAGACATATGCATATAAACTGAGGGTATCATTCTTTCCTAAAAAATCCTGTAATTTTTAGGTAACAAATGATATATAATGAAATCTGTAAGGTGATATATAGTTTCCTAAAGACTAATAGAAAAAACATTATTTTAATATTTCTATGAGAAAAAAGAACAATATTTTCATGTATCTAATTAGATTCACATTTAAAAAGTGAATCATATTTAACATGAACTAAATCGTACCAAATTTGTGTGCTAGTACTCGCCTGAAAACCAAATCAACTTTTACACAAAAACCTAGTGAGTGTACAGGCCAGCCCATCAATACAGAGACTGGGGATTAGGAAAGGTGTCAAATTGCATTTCCCAAATAGGGTGATAATATTACCCCCATAATTCCACTGCAAACACCATCTGCCCCCAGCACAGGGACTGTTCAATTCTGGCTTTTGATGACTGTTATACTCTACAGCAGTGACTCTGGAAAAGCTATTTACATTCTCACTCCTTCAAGTTATGACTATGGCACAGTAGCAAATCATCAAGAGCGGCCTTTGGAGTATGCAGAACTCAGTATATTTCGTTTGTCTGATCCCAAGGGCTTGACCTCCGTTTTTATCCATATAACATGGTTTCAAATGTCTTCAAACAGCACCGTGATCATGTTCCCTCCCAACCTGGTCATTAAAATACTGTAATCCATGCATTCCATGGGACACAAAAGAACTTTATGGTTGCTAAAGACATTTGTCACTGTTCTGCGTGGAAAAGGACTGGTACTGGTGCCATTGGACATTCATGTGGAGACACATCATTGTAATTTTTTTTTTAATGTAGACTTGACCCGGTTTAGAGGCTCTGGCTAGTGGCCTATCAGTTCCTCTTCTCCAGCACTTCTTCCCTCTGGAACTTTCTAACCCCAGGCCACCATGCAGCCACTATCACTGCCCTGAGATCAGGAACCAAAACACTAAGGCTCAGCCCTGTTCCCAAAGAGCCAATTCACAAGGATCTGCAAGCACGGCTATAAACACTCCTATCCACTCATCTGCTGATGGGCACTTAGGCTGTTTCCAGATCTTAGCTATGGTGAATTGTGCTGCTATGAACATAGGGGAGCATATATCCTTTCTGATTGATGTTTCTGTTTTCTTGGGGTATATTCCTAAGAGTGGGGTCACTGGGTCAAATGGCAGTTCCATTTTTAATTGTTTGAGAAAACTCCATACTGTTCTCCACAGTGGCACCAAGTTTGCATCCCCACCAGCAGTTCACGAGGGACAGTTCCTTTGTCTCTGCATCCTCACCAACACTTGTCATTCATTGAGTTGTTGATTATAGCCATTCTGACAGGTGTGACATGGTACTTCATTATTATTTTGATTTGTAACTCTCAGATAATTGACTTAGAGCATGTTTTCATATGTCTCTTGGCCTTCTTTATGTCTTCTTTCAAAAAGTGTCTATTTAGGTCAGTTGCTCATTTTTGATTGGGTTGTTTATCTTCCTTTCGTTAAGTTGTATGAGTTCCCTGTAAATGCTGGAGGTTAAACTCTTATTGGTGATAACACTGGCAAATATGTTCTCCCATGCAGTTATTTTTTTTAATGAGTGGATTATAAAACAGCGGTACATCTACACAATGGAATACTATGCTGCTGTAAAAAAAGAAGGAATTCTTACCATTTGCAACAACATGGATGGAATATAATGAACAACATAAACTGATGAACACAAATAGAACCAGAGACATAGAAGCATCAAACAGACTGTCCAACTTATGAAGGGATGGTGGGGATTGAGGGGGTAAGAGATCAACCAAAGGACTTGTATGAATGCATATGAACATAACCAATGGACACAGACAGTAAGGGAGCAAGGGCATGGTGGGGAGGGAGAGGTTAATGGGGGGGAGACTCATGTAATGCTTTGAACAATAAAGAATTTAAATTAAAAAAAACAACAACTCACTCTGCTTGAGTTACTAAAGGCATTGCCTGTGGCTACAGCTTGCTGTTACCCTGTTTCTACTGGTGACTCTTTTTTAAAAAATATATTTTATTGATTTTTTACAGAGAGGAAGGGAGAGGGATAGAGAGTTAGAAACATCGATGAGAGAGAGAGAGAGACATTGATCACTTGCCTCCTGCACACCCCCTACTGGGGATGTACCTGCAACCAAGGTATATGCCCTTGACTGGAATCAAACCTGGGACCTTTCGGTCCCC
This sequence comes from Lasiurus cinereus, assembly GCA_011751065.1. Lineage (NCBI taxonomy): Eukaryota > Metazoa > Chordata > Mammalia > Chiroptera > Vespertilionidae > Lasiurus > Lasiurus cinereus. Next base: position 71,961,717 of record JAAGEH010002531.1, read on the forward strand.
TGGCCAACGCTCTATCCACTGAGCCAAACTGGTTTTGGCCCCCGGGTGACTCTTGTATGACAGTGTCTCTCATTTGGAGCTGCAAGCAACAGAAGTCTGACTTGTATCTGCCTGAATATCTTTGTGTTCTGTTGAGAACACAACCTCCCAAAGAATGTATAATCCTCTCTCAATTACAAAAAGATGTTGATGTCAGTGATCGCAATCCCTTTGCTCCAAGTTTCTCTGTTTGGCAGAAGTCGACTTTTGAAAACACAGAAACTTACAGATAAATGTTACTCAATACATGTTGGTTGATTGGTTTAGAAATTAGTGGGCAGAATGCATAACCAAGTTATCAAGAAAATGCCAGGTGTGTTTCAGTTTGATATTTGTTTCTGAAGCTATCAGACCGTTATGCAAAGAACTCAATTCTATTCCACTGAAAATTACTTCTAGGTACTTGACATATAGTGCATATTAATTTGCTACATAGATTCTTAGACTAGGTGATAGATTTACAAATTTCCCTGGCAAATATTTACTGAGTGCCTGCCATAAACCAGGTGATATGTGAGATTAGAAAAAAAAACAAAAAGCAAAGCTTATCTAAGACTAAGGGGATAAACCCCAATAAAATAGAGTCCAACCCAAACATGCAAAGCTTCCTTAGCATAAAAAAAGCCAAAGATACAGCATCTAATAGTAACTACCACCCAAGTGCCCGCTGCATGTAAAGCATGCAACTGTTTTTCCACGTGTGCATTACATTTGGGACCACTGTCATACTTTTATTGATATTTGTTTTAAAATGCTGATTTCTATGAGATTGCCAAGTTTCTGCAAAACAAAGCACTACTTGGCAGACTATCTCCTGGGTGAAGGCAGGTGGGCAGCTACCTCATTTGAAATACCCGCTGGTTGCAGCTTAGATGTGTACCACAGAGGATGGCAAGCGAAAACCTTGAGTATTGTCAACCTCTACCTCCAACAACAGAGTGTAATGCCCAGAGTTCGGGGTCCCCAATAATCAACAACCAGGGAGCCTTTTTCCAATGAAAAAGCAAAGAGTCTTTATTCAAACGCGAGTTTGGCTCCCAGCCTCTTTCAGGAGCAGCAGCGAGACGAGAGAGCGAGCCCCGGAAGAACAGTGGGTTCATTGGGGTTTGGTCATTTGGGCGGGCTTAGGGAAGTGACGAGGGTTACAGAGATTGTCGCTGTGTTCCTGGAGCTTCATTGGTCCATTCGGGTGGTGGTCAGGGAAGCTAGGACATCGCTGGCACACCTGTGGCTACTCCCAGAAAAGGGAGGGGGTTTAGGCAGGGGTTCCAGCCCTAGAGGCCCTGTTTCATGTCGTGAAGGTAGATCCAAAGTTCCACTTCCCATGTGAGACTCATATCTCACCATGATCAATTTTCACTGAAACATCCTGAACCTCTCCCTGCTACCTTGCAAGTACTGAGTACTCTACTCCTCCTCATAAAGAGGAGTCACAGCATGGAGTCATTTCAAAAACTCCCACTAATGTGTGCCTTATCTATTAGAATTTACTTAATGAAAAATGGAAGAAAACAAGGGTTGTAAATCTTAGAACATGAGTACTCAGAATTCGTGACTTTTTCTTTAATGATCACGAGACAACTGACAGCTGGCCACATCCTTAAAACCTCATCCCCAGGGTCTGAAAAAAGTATCCATTTCCATGCAGTGTGTATTCTAAATGCTGTAAGTGGATGTCAATAAATGATTTACATATTTGTGGAGGAGGAGGAGGAGGAAGTGGAGGAGGAGGAGGAGGAAAAGAAGGAGAAAGAGAAGAATGAAGAGGAGGAGGAGGAGGAGGAGGAGGAGGAGAAGGAAAAGAAAGAGAAGGAGAAGAATGAAGAGGAGGAGGAGGAGGAAG
>JAAGEH010002531.1:71970839-71991096 GCA_011751065.1 Lasiurus cinereus
ACACACACACACACACACACACACACTTGCTTCTCCCAGCTCCAGGGGGAAAGAAAATTATCCTGCAGCTTCTCTAAGACCAGGCCTCTGCCTGCTTCCGGGAGTCCAGAGCAGCGGCTCTGTTGAATGCTGAGATGGCAGGGTTCAGAGAAAGAACAGGGGTGGTTTGCTCTGTCCCCAGAGCGTACTCTGGCACACCCAGCAGATGTGCTCGGGACGGCGGGGGAGTAGGGACTAGGATGCTGTTACGGTCTTCTCTGGCACCGGCATCTGCTGAAATCCTTCTCAATCCATCCACCCATCCATCCATCAGAAATGTTTACAAACTGTATTTAAAAAGTGCCTAAATGTGCATAAAATCTATCCCGCCCCTGAGAATTCTTCCAAGCTGTTGTGTGGATGGTGGGGGTATTTGAGGGGAGGGAGGTCCCAAATATCACCGAAGCCCTGAGCAGGATTTGAGAGTGGCACCTCCAAGCTGCCTCTGATTTGGGTGGGGGGGAGGGACCTGCCAGGATTTTTCCTTCTTTTTGTGCAAGAGGCTGAGTTCACCCTGGGGGCTGGCCAGGAATCGACAGGTACCTGAGAACAGGGTTGCCCATTGCCCACCGCCAGGGCCCTGGGCTCCCCCTCCCTCTTGAATGTGTCCTCAGCATCTCTACTTTTTTTAAAAAAAAGATATATTTTTTATTGAATTTTTACAGAGAGGAAGGGAGAGGGATAGCGAGTTAGAAACATCAATGAGAGAGAGACATCGATCAGCTGCTTCTTGCACGCCCCCCACTGGGGATGTGCCCACAACCAAGGTACATACCCTAGACTGGAATCGAACCTGCGAACTTTCAGTCCACAGTCCGATGCTCTATCCACCGAGCCAAACCAGTTTCGGCCTCTAGTTCTTCCATAACCACCACATCTCCAGCTTTTGAAGCAAGAGACACGGCCTGGAGCTGTCCACGAGCTGACCCGAACCCTGGCATTGATTTTGCAAGTGAGCCACTTGGTGTTGGCTCCCCCTCTTTTTCTGCCTAGCCACCAGCTTATTTGCTGTGTCACTCGAGTTTCTGTTAATGCCACCATAGGCAAGTCCAACTTTCCTGTGCAGGTGACAAACACTGGAATAATTATATTTAGATTCACGCAGTTGCCCTTTAGGTTTTTATCTACAGCTCCGTGCCTTCACCAGCCTCTGCTTCACCCCCGAAGGCAGGAGACTCCCCTGTCCTCACTGTCATTATGTTCCCACATCCCTTTTCATGGTTTGGATTCCTGCTTCTGGTGCCAATGAAATGTCCTTATCCTATCCCTGGGAATGATGACTGCTTTCTCTCGGTCAGCGGTTGAGATCATCTTTCTGTTGCAACTCTTATCATTCCAGCCAAGAACTGACTTAGGAACATAGGACAGTACGACACCAACCCCTTTATTAGACCCCCCTGTTCCTTTTCTAGCACAGTCCAGTGGTATCCACATTGCCAGCACCCCGGGCTCTCTTGTCCATTTTTATTTCTTGCTATGGCTTTATATGTATAGAATTAAAAATAGACTTATTCCGACAAGAGGTCCTCTCTCAAGTGTGACGTCATTTACCTCAGTGAAAGGATCCAATGATGGAAAAATTAGGAAGACAAGATTCATTTCTTCCCTGGCTATTTAATAAGACTGTAGAACCTTAGTGACACTGAGATGGGGTACAGGTTGTCTGGCCGCTCTGTCGGAGTGGAGGGAGAGCCACGAAGAAGGAAGAGCCCTGATTGACAGATCCCTGGTTCTGGGCACCAGTGATGGGGCACCAGTGTCCACTAGTGAGGTGGCCTTGTGCACAAAGACTGCCTTTTTTAGGTCCCAGGTTCCTGAGAAATTGTGTCCCTTCTTAGTGACTCACCAGAAAAAGACAAAGTCTGTTATTTTTTAGAGGAAGGTCTGTTATGGAAGATAACGATCATAGCACCTGCCTTGTTTGTGAGGTGTTTACTGTAGCTAGTAACATATCTATGCTTTTTGTCCTGATAGCACAAATTCCATCTCTAAAACATTAATTAACCCTCGGAACTCCCTGGCCTTTATTATCTTCAGTTATTATGAGACAAGACAGAGATTTAGTTACTAAGGATACCAGATACCTCGTCTCTCTCAGGCTTCATTATGTGAATGCACACCCTCCAGGAAGGTTTAGAATGTGATCATACTACCTCAACTGAAGACCCATGCTACCTTTTTTTTAAAATATATTTTATTGATTTTTTTTACAGAGAGGAAGGGAGAGGGAGAGAAAGTCAGAAACATCGATGAGAGAGAGACATCAATCAGCTGCCTCCTGCACGACCCCTACTGGAGTTGTGCCCACAAGCAAGGTACATGCCCCTGACCGGAATCGAACCTGGGACCCTTCAGTCAGCAGGCCGATGCTCTATCCACTGAGCCAAACCAGTCTCGGCCCATGCTACCTTTAAACGGTACCTAAAGCTTTTTATAAAGAAATCCTGCGTTGACTCAAATATTTGCTAGATCTCTAGTGGTAGAATCGGCTATTTGTTGCTTATGCTTTTTTTGTTTCATTTATATGCCCATATAATGGGCATATAAACAAATACGAATGGATACCCATTTATGTGTGTGCATGTGAAAGAGACAGAGAATGAAAGGAGAGTGGAAGAGAGGAAGAGGGAGAGAGAGAGAGAGAGAGAGAGAGAGAGAGAGAGAGAGAGAGAACTTTTCTGTGCCTGGGTGATCTGGGGCAGGCTGAGGACCACCTGCCTTTCCTAGTCATCCCTCTGCTTGGTTTCCTCCACCCTGTGACTTACATAGAAGGGGATGGTTTCCTGCTGGTGGAGGGAGGAGCGTGAGGAGAATGTCTTCATATTTACTTTAATTTATTTTATTTTATTTGTGCAGGACTCAGGAGAGAGAGGAGGCCATGAAGACAGTAGAGGCCATGCACTGCTGTCCACAAGCTCCTCCCTATCACAAACGGGAGGCAGGTGAAAGCAATTGGCAGCGAGCTAATGGGGCGATGCCAGCACAGAGAAAAATGATTTCTCGGGAGGTGTTGAGGATTCTGTGACACAAGATCTATATATTTCACTGTGTGCCCATCACCCAAAGTCAAATTCTATCTGCCACCATTATTAGGACCCCTCACCCCTAGTTCCCTTTCTCTCTGGCAACCACATGATGCTGTGTCCACGAGTTTCAGTTTTATATCCCACATAGGAGTGAAATCCTATGGTTCTTAGCTGTTTCTAAGAACCCACTTATTTCACTTAGCAAAATATTATCAAGTTCTATCCATGTGGTCACAAATGGCAGTACTTCATCTTTTCTTATGGCTGAGTAGTATCCATTGATATCTTCTTTCTCCAATCCTCTATTAAAAGGACAGTTTGGCTGTTTCCATGACTTGGCCACTGTGAAAAACGTTGCAATGAACATAGGGGTGCATTTATGTGTGCAATACATGTTTTCAACTTTTTCGGGTAGCTAGCCAGGAGAGAGAATGCTAGGTCATATAACAACTCTATTTTTAATTTTTTGAATATTCACCAGACTTTTCCCTTAGTGGATGTGCCAATTTACATTCCCACCAGAAGTGAATGAGGATTTCTTTTTCTCCACAACCTCTCTGACATTTGTTATTTTTCTTGAAAAGAATAGCATTCTAAGAGGTGTGAGGTCATATCTCATTGTTATTCTGATTTGCACTTCCCTAATTGCTAGTGAGGTTGAACATCTTTTCACATATTTTTTGACCGTTTGCATATCTTCTTGGGTGAGGTGTCTGTTCAGGTCGTCTGTCCATTTTATTAATTGGATTGTTTCTTTGGCACTAAGAGTTCTTTATATATATATATATATATATATACATATATATATATATATATGAGGTATTAACTTTCTGATGGACTTATTATTTGCAAATATCATCTCCCATTCAGTAGGTTGCCTATTTGTTTTGTTATAGGTTTCTTTTGCTGTGCAGAAGCTTTTTAGCTTGATATAGTCCCAGTTATTTATTTTAGCCTTTACTTCCCTTTCCTTTGGGTTCAAGTTCATAAAATGTTCTCTAGGATCAAGGTCCATGAATTTAGTACCTATGTTTTCTTCTATGTAATGTATAATTTCACATCTTATATTTAGATCTTTGATCCATTCTGAATTAATTTTTGTTCATGGCGACAAACGTAACTAGTTTCATTCTTTTGCATGGAGCTTTCCAATTTTCCCACAGCATTTATTGAAGAGGACTTCTTTTCTAAATTGTGTTTCTGGATTCTTTGTAAAAAAAATTATATACCTATATAGATGTGGTTTTATATCTGGGATCTCAATTCCATTGATCTGTATATCAGTTTTTTTTCTGCCAATACCATGCTGTTTTGATTACCATAGCTCTGTAATATAATTTAATGTCAGGTACTGTGATACTTCCAGCTTTATTCTTTTTTCTCGGAATTGTTTTGGCTATTTGGGGTCTTTAGTGGTTCATACAAATCTGAAAATTTTTCTTTTGTTCTATTTCTTTAGAATATGTCATTGGGATTATAATAGGGATTGCATTAAAACTGAATATTGCTTTGGGTAATATGGCCATCTTAACTAAGTGCATTCATAAAATTGGCAAACCCAGGCTTAGATTCACTAACATAAAAAGAGAAAAGACCTATTTAAACAAAATCAAAGAGATGCTATCACAGGCAGCACAGATATACAAAGAAACACACTAGAATACTAAGAAAGACTATATGCCACCAAATTCAATAACCTATAAGAAATGGATACTTTCCTAGAAATATATAACATTCCTAGGCTAGATCATGAAGAATTGGAAACTCTAAATAAACAGACCAGCAGTGAGGAAATTGAAACACCCATCAAAAACCTTGTTAAAACTAAAAGTCCAGGATTAGATGGCTTCACCAATGAATTCTACCAAACATTCAAAGATTTAAAACTTAACCTTCTCAAACTCTTCTAAAAAAAACGGATTAAGAGGCAATTCTTTCTAACACATTTTATGAGGCCAATAAGTTTAGTTTCCTGTAGGACTGGGGATGAGGGCCAAGACTGGAGCAATTGCTATTGGTACTGATTTACATAAAAAGGAAGCAGAGAATAGATGCTGTTGTAACTGCTGGGACAGGTATAACCCTCCTAAGAATACACATCAGCATTGCTTTTCCCCCTTCTTCTATAATAAAAAAATAGAGTAACATTTTCTAAATAATATTTATTCTCTTGTTTGTACCGTGTGTTCTATGCATCGTTCATTCAACAAAATCTTTGCTCTTGAGAGTTCATTCATTCTGTGTGGGTTTAATGAGCTTCCTTTTAATGTCACAGTCAAATCATCATGTACTGCTTTGAACAGTGAGGGGTAAAGGTGGAAAATAATTACTATCTATTTTCCATCTCGAGGTCCATCAGTGTCATAGGACGAGAGGTAGCAGAAAAAGAATAATGAGGAAAGGACTTTGCCCAGCAGGATGCTGACTTAATTAATTTACCCCAAGCTAATCCAAAGAGAGTGGAAAATTGATTTAAGAATAAAATAACATGCTTATTTTAATCACTAAGTTTATTTTATCACAAGTTTTGCTTTAACTCTAAGCAATCAACATCATTTGTTTTAATGGAGATATTGTATAAACTCAAGTCCAAAAAGGGTATGTAACAATTTACTCACATTTAATGAATTCATTCATTCACTTAATCCAATACTAAACATTGATGTTAAAACATGCAGTTACAATAAAGTGAGGGAGAAAGACTCATGAATAAATAATAGTGTAGCAAGAGCATCAGCTCCCTCCCTTAGCTTTGTCAAGGAGCCTCAGATGTGACTTTCAACCCAATGTATTTTTAATTAGCCATTTTTATGACTCCTTAATGTAATATTTTCAGTTAAAACCATAGACTGGTAGTCAGATTCAAACTTCTGAGTACGTTTCAAATATCCCTGAGCGAGCAGGATAAATATAAATTACGCTCTCTTTTTTTTTTTTTGTTAAATTGAACTTATAGGGGTGACATTGGTTAATAAATTGATACAGGTTCCAGGCATACAATTTTACAACACGTAATCTGTATACTGTATTGTGTGTTTATCACCCCAAGTCAAGTCTCCTTTCATCACCATTTGTCCCCCCCTTTACCCTCTTCTTCCTCGTCTCACCCCCTTCCCATGAGTCCTTTTCTTCTTGGCTTACTCCCTTCACCCTTCTTACCCAACCCTCAATCCCCTCCCCTCTGACAGCTGTCAGCCTGTTCTAGGTAGCCAGGAATCTAGCTTTGCTTTGCTTATTTCATTCATTGGATTCCACAGAGAAGTGAAATCATATGGCATCTGTTTTTATCTAACTGCCTTATTATACTTAGCATAATAGTCTACAGGTGCAAAAGGAAATATTTCCTTTTTATAGCCAAGTAGTATTCCACTGTGCAAATGTACCACAGCTCTTTTATCCACTCATCTACTGATGGACCCCAGGGTTGCTTCCAAATCGTGGCTATTGTAAATAACACTGCAATAAACAGAGGTGCATATATATTTTTTTAAATTAGTGTTTTGTTTTTTTCAGATATATTTCCAGAAGTGGAATTGTTGGGTCATAGGCAGTTCTATTTTCAATTTTTTTTGAGATAACTCCATATTATTTTCCATGGTGGCTGATCCAATCTGCATTCCCACTAACAGTGCACAAGGGATCCCTATTCTCTACATCCTCATCAACACTTGTTATTTGCTGATTTATTGATGATAGCCATTCTGACAGGTGTGAAGTGATAGCTCATTGTGGTTTTAATTTGCATTTCTCTCATGATTAGCGGTGTTGAGCATTCTTTGATATGTCTATAGGTCATCGGTATGTCCTTTATGGAGAGAAGTATCTATTCCAGTCTTTTGCCAATTTCTTAATTGGATGGTTTGTAATTTTGATGTAGAGTTTCATAAGTTTCTTATAGTTTTTTTAAATTTATCTTTATTGCTGAAAGTATTAAATATATCTCCTTGGTGGTTTTTTTCCCCATTAACCTCCCTCTACCCCATACCTATCCCTCCCAGGTCTTCACCACATTGAAGACCAGGGAGGGATAGGTCTGTGTCCATGGGTTATGCATGTATGCATATAAGTGATTTGTTAATCTCTTCCTGTTGTTTCCCCCTCCCCCTCTGAGACTCATCAGTTTGTTCCTTGCTTTCATGTTTCTGTATCTTATTTTGTTTTTAATGGTTTATCTTTCTGGTACATTAGTAGATCAGAGTATAAGATTTCTAACCAGGCCATGCTTTGAATCTTAACTGTCAGACATTAATTCTTTGACCATTGATTAATCACTTAAGTTTTCTTCAACTGTAAAATGATAATAATATTGCATACCTATAAGGTTTATAAGGTGGCTCAAAAGAAAATCCATAATTGACAGATCCATCATTGATGTTGCATTAGTAGCTATCATTGATTAATTAATGATTCCTTTGTTTATTATCACATTAATTATTAATTAGTAGTCCTATTTATATTAGGAATATAGGGAAAAACTCAAGACAGAATATTTGGCATTATTGCTCATTTTGATGAAAACAGTGCACTTCAATCTTTCTAACTACTTACTAGTAAAATTTTTAATGAAACTGTTGGCCAGTTAAATGTATAATTTGGTGATATAAGATCATAATTTTTCTCTTATAAGCAGCCAGAATGCAGCATCTGCGTACAAGGTTCAGAGTTCTGAGGGCTTCTCTTGGCCACACTGCCACATGCTCACTGAAGATAGTTACAGAAGCCCAGAGCAGTCCTTCATTGAAATCAGGGAACACTATGGCAGTGTTCTTTAGCCTTGTTTTTATTATTGCCTTCTAAACAGACATCCCAGACACTCTTTTCTCTAATCATTTCCATTCCCATGTATATACAGATACATACTATGCATTTATTCAAGTACTGTCTATATCAGTGGTTCTCAACCTGTGGTCGCGACCCTTTTGAGGATCGAATGACCCTTTCACAGGGGTCGCCTAAGACCATCGGAAAACACATATTTCCCATGGTCTTAGGAACCAACACACCGCTCCTCGGTGTAGCAAAGTGTGGCAATGTAGTTTACTGTTGTCATATGAAGACTGTTACCCATACTACACCACGATTCAAGACAACATTTCATTTATTTGTAATTAGAAATAAATATTTCACAATATATAGTTACAGATTGTTTTTGTGAATAATCACTATGCTTTAATTATGTTCAATTTGTAACAATGAAAATGCATCCTGCATATCAGATATTTACATTACAGTTCATAACAGTAGCAAGATTACAGTGATGAAGTAGCAACAGAAATAATTTTATGGTTGGGGGTCACCACCACATGAGGAGCTGTATTAAAGGGTCGCGGCATTAGGAAGGTTGAGAACCACTGGTCTATATATACCTATCTAGATCTAGATCTATCGGTAGATGATAGGTAGGTAAATTGCTAGGTGAAAAATATCTGTGCTTTATATATAAAGATAAAGGTTTTAGCTCCCCCCAATTTTCATCTCCTGGAAGCAATAACACCCTGCTTGGTATGGTCAGTCTCTCTCCAAGACATCAGTTTACTGAGCTGTCGCTGGAGAGAGAACTAGACCTTTGGTGAGTACAGATAACTCTTTGCAAGGGGTCTCTTAAGAGTTTAGGGAAGAGTTGAGCAGTCCCAGTCTTCACAGAAAGGAGATATATAAACAGCAAGCACTTTACATGGCCCATCTATTGTGCCTGAGAAGGATGGTGCCTTATAAATAGACAATTTACCCAAACAGTTTAAGGATAGATGTATGATTTTGGAGTGGGGTATTGACACTATCAGAATCGTACAAGGAGGACATTGATCTATGGTTGCATTTGTGTGGATCTAAGTTGGGTAAACTTGGATAGTGAAGATTGATGAAGGGACTTTTGTAATAAAGCATGTGTGAGAGAACAATCATTTAACAAGAGCCATGGCAGTGAAATGGAGGGGAAAAAAAGAGAATGGTCAAAATTGCACCTAGCCGAGACCGATTTGGCTCAGTGGATAGAGCATCGGCCTGCAGACTGAAAGGTCCCGGGTTCGATTCCGGTCAGGGGCATGTACCTTGCTTTCAGGCACATCTCCAGTAGGGGGCCTGCAGGAGGTGGCTGATCGATGTCCCCCTCTCATCGATGTTTCTGACTTTCTATCCCTCTCCCTTCCTCTCTGTGAAAAATCAATAAAATATATTTTTTTAAAAAATAAAAAAATTGCACCTAATAAGCGGGACAAGGGCCAAAAGAGGATCCAGTGGTTGGAACCTGGATATGGACACTGAGAAAAGTGTGTGTCATTGACATACCAAGTCACGTCAGAAAGAATATCTGATTTAAGACATTTAAAAAGAACATAATAAATTTTAGCCATTGCCTACTGATAGAAATGTTTATTTGAGATTAGCCACTAATATATTTAAATAGGTTTATATGTGTTTGTCTCTCATGCAGGCCATATTTTTCACTTATGCATATTAAAATAAATATATTTAAGTTGCATCTTAACTGATGGCACTTCCTAGTAAAAGATTAGCAATAGCATTAGCTACAGTATTTGTCTAAAATAATTTATCTCATAAAACATTATTCTATTTCCATTTGCAATGTGATGTTTTAGCATATATTTTCATAATAAAAGAGATCTTCAAGATGGGAGAGTTGTATTTGAAGAAACTTAACAACTAATGCTAATTAGACTCCTGATTATCTTTATGACATCAGACCTCTTAATAAGCAAGATTTTTCTAAAAAAATTATTTGTTTATCTAGAGTGAGAATGTCTCTGGGCAGAAGCCGTCAAGACTGATGAGTCTGTTTCTGAACACAGAATGTTTTCCTCGACATACTGATAATCATCTCAGGTATCCCATCACCACTCTGTTCAATGAAAATGATGTCCTATGAGAATCCGCTATAGCGGTTAGGAAGAAAAATTCCCAAACAAAAGATAAGCCTCATGGACCTAGTAGACACATAAAAAGTCCAAATGTAGAGATGGATCTTCATTCCCAGGCAGTTTTGCGATGTACGGCTCAACCTGTTCTCATATCATTAAGAAACCAGAACCAACAGGTAAGATACAAAGCTGCTGTAGGTTCTCTTACACCGGGTTTCTTGGCTACACTCATAATTTTGCTTCATTCTGGAACTATCCAATTGTATTTATTCAAGTGAAGATTTGGATTCAGTTCAATGAAGGTATTAGTACAGAGAGGTAAGCTCCTTAGGGGAAGTTGTAGCAATTCAAAGACAGCTAGAGCCAGAGCCAGAGCTGAAAAAACATGACATATAGATTAAAATGGAGAGGTAATATACACATCTAAGTTCAGCAAACACATCTGCTGGAGATTATTCATTAGTTATACAGACTCGAAAGCCATTACGATGTCCCAAATCCACGAGTTCTCTGGGTTTGCAATTGCCAGACTAACTGAAGGAAGTTGGCATGAGTTTTGATGGGATTTTCAAGGTGGCTTTTTGTGTTACACGTATCAGCAGGCACAGACCAGATGCTGTAGGTTTTTCTCATAGAATGTAATTCCGATGTGTTCATTCTCGCAGGGGTATTTGCATATCAGATGCAAAGAATTTAATCACAACTCAAGGGAATAAAATAACTATAGCTTCTCCACCTTCTGAGTCCTCAACTTTCTCTGAAAACCCAGACTTATCCAACATCTGACCTTTGTGAAGGAATTATTTATGTGCATGATAATCAGATGTGCAAATGTGTCTCAGAAGGAGCTGAGGAAGAAAAATATCCTCTGATAACAAATCCTTAGGTGAGATCATCATCATTTTGTCAGACAAAATTTATATTATTTTTATTTCTATTCAGATAGAAGCCTCATGTAAAATTTACAAATAGTTTAACTCTACATCCATATGTTTCGAGTCAAAGAAAAAAACAAGCACTATTTTTTTTCTCAGTGAATGTCCACATTTAAATATTAACAATGGAATGTGCCATAGACATTCAGTGATAGAAATGGCTATTGCTACTAGAAAGTGTATCATGATGGAGTTGTATACTATAAAATACTTAGTATTCTGTTCTGAAATTATGATTGTAATTTTGCCAGTATAATTTAAATTAAATAGCTATATTTTATTTCAATTTAACTCAATTTTATTTGGGGTGAAGGTACATATCATATTCTTTTTGAAAAATGTATTTTATTGATTTTTTTACAGAGAGGAAGGGAGAAGGATAGAGAGTTAGAAGCATCAATGGGAGAGAAACTTTGATCAGCTACTTCCTGCACACTTCCTACTGGGGATCTGCCCACAACCAAGATATATGCCCTTGACCAGAACGGAACCCAGGACCCTACTATCTGCAGGCCAACACTCTATCCACTGAGCCAAACCGGTTTTGGCTCATATTTTATTCTTCAGTTTTAAATTCCCAACGGTGTGTTGTACATAGCAATAGATGAGTCAAGCAAGGACTTTACATTTGAAGCTTGTCTTGGGCAACTGGAAGATTAGTAGATTTCTACCTCCACTGACCATAATCTTAAAAGTTTATATAGAGACCTAACTGGATTCAGTCACATATTGTGTCTAGATGGCCTCAACACCTTGTTCTCTCAAGGTTGCTTGACAATGGAGAGTGGTCGGGAGAATGTACATCCCAAGGACAGGGAAAAGGGTGAGGAATCTCTGATTATCTAGGTCCAACTCAAGGATCAACTGGCGGTCATGTTCTCTGGATGACCTCCTCTAAAAGCCTTCAAGGAGTGCATAGCCTTAGAGTGGAATGCATCCCCTCATGGCCTAGAGAGTCTTAGACACCAGTATGAGATTCAGGTCCTACCTCCTCCAGTCATTTAAAGCAGATATTAATAAACTTGGGCCCATGGTCCAGATCCTGTCCAAGGTCTGTTATTATGCAGCTTATGAGCTAAGAAAATTTTTACATTATTAAAGGTTGATAAAAGATAAAAAAAAACCCTATGCAACAGAAATCTATGTGATCCACACAGCTGATAATATTTCCTCTCTTACCCTTTACAAAAAAGGTTTTCAGACTCCTGACTTAGAGGAATAGGTTTCCTGCTTTATCACTTGTTCTGATCCCACCCTCTCCCCATAGAGTGAGAGCTAATTATCTTTTCACATTATGGTGATTCTAAAGCAAAAGCAACAATATTAATATTTGTCATAGAAAGGAAAGTTTGAGTATTAATTGAAATACTTCTTTTAAAAAGGAAAGGAATGTATATTCATATTGTTAGAGAAACACTAAAAACATAATTGGAATTACTCAATTTGATCATTTTATTTAAATTCATTGTGGTCAGCACATAGTTGGATCTTACTCTTTCCTTCAACCTGATCATCTTTCCTTTTTAATTTGAATGTTTAGACTATATACATTTAATGTGATTATGGTATAGTTAAGTTTATAGCTGTCATCTTGCTATTTGTTTTCTATTTTTCCCCATCTATTTTTTTCCTCCTGCTTTCTTTGTTTTCTTATTTAATGGATATATAGTAAATTTCACAGACACTTTCCAGGTGATATTTTACCCCTTTATCTATATAAGAAAAACCTAATATGCTAAGTGCCCAATCGTTTGTTCAACCTTTTGACCAGTTGCTATGATGCACACTGATTACCCGGGAACAGATGCTTTGACTGGTAGGTTAGCTCGCTACTGGGGTCCAGCCAAACAGAACTAGGCAAGAAGGGCCACACCATGCCTTGGAGTCCTCCCATGGCCCCTCCCTGGCCCCAGTTATGCACCTGTGGAGTCCCTTGGCCTGGCCTGCACCCTCTCACAATCTGGGAAACCTTCTTTATCACGAGTGAGAATCTGGGGACTAATTGTCATTAATGCTTTGTGTGTTTCACATGTTGACAAATCACAGGAAAATGCTTTCCTGACATAGTTAAACTTTAAAAACATTGATTTCTATATAAATAAAAGGTGGGAATTTTTATTTAAATTATTCCTCATGTTTTCATGTACTGGCTTAAAATATGAGATCAAAGGAAGGAAGCCAGAAATAGATATTTCATAAACTTCAACAGGACAGGAAATTAAATGTTTTCCCCATTTGAGTCCATATTTTGAGAAAGCCCTCTGCTTAGAGAGTCCTTCCCAATTCCATCTGTCTCAGATGACTTCTTCCTTCACGGTAATGTGCTCAGGCTGTGGGGTGTTTCCTGAAATCATTAGGTTCCTGCTCTTCACTGCACATATTAATGATCCCCTCCTCCAGAACACTCTATCTGATCTGTTCAGTAAGTGGTGTATATGCTGCCTCTATTCTATGTTAATTCATTTTAGTTTTTATTCATAAACTGCTTGAACTATTCAACAATTGTATAGTAAGTGTAGGTCTTACATCTCAACTCCAAATAGCTGAGTCTCCTGCTCTGAGAAGGGTCTGGGAAAGGTATTTGTTTCACTTGAATTTTGTAGGGTGCAATCCAAAGCAGAGGTGCATAGAAAATCAAGCTCAGGAAGGTACAGAAAAAAGTATGAAGGGCCAAGGGAGCAATCTGAACTAGATGCAAAACTATGAAGTTGGGACAGGGGTGTTACTGAGAATCTAAGACTCTTGCTAATGATTGGAATCAGATGGTTGAGATCAAGGCCTCTGTGGGTCTCACCTGGTATATAACAGAGAGAGAGAGAGAGAGAGAGAGAGAGAGAGAGAGAGAGAGAGAGAGAGAGAGAGAGAGGGAGAATATGAATGAGAGAATGAATTACTATATAATAGTTTCTTATGGCTGGCATAATAGATGATCAAAAACTTGGTGACTCTGCCGAAACCGGTTTGGCCCAGTGGATAGAGCTTCGGCCTGCGGACTGAAAGGTCCCAGGTTCGATTCCGGTCAAGGGCATGTACATTGGTTGAGGGCACATCCCCAGTAGGGGGCGTGCAGAAGGCGGCTGATCGATGTCTCTCTCTCATCGATGTTTCTCACTCTCTATCCCTCTCCCTTCCTCTCTGTGAAAAATCAATAAAATATATTTAAAAAAAAAACCTTGGTGACTTGAACCCATGTAGGTAAACTCTACAGTTTACACATTTAACCACTGTGCTTTAGAAAATACTAGATAATCTGACCCTCCATTTTTTCAACACTAAAAGGGAAACACTGGCAATAACAGGTTTGTTGTGAGGTAACACATCTGAAGATGCTGGTGTGTGGAAAGCTGCTATGCTTTTAATTACTGATATTAATAACAGAGTCAAGAGTCTCAGGTTGAGAGTCAGCTGGGTCAAAGTCCTGAAAAATCAAAAAATGTCTGACTTTCACTAATGTCACCCAAGTGCAGTCAGTACACAGGAGAGCTGGCTGTGCTGAAAAGGACAGACGTAGGGGTCACTGGAATGGAAGCTTCTACAAGGAAGTGAGGATAGTTTTCACTCTCCTGCCTCCGGCATCCAGTAGGATGGCTACTATATGGTATGCAATCATTAAGGGCATGGAGAGAATAAATGAATGAGTGACAATATGTTTTTTGAAAGCAGGAACTATTCATCATTTCTTCTCTATTCCATCCTCCTCACTAGTTCCTGCCTCTCCAAGGTCATATAAACTTTTGTGATATAAAATAATTCTTTCATGCCAATCCTTGACTTCTATATCATACATTCTTCGGTCACCCATTTATCATGCACTTGTCTATTATATTCTTCTTTTGTTGCCCCTTCAAGATCAATATCAGCAGTGGTCATAAATAGGAACTTATTTATGCAGATCCCTGCATCTTTAGAGGGAGAAAGTTTGCAGCCTCATAACCTCCAATCTTTTGATGGAAACTTTCTCATGAGATTGAGAAACCTGGGGCAGAAATAGTGAGTGCAAATCTTGCTGGTGAGGCACATGGATGGGTTGAAAAGAATATGAGCACTGGGGATGTCTAAGTGTGACACTTAACCGATTCATGGAGTGCCAATCTGTGCCAGGGGCAGTCTAGACTTGGAAAACAAGACAGGTAATGACAGTTAAATAATAAATAAGGTTTGGTAGGTAGATATAAATATATTATAGATGAATAGATAGATGTTAAATAGCTAGTTTTATGTAATTCTCTTTCTGAACTTAATATCTGTGGTATCTTGCATAAACTATAACAATGATCTATGCCTCAGTTTCTGTTAAAACTTATTTAAATGCTTATCTCATAGGTTTCTGTACAAAATAAATAAGTAATCACAAATATATTTTCTATGTTTATTTATTTATAAAGTATCTGAACATACATATACACAAATATGTATATTTAAATAGATAGATAAAGAGAGAAACAGAGCAGAGGAGAAGTAGGCTTGACACATAATAGATAATAAGCTTTCCTTTCTTTTATTCTCAGCTGCAGGACTATAATCCTATCTAATAAAAGAGTAATATGCAAATTGACCATACCTCTGCTACACCCACAAGCCATGCCCATCAGCCAATCAGAGTGAGTATGCAAATTAACCCAACTAAGATGGCTACTGCCACAGAAAGAGCAGGAGAGAGGCTTGGATTTCTCCTGGCCATGGAGTAAGCCAAGCTTTCCATAAAGCCTGGCCTGTGGAGGCCTTCACTTAAGGCAACAAAGTTTCATTGGCTACCACCACAGAGGGAGGCTTGGGTTGCCTCTGGCAATGGAGGAAGTTAAGCTTTCTGCACACCCTGGTGGGCCCAGGACTCCACTCCAGGCTACAAAGTTTCAATTGTAGAAGATAAATAAATCCCAGATACCAGGGCCTCCACTTGGGTTGCTGGGGGGTGTGGCTGGCCTGCAAACCACCACAGACCCCTCACCCAGGCCACTCTGATCCAGGACACCCTTCAGGGAAAACCAGCTGGCCCCCACCCATGCACCAGGCTTCTATCTAACAAAAGAGTAATATGCAGATTGACCATCACTCCAACACACAAGATGACTGCCCCCCATGTGGTCAAAAGATCCTGCCCCCATGTGAACATAAGATGGCCACCACAAGATGGCCAGCAGGGGAGGGCAAGGACCAGGCTTGCAAAGGAGGGAAGTGTAGGTGATCAGGCCAGCGGGGGAGGGCAGTTAGGAGGGACCAGGCCTGCAATGGAGGGCAGTTGGGAGTGATCAAGCCTGCAGGGGAAGGCAGTTAGGGGTGACCAGGCCTGCAAGGGAGGGCAGTTGTGGACAATCAGGCCTGCAAAAAAGGGCTGTTGGGGGGGGGACGCAGGCCTGCAGGGAAGGGCAGTTAGGGGTGAGCAGGCCTGCAGGGGAGGACAGTTAGGGTTGACCAGGCCCACAGGGTAGGGCAGTTAGGGGCAAACATACTGGCAGGGGAGCAGTTAGGCATCAATCAGGCTGGCAGGGAGTGGTTAGGGAGTAATCAGGCTGGCAAGCAGAAGCGGTTAGGGGTAATCAGGAAGGCAGGTCGGTGAGCAGAGAGATGTCTGACTGCCTGTTTAGGCCCGATGCTACCTGGATCAGGCTTAAAGGAGCAGTCGGACATCCCCCTGAGGGGTCAGTCCCAGATTGGAGAGGGAGCAGGCTGGGCTGAAGGACATTACCTCCTCCCCCTCTCACCCCTAGCGTGCATGAATTTCATACACTGGGTCTCTAGTGCATTGGTAACTACTGTTTATTATCTGAGTCCCAGCTTTCTTTGTAGACCCTTCTCAACCTACAGCATCAATTTTGGGCCAGGATGTGGCCCCCTGCCTTCTCTAAGGGCCCTAAATGACATCTGAGATTTCCAATAACCTTCACTGGTCTGCCATCCGTGCAGGAAAGCACCAGGTACAGCTGGGCTGAGCCAGGGACCATGCTGGGAGCTGTCTGCAGATGGTAATTATCCTCACACAGCCATGGCTCCATTAAAGACAAAACTTTAGAGATGAAATGTCCAGGATCCTATCACCGGTCCCTACTTCAAACATAACCCCTGTGACTTGAAGGCCTTTCATGTGGCTCCCGCAGTGTCACGAGGCCTCAGCGTCTCCTACCTGAAGGCAGAACCAAGGATGGCACTAAGATGGCAGGCACATCCCAGTTAATTGAGTTTATTTGCTAATTTGCAGAGAAACCCGATTAATACAAGAAGTTGTGCATGTCTTCTTTTTTTGCAGATCAGTTTTGAAATGATAACGGACTGATCTGCTCTGACTGGAATGAGGAAAACACTCCATGCTGAACCATCATATGGGAAGGTGATGAACATATGTTTCTAATCTGAGCTCAGAGAAAAGCAAAAATACACAATTTAGCAACTCTTAGTTCTTGACAACCACTCCCAGGTTATTTCAGCTCAAAACAAATGAGCAGATGGTTCAGGGAATCAAGAGATTAACGGGCTTGGTGTGGAAACGATGCTTCTGAGCGCCGAGTTTCACGACCACAGTGAGCTCATTCCTTCTGAGAACGGGGTCAACTCGGAAACATCTAATGCAGATCTCCCCATCAGTAAACATGGAGGCGAGCTCTCCACACAGGTGAGTATCGGGGGGCTGAAGCAGCTGCCCTCCTGATCTTAAATCACACCCCAGGTGGGGGAGTTCATGGGAGAGTATTGGGTTTCTTCAGAGCCTGATGGGTCTGGATATGATCAGGGGTCTGATGTGCTGCAGGTAAAGGTGAAGGGAGAGGGGTACCATCTGCCCTGGAAGGAAGTGTGGGCCCACAACAGAAAAGGAGTTTGGCTAGCACGATGCTGACTTTGAGGGGAACAAAAGACGCCACCCCCAGAAAGATTCACTTCGGCATGTGGGTTATTTTGAGCTGAAGACTATCTGAGCCTAGCAGACTCAGGAAGTGCTTCTTATCTCTCCCTTCACTGCCTGAAAGACTTTAGATAGGGGGCCAGCGCCAGGAAGAGAGCTATTACTAAAAATAACTTCATGTCCGAAGGACTTGTCTTCACCTGGGGGTAAAGATTTGTTTCCCAAACAAACATCTGCCCTCTCCACCTCCTATGAAATGACTTTCTGCCCTTGTGATTCAAACCCTCATCCTCTTCTTAGTTCAGGATGGTATATAAACCTCAATGACATGATTGCTGGGGAATCTCATTTGAATGGAGCTCAATTTTTGTTTGTATGTACAGAATTGGGTTTTCTCCTGTGAAACTGTCTTATGTCAATGCCATTATTAGACCAGCAAGAGAACCTAGAAGGGAAATATTTTCTAACCCTACATCATTTTCAGTCATAATTGTTTTCTATAGTCAGACTATGAGCAGCTTATTTCATTTCTTGGCATATCTGTTCCTGTTAAAATTCCTAAACCTGTGGACGGTGGTACCTCAAGATACGAGTTTAATTCGTTCCGTAACCTTGGGACGTGGGAAACTATGAGATGCTCAAGTGGAGGTAAACTGGTGGGTCATGTGCAGCCGGCCGATTCTCGAGATTACTCCTATCTCAACTGTTGCTCGTATTTCAAAGCAAAAATCGCTCGCTCGACGGCTCGTATCTCAAAAATCTCATATGTTAGGGCACTCGTATCTCGAGGTACCACTGTACACAGTATGCTGGCCCTACGTGCCATCAGAAGTGGACAGGACTGCATTGAAAGCAGCTGGTTAGAATGGGAAGGCTAACCTCATCATAATTAGCCACCACCTTCCAAAGTTTGGAGTAAAATTGGTTTATAGAAACACTGTAACCTGAAAGGTATTTGGTTTACCATTAAGCTGGCAGTCTTTAAAGGGAGTCATGGTCGACCAGCAGGCTTTGCAGGCAAGTTTCATTCATGCCGCTGCTGCTGTCCACTACACCTGCGGGCTGGGAGTCGGGTCTGGGTGTGCAGGGGTGTGATGCCTGACTCTGGGGGAGCCAGGGTGTGTACTGGTTCAGATGCTGGGCATCTTTCTTTTGATTGGGACATGGGTTGAG
Source organism: Lasiurus cinereus (assembly GCA_011751065.1). Classification (NCBI taxonomy): domain Eukaryota; kingdom Metazoa; phylum Chordata; class Mammalia; order Chiroptera; family Vespertilionidae; genus Lasiurus; species Lasiurus cinereus. Next base: position 71,989,726 of record JAAGEH010002531.1, read on the forward strand.
ACCTCATTGTTAAGCAAAGAAAAAAGCTCTCTATTTCTTCACTGTGATAAGTTTTCTTTAACTACTTCTTTCCATCCCACACAAGGCAGTTAGTAAGAATACAGCTCCCCATGCCCTCAGATTAAAAAGAAAGAAAGAAACAAAAAACACCCACATTAGTTCTTTGTACCCAAATTGGATTCCAGTTAGCACAGTGGTTTTACGTCATCCAAGTGAACTTATTGGCTGAAAGTTGCCATCGAAATTCCAAGTTTCATTACTCAACCATCAAATAATTTCTAGTGTGCAATCTGCAGACTTGTTATTGCTTCTTGTCATAGCTGTCTCCTGAGGCTATAAACATTGCTAGTACTTTTTAAACCTCAGGAGCAAGTTGTGCTCACAGAGATTCTATTGACTTAATTTTTAATTAGTTTAAAGCAAAGCTGTGGTTAAAAAAGTAAATTATAGTTAACAGCAACATGAAAAGTAATATCTAGAATAATCCACGGATGTAGACCTAATGTTGATCCGATGTAGCAGTTGAGAGCTATAGGCCTTGTTTTTCTTGCCTTGCTTGGGGAAAAAAAACAAATGATATTATAAATGCACAGTGGGCTTTGCCTTAAAATTGAAAATAAATTGGGTGTGAAATTTGGTCTAAATGGCATTCCATAAGCACATTCTCTGACATAAAGCAAAAGTCCAACTTTTGGTGTTTAACAATCTGCTATTATATTACCTTTAATCCCACTCACCAGTGGAATTGGCAGTAATTTCATTTCTGCAACGGGATGTCAGGTGGGAACCTGAAGATATTCATTTTAGGGATCTCATGTCTATTCTGCGTCCTCCTATCTATTGTGCTGCATCTGTTGTAAGTTCCCATGAGCTTCCATACATGTTCCAGCTGAATTATGATCACAATTTGCTGAGAAAAGGCCCCATAGCTCATATTGGCTAAAATAAACCTTCTTACCCATCAGCCTGGCCCTGTAGTACACTCCTTTTTGCGGCCATCTTTGCAGCGGCCATCTTTGCGGCAGCCATCTTGTGATGATGCGAGGGTGAGACATCAGCTAGGATTTTATTAGTATAGATTCCTACTGTATAGTGTTGTCCTAGATAGCCTAGGTAATATTTTTTCAGGATTTCCTGTGCTTTCTGGTTGTCCCATGTCTCTTCCCTGTCAGAGTTGATAGGCCAATTTTGAGAGATGGAGGCCAGGCTCTAGCTGCCTCTTGGGATTCCCTGTACTCTCAAGCGACAGTTGAGGCCCATCCCTACCTTCCAGGGACCTATTGTCATCATGGCAGAATCCACTGTTTGGGGGGACTCTAGTCTATCAGCCTGAGAATCTGGAAAACCCCCATTAAAATTTAGGAGATAAAA
>JAAGEH010002531.1:71991106-72112320 GCA_011751065.1 Lasiurus cinereus
TCAGCCTGAGAATCTGGAAAACCCCCATTAAAATTTAGGAGATAAAAGCCAAATAAAATAGCCAAACATTATCAGCTATTTAGCTATTTCAGGTAACAATTTATAGGTTTCAATGTCGTTTCTCACAATTACATGTCAAAATAAATGTTCCAGATTTGCTAAAAATGCATTCTCATTCCAAAGGCGTTTCATACAGTTTAAGGTAGGGATATATTTCCCTTTGGAAACCTGTATTCAGCATGGATGCAATTTATATTTGGTCATTTATAGCTCCTGGTCATAATTTATAGAGGAGTGAGAAAAAGAAATGCTAGGGAAATCTAAACTATCCGCTTGGGACAGAAAAACCAGAACAAAACAAAACAGTGCAGCCACAGGCTAACACACCATCTGTCTCCCCATAATGTTAGGTCTTTGGACAATTTCTGCTAAATTTGCAAATTCAGTAAATGATGAGTCTCGCTTATTAACGTACTTTCCCCTTTCCCCGCAAGGAAATTAAATCTTAAGGATTTCAATGAGAAGCACATTTTGAATAAAAAAAGAAACCACTTTATCTTCCTCAGAAAAGCTGTCATAATTTTCTCTGCCTGAGCACAAACTCTTATTTTCGGAGCAGATTTGAGTTTGGAGGTCATTAACTTTAACTTCTGTTTAAAATTCGGAGGCTTCCTATTTTTATTTACTCTTCATCAATGTGTTCTTCTCAGGATCAAGTTGAGAGAAGACAATTTAAAGCATTTAACTTGTCTCAGAAATCATAGTATTCCAAAAGACAGAGAGTTTTCAGTGTTGTTTTTTTTTAATCATATATATATTTGAGACTCTAAGAGAGTAGCAGAACTTAATTAGCAGCAATTTCTTAAGTATCTATGGAGGTTGGGGTATGCGATGGCTTTCTGTAGGAGGAAAGGCTTTCATAGCCCTTTCATTATATCAGGAGGGTATGTTCTCCCACATAAAAATTTCCGAATTTTTTTTCACTTGCGTTAGCTGAGAACTCCTAGAGGACATAAGGTGGTAAAGCCTGACCTTCAGAGAAGAAGTGTTTCAAGACCCATCTGGAAAATTCCTATGTCCCCTAACATGACGACTATCTCATTACCTCTTGGAGTCCTCTTTCCCTTTTCCATTTACCTGCTCAGCTTGTAAAATGTGCATGCTAATAGCACGGGAGATCTATATAGGGACATAGATATAGAAGAAAAGGAACATCAGTGTTTACCTGAGTCAGCCAGGGGAATCTGGGAGGTGAAGTTGGAAACATGGCTGGCTGTTCTAAAGAAGAGCCCTCTGCTAGTGCCACTCCTGTGCTCAGGGGCAGGCACTTCCTCACTTTGTTAAAAGTGTTCATCCACTGAGACCCGTTTGGCTCAGTGGATAGAGCATTAGCCTGCGGACTGAAAGGTCCCAGGTTCGATTCCGGCTGGGGGCATGTATCTTGCTTGCGGGCACAACTCCAGTAGAGGGCATGCAGGAGGCAGCTGATCGATGTTTCTCTCTCATCGATGTTTCTGACTTTCTATCCCTCTCCCTTCCGCTCTGTAAAAAATCAATAAAATGTATTAAAAAAAAAAGTATTCCTCCTTGTGTTGTCTTTTCTTAATTCAACCCCTGGCCCCAGGTCCACAATAACTGTCATCTTATACCTTCTCTCTCATTCCTCCCTGTCTCCAGCACTTGGTAAGCTAATAAACAGTTCCTGGTTCACCTTGGTGTCCGCCCCCTCCTCCACCCCCAGTTTTCCGGTCTGTTCCAGAAGTCCTTACTCTGCCCCTCAATCAAATTCCAAATTCTTTCAGCCTTTATTTTCTGTTGTCAAGGCCCTTACATAGACAGCTAGTTTAGAATGAGGGGAAGAGATACTGGAGTATTGAGAAAGAATAAAGCAGAACAAAGCAAAATGTCCCACCCAGTGGCAAGCTCTTGGACATTTCCTTGAAGTTGGGAAGCCCATGCCATTTCTGCCAACATTCCGTTGGGAGGACCCAAGTGCATGGGGGATGGGAAATGTCATGCAGTTCTGTGCTCAAGGAGGACGAGTGGATTTTAGCAGCATTGTGGGTACGTTAGCTTCGGAAATTACTCTTTGAAGATTAGTCCTCCAATTAGAATAGTTGGTCTCCATCATCACTCTACCCTCTCTGAGCCTTCTAATCTCAAGGACCAGTTTTTCTAATCTGGGTCTTCAAGTGACTTTCGCTTTTGATTCCTCAAGTGATAGTTTAGTTCTATAGAAACAAAATAAGTCCTAAAAGCTTGTAGGGGCACTAGTGGGGTGCATGTTAGGTGGCACTCTTCATATTTCCATCAAATTCTAGGTTTCAAAACTTTAACTTATGGAGCCTGGAAAGTACATCATAGCTGTACTAACCATTCAAGTTCAGCTCTCCTGCTCTATTTACTAGGCTTGCACTATAATCCCCAGATGCTAAGAGCTTCCAATGAAAAAGTTTCATCACAATACACTCTGTAAAAACATTGATTAATAGATTCCAAGGCTTCTGTAGAAACTCCAGGAAACCATCAAATAAGTGTAAATTTTAGTTTAAAGATGATTTTCAAGGTAAAATGTCGAAAAAGCATGAAGCTACTATTAATAATCACTTTTGACTCTTTTTGCTAAGAGAACATACCGCACCCCACATTCAATCAGACAATAGTCTGCAAAATCCTTGTAATACGAATGTTCTGAAACAGTCTATGATTATATTCAATGTAGTTTTGTATCTGAACCTAGAAAAAGATTGCTCTCTTTCTTATTATGAAGGAGTTTCAGCTGAAGTAAGGAGTCAGCTTAATTTAAGTTTAGGAGAGTTGGTACCGATGCCTTTGCTGTGTCCATCCGGTCTTCATGCTTCATCTTGTTTAGCCAGGATTTTAAACCAAGTGGAGGTAACAAAAACTTGGAGACAAAGCGAGACATTTTGTCGCACTTTCTCCTTGCTTAATTATATTTAAAAATGACAAATTAAAACATGTTTCTTTATGAGATGTGAGACAGCACCTACTAATGAGGTCAAAAGTTTAGGAAAAATGTGGTTTTGCTAGATAATGAATCCAGCATTGATGTGCGTGGGTGCATGTTGGTGTTTGGGCAAGGGAGGATTTTAGAAGAAGGCAAAAGTTTTGTAACACTTAGAATTGCTTTACCTTGGAAATGAAAAGCTCCAGAACATGGTAATTTCATTTAAAGTTTATAACCAGAACCTTCTGAGGTCAGTGTTATCACAGCACAATTTTTCTTCTTATGATTAAAGAGTAGAAATGAGGTTACTGAAGAGTCCAACAAATATTTTTCATGACAAATGAAGCGTTTGGTATTTGTGAGCATTATAAACAGTGGAGATTGTAACATGGTGTGTTATCTTCTTAATAAATACTTCAAAGAACCATCGTTTTTAGGGAAGGGTAATTTAGAAAGCTTTATGGGCTGTTTTATGAAAACAGTGCTGGCAAAACATTTGAAAGTATTTATTTTAAATACTAAGCAGTTATTGTTTTTGTTGAAATGTTACAATCAATTTATACATTAGAATATAAGACTCATTACCCAACTCATTAACTGTCACAGGTTCTAAAGTAGGATTCTATACAAACAAATGCTACTATAATATAAGTGTGATTTTTCAAGTCATGTTCTTCCTTTCGAAGACTTTTCAATAATTCTTTCTCTTTCAAAAGATTGCATTTATTATTTGCAACAAAGCCGTTGGGCAAAATCAACCCAGGGCATTTGAGGTTTTCTGTATGCCTCATCTTCCATCAATGTCTGTGTGGTGATCTAGATGATGGCCCGTTACCAAGGAAACATCTAGTCTGTCTACATTTGGCATCTTTATCTTCTACGCCTTTCTCTTCATGAGTGTGGGTTCACTGATTTCTCCAGGTGTAATATTTATAGGGCTAGCTCTTGTTGCTTTAGCTCAGTGTATAGAGTGTCAGCCCCTGGACTGAAGGGTCCCAGGTTCCGGTCAAGGGCATATGCCCAGGTTGCAGGCTCGATCCCTACTATGGGGTGTGCAGGAGGTAGCGGGTCAGTGATTCTCATCATTGATGTTTCTATCTCTCTCTCCCTCTTCTTTTCTTTCTGAAATCATTAAAAATATATTTTAAAAAATAATAAGTAAATACAATTTATTGGGCTAGTGTTAAACCCTCACAAGGGTTCCCAGGAGTGCCGACGACCTGATCTGGATAAGTCAGGAGAAGAGGGCATGCACAGTAGTGAGGGAGTAGAAAAGTCACTTTGGAGGGAGTTTAAGAGAAAGTGTCCCTGAGTGAAAAGAGGTGATATCAGCTTGGGGTGACTTGAGTCAATGTTCCAGGGGTAGCTCAGTTATGGGTCACAGTGTTTGAGTGAAGAGGTTCTCGGAAGGGGTAGGGATGACAACACTAAACTAAAGAGAGTAAAGTGTCCAGATCCCAAAGTGGCCTACCCATTAGTCACACAGAAGTCATAGTCACCAAGCATAGATGAGTGGTACGAAGTGAGCAAATGACAGGAGCACGTGGTTGAAGGTGGCAATGACTGGTAAAGGTGAAGGCAATCCTCGCTGGGGAGAAATAAATAAGCCACTCTGGGGCCTTGGTGCGTTTTTGTTTGTTTGTTTTTGTCTTATGTTTTTTGTCCGGCCCTTTGTTTGAAGTTGACATGGCAAAAAAGAACTCCAGGTGGAAATGTAAAGGAAATCCATCTTATAGAAACGAGAGTAGAAAAGTGGTTGCCAGGGGCTGGGGCATGTGGTAAACAGAAATAAGTTGGTCAAAAAGTATATATTTTCATCTGTGAGATGAATAAGGTCTTAGCGTCTAATGTAAAGCCTGGTGACTATCCTATGTAATAAAAGCCTAATATGCAAATTGACCTAACGGCAGAATGATTGGCAGAACGACTGGTTGCTATGATGTGCACTGACTGCCAGCGGGTAGACACTCAATGCAGGAGCTGCCCCCAACCTGCAGGCCCCAGGCCAGCCAAGGTGGGAGCCAGCAGCCCCCCCCTCCAATCACCACGCCAGTTGCCCTGCAGAGGGAGGTGACTGGCTGTGGTGGGGGGCAATTGGGAGCCAGGGGCCAGTTGGCAAGTGGGCTGATGCCCCCAATTGTCCTGCCAGTTGCCTCCTTCTGTGGGGTGACCAGCAGCAGCAGCAGGGGGTGGCGCCAGCAGGCAGGGGGCAGGGCCAGCAAGTGGGTGGCACCAGACCAGCCAAGATGGGTGCCAGCAGGGTCCCCCTCATCACCCCACTGGTCACCCCACAGATCGGTCCTGATCGCCATCCAGGCCTAGGGACCCTATCCATTCATGAATTTCATGCGCTGGGCCTCCTGTATTATATAGTTGACATTTTCTAAGAGAGTAGAACTTAAATATTCTCACTGAAATAAAGATAAATATGTGAGGTAACAGATGTGTTAATTAACTAGATGGTCGGAATCCTTTCCCAACATATACATATATCAAATCGCCATGATTTACACTTTAAATATCTTACAATTTTGTCATGTATGCTTTACTAAGACTGAGAAATAACTACTCTGAACTGTGAAAAGAATGCGCCAGAAAAAAAAAAATTGAGGGGACACAAAAGCAGGAAAATGAATGATAATCTTGAATACTAACTAGATGACTTGGTCAGTCGATGGTCTGTGGGAAGCTGGTTCATAGATTTTCTATTTCACAGCATTCACATCCTCTTCTCTTTCCGAAGAAGCTGTATGTCTTCAGTTCTTGGCTTTTCTTTATCTTTCCTGTTGGTTTCCTGATTATCTCATGCTCAGGGATGCTGATAAGCCAGACTCTTAATTCTCCGGAGATGACATTTAAAATGACCTCATGACAAAACCCCAGGACTTCTCTCCAAATCTCAACCATGAATAACGGCTCTGGATTTTAGCAATTAAGATGAAGGTGATGATGGGGGAATTTTGTTAATTCTGGGCTCTTGAACTATGAAAAACGAAACTTTGACCTTCTTTACACAAGCTTCCTATTCTTTACTCAAGCTATAGGTGTTTGTTAGTTTGGAATAGAAAATTTGGGAAAGTTTTATCATCTCTGCTTCCCAGCTAAATAAAGTTGATGGTTTTATTGGATTTCATAATTATGATTTATGGAATCAAGCTTAGCCCAAACTGTTGATTTCTTTAAAGCCTAAAACCATGTTTCATTAACCTGAGTTTTAATAATATTTGTACAGACTAAACATATTGAGTAATTGAAAGATAAATCAAATTAACAACCTTATCTTTTCCATATGGAATTCTAGGTATAAAAAAATAGATGTTACATATATTCTAATAAGGAAAGAATGGAAAACATATGAGCACTGTTAGATGGCTATTTAAATTATTGAATTTTAGATATATTTTCTTATACATTGATTCTAGTTTTTCCTGCTGGCTTTGTGCCTTTGAGCAATTACTTAGGACTTAATATCAGCGGTTGTACGCGTAGTGAATTGCAGCATCATAATATGCTATTGGAAAAATGTAATGTTTTCCCAGATGTAGGTATTTTTCAAAATTCAGCAAACATCCATTTATGATTTAAGCATTTCATTGCATACAAGTTTTATATAAACCTCTAAACAAAAAATTGAAGTCTAGTTAATGATATGTATACAGATGTATTTAGGGAGATGTGTACTGATGTCTGCAATTTACTTTGAAGTGCATACAAATGTTTTCATGGGAGAAAAGAAGATTGGATACCCTTACAGGCAGGTGATAAACAAGTATGGTAAATGTTAAGGGCAGAAGCTAGATTTAGACTATTGCGGTTCGGAGGTGGGGGGGAGGGCGGGGGGAGCTTCATTGGAAAATTATTTAAAGTTTTTCTGAATGTTTGGAAAATTTCCAAATAAAACTAGCAGAGAAAACCAACGTGTCTCTAATGCCTGTGCTGTGCTCAGTACTCTGGTTTCCTCTGACACCCAGTGCCTCTCCAAACCTGCCCAGCTGTGCTGACCAATTCTGACCACTTCTCCCCTGCCCCTCCTCCACCCTTCCTCCAGATGCCATCATCCCTCATTGGGTGACCCTTAACTGGTCTCCCTGCTCCTGTCATTGACCTTCTAGATCCTCTTCCTACAGAGCTGCCAGGGCAAGCTTTAAGCAACATAAATCAGATCACATCTCCCGTATGTCAACTGATGACTTGTAATTCTCACATGCAATTTTTCTTTAAAAAAAAAAAAGTGTCTGAGAGAGCTGTTGGCTTTTTTTTTTTTTAGCTAATGATGACCCAAGAGCACACCTTTTGGATATGGGTTTTGCTTTTATGCTCTTAATATGGAAACTGAAATGAAGGAACTGCTTTTCCAAACATTATAAATTCGTGGCAATGTGTGTCATAATTAATGTATAGATTTATATCCCTTTGGGGTTCTAGTTCTTTGTTAGTTTTGTGCATGAGAAATATTTTCTCTAGCCTGAACTGGTGATTCTACACTCTTAAGAGGATATTTTAATGAGGCATTTTCTTAATTTGAATATTATCCATATTTATATTTTTTTTATGGTTACTGACTTGTCATGACCTGTTCAAAGAACCTTTGGCTGCCTAACATCATTATCCACTGTTAGCTTCTACATGATTCATTGTTTGTACTTATTACTTTTAGATCTATAATGCACATGGAATTGATTTTATCTTTGATATAGGATAGATGCCAATGTTCTTTTTTTAAGCCTGTATGGAAATGTAACTGATAAAGGACCCATGTATTGAAAAAAAAATCATCCTTCACCTATTGCTCTCAAGTACCACTGTTGTCAAATATCATACGGTGTGTGTGTAACACCTTGGTTTCTTTTTTGTTCTGCTAGATATCTGTACATATTTTCATCAATACAAACTACATAATTGTGTTGATCTTATTGAGTGTTTTAATATGATTTTATGTTAACAGTTGAAAATCATCAAACATATTTCTTCATCTATGAGATGTTCCCTTTATCTCCTTCCATATGATGGACTATAGTAATAGATTTCTTCACATTGAGCCACTCTTGCATTCCCAGAATTTATGTTCACCATGATATATTATTTTCTCCAATGTGTTATTTAATATAAATTTGCTCCTGTGATATATTGAGGAAGGAAATACATTCCCCTTTACTCATGTTTATATAGAGGGGCCTGGCTTCCATTGACTCTCCAGGAATGGCAATATAGAAATGGATAAATTGAATTTTCCTTTCTCCATTTTATATTAGTTTCCTCGAATTGAAAAAGGGGGTGGGGGCTGTTAGTCTGTGTTTAGTTACAGACTAAACAGTGGTAAGGATATTGTTTCTCATAGCAAGAAAGAAGGAAATTCATTTTGCTACCTGTTTCAAGGATAAGAAAGACTGAAAGTAGAGGAAATATCCTCTTTCCCTTTCCAGGTGTATTTCAGGCATGGCGTCCATAGAACCCAGTAAGTAGACTCTACCAGGGAGAAAAATGCTATTACATTAAGATTCTCTTTTTCTATTGCGTACACGTCCCTTTCCACGAACCTCCAAAGTAGACTAGCCCCAGCTTTGATCCCAGATTTCTCCAAAATGTCAAAGACATAATGTAGAAGACAATATTAATATTGTTTTGAAAGGTGTAATTCCTAATGAAGGGCGAATGTGTTTTGATCTTTTATTTTTCCTTTGAAATAACACTTTCATAAAGCCTTGCGTAATTGATTTTTAAAAGCCTGGAGTGAGGGCTCATGACAATATTTCAAGCTCTTCTTTGATATCCTGGTGAGAAAAACAGAGAAGGGGAACGCTAAGATCTTGAGCCATAGAGACTTTTGAAACGTAATTAGAAAATCTCCCCAAAGGCTGGGGAGGAGCCTTCGGATGCAGCATTCTATGGGTGCACTTGTAGTGCTGGGTGTAGGGAACTGATGCAGAGAGGCGATATGCAGCTTGCAGCAATCTGAGCTGTTTCATATGCTACAAGAAGGCCACTGTTTCAGCTCAATTTAGTATCCTCAGACCCTAATGAAGAAAACTAACTGCATGAGTTGAGGAATTTGAGGTCATTGATAAGCAAATCTTTGGAGTTTTGTGTTATCTTTCTTGTAACATTTCATGTTTTGGGTGGGATCTGACTCAGGGGTGGGCAAATTAGGAAACAAGACAGATATCTTAAGTCTTATTCTTGATATTTAGTGAAAACCATTGCAGCAGACTTTACATGTACAGGATTTTTTTTTTCTTCCTGATTTTAAGACATTCTGTTGTTACTATAATCAATGTGATTTATTTTCTAACTAGAGGACCGGTGCATGAAATTCCTACACAGGGAAAGAGGGTGTCCTTCAGCCCAGCCTGCTTCCTCTCCAATCTGGGACCCCTTGAGGGATGTCCAACTGCCCGATTAGGCCCGATCTAGGTAGAATTGGGCCTAAACAGGCAATCGGACATCCCTCTCACAACCCAGGACCACTGGCTCCCAACTGCTCACCTGCCTGCCTTCCTGATTGCCCCTAGTCGCTTCTGCCTGCCAGCCTGATCACCTCCTAACCACTCTCCTGCCAGCCTGATTGATGCTAACTGCTCCCCTGCCAGCATGTCTGCCCCCAACTGCCCTCCCATGTGGGCTTGGTTACCCACAAGTGCCCTTCCCTACAGGCCCAGTCACCCTCAAATTCCCTCTTCTGTTGGCCTGGTCACCCCTGACTGCCCTCCCCTACAGGCTTGATCACCCCCAACTGGCCTCCCTTGCAGGCCTGGTCCCTGCCAACTGCCCTCCCCTGCTGGCCATCTTGTGCTGGACATCTTGTGTCCACATGTAGACAGGATCTTTGACCACATGAGGTCAGTCATCTTGTGTGTTGGAGTGATGGTCAATCTGCATATTATTCTTTTATTAGATAGGATAGAGGCCTGGTGGACAGGTGGGGGCCAGCTGGTTTGCCCTAAAGAGTGTCCTGGATCAGGGTGGGTGTTCTCTTGGGGCATGGGGTGGCCTGGGGGAGGGGCCTGTGGTGGTTTGCAGGCTGGCCATGCCCCCCCTCCCGGCGACCCAAGCAGAGGCTCTCATATCTGGGAATTATTTATCTTCTACAATTGAAACTTTGTAGCCTGAGGCAAAGCCAATCCTGCTGGCACAGCCATTGAAACGTTGTTGCCTTAAGTGCTGGCCAGGGTGTGTGGAAAACTTGGCTTCCTCCATTGCCCTCCTGCTCTCTCTGTGGCAGTAGCCATCTTGGTTGGGTTAATTTGCATATGCTCTCTGATTGGCTGGTGGGTGGGGCTTGTTGGTATAATGGAGGTACCGTCAATTTGCATATTACTCTTTCATTAGGTAGGATATCATTGCCAGTCACCTGGTTCTTTCAGCTGACAGTTGAAAGAATTAGGAAACATTCTGTTAGTTTTTCTTCATAAGCCATCTTTTGTACTATATGTATGACATACCTTAGAAGAGAAAATGTGGATTCAAATGATCTCTGTAGTGAGAATACTTTTTAAAATCCTCTGAGGGCTAAACTAGAATCCTAAATTTATTCGTACCTTGAGACTCAATAATAAAGGATGTCTCAGAGTGGGCTTCTGAAGAATTTTATGCAAATTGTATTTTAAATTTAATCATATTTTTAATGTAGTAGGGAAGTTCAGTACTTGAAAGAAGGCAGCCAAGGGCTTTCCTTAAAGAATTAACTCTCTTTTCACTACTTTTGGTATTTTTTTTGTCCTGTAAGTTCAAACTAATTGAATTGTCCTAGAATTTCATACATCTGACTTAGTTTTAGAATGTATCACACACAGACACACTCACACACACACATACACACACACACACAACTAAAACCCAACACTTAAATTCAGCTTTCAACATTAGATGAAGCTAATGAGTGTATCTTTAGTTGTTTTGTGCAAATAAAGCTGTGCCCATTTGACAACGCATTCAGTTGCCTCTTGTTAAAGAGGATTCACTTGCCTCTTGTTAAAGAGGCAGCTAGAATTATCTAATCTTTTGACTGAGGCGTCCTGACAACCTGCATATGATTAAGCTATTCATCCTGGATTTCACTGCCCTCATGTCCTTTGTTAAAATCATCATCAGGCGTCCTTTCCTTCCCGTCGTCCTGCCCACTAACCTCACCTGGGACTAGGGATCATGTTCCCACCAGGACAGTTATTTGGAATCCTCACAATGTACCCATGAGTATTTACCTGTAGATTCACACAGAGGCTGCATGCTATATTGCGTATATTGTGAAACAGCCTCAGAGGACACATTTTTTAAAGGATGGTTTGAAAATAAATGTATAGATAAGCTAGAAACATTTCTGTCTGTATAAACTGGCCCAGGCACTTCGGTTTGGAAACCACTGTCTTTAGTCACCATTGTAATACCCCACAAATCGGCAGATTGATGTGAAATTCCTAAGCTAGGGATTAAGCAACTCACAAATGAGGCCTTGTGTCCTTCCCACCTCATTCTCTTCCTCTCCGGGGCCCCAGACGGCACATACTTTGGGTGGGAGCACTTCCTGCTGAGGCCAGAGTATCTTCCTCAGGCACTGGGTCCCAGTCTCTACTGAAGTTCACATGACACTCTCTACACTATGCCCATGTAAAAATATGACTTTTCCTAATGTAGGAAATATCTGATGTCTTATACCCAGTTATTGTCCCTATACCCGAAGTGAATTTCATTCTGTGCTAATTTTACAGTTTCTTAAGCAGAGATATGAACAAGCAAACTAAAAAAAATAATCAAATAAAAAGTAAATTAAATATAGGTATATGTTTTTCATTCTGTTAATTCATCCTCAAATTTGTACTTTCCCTCAGATTTCTGATGTGAAAACGTACCTAACCCTCCTAATATTTTCTAAATACGAAATTGGATTGCTCACATGTTAGAATCACCCAGATTCTTCCATTTTATTGCATTTACTAAAAGAGAATGTTTCTAAAAGAACACGTAAAAGCAAAAAAAAAAGGTAACATCTATACTATTTACAAATTATAAATATTTTAGTGTAGTAAAGTTGACATTTTATATGAATTTTATATTTCTGAAAGGCCTATATTTAGAGAAATGATATTGTATTGAGACAAATATATATATATATATATATATATATATATATATATGATCTTTTTATTATTTTCTTTCTATATCTTTCTTTGATCTTCTCTAGGGTAATATAAAATATAGTAAAGCCATAGTTGGACAGACTGTTTTTGGTGCATGACATTTTCCAAATGCATGACATTTAGTTCGCTGTGTTAAAAGGCCTACATGTACTAGGAAGGCATGATAAGGGACTGAATAGACTACCTTTGACTCTATCGGCGTAAGAGTTTCTAGGTGAAGTCAGCATGAGATAACGCATTTGCAGCAAATGACATTTAGGGTTAAGTGAATATTCCGAAAAGTCTGTTTTTTCCACTTTTCTCCAAGTAGTGATGACAATATCTTAGGTGTCAAATGAATAAGGTTAGGGTAGCATTTCAACATGCATGCTTCCCGTGAACTCCCACAGTAGACTTATCCATTCTTGAATTTACTTTAGCAGTTGTCCTGGAAAAGGAAGGATCAAAAGCTGCCCCATTGGCTGGGGATCAGAATGAGGGCAGGAAGTACAGAAATGTGCCAGTGGGACTACTGATAATTCTCTGCAGTTTGCTGTGAAATTTTTCCTCCTGGTTCCCCACAGGCCACAGTGAGGTCTAGCTGGTTAGCAGTGCTCCCTGTTTGAGGGGCTCTTCCTGGTCCATTTGGGGAAGTGTTCAGGCTCATGTCTGAGTCACTACAGGCAGCCTGGAGACTGCAAGGGTGCAAGAACCCCAAACCATGGAGCCATGCAATGGAGGGCAGGGGTCAGGACACTGGGATGTCTTAGGACTTACAGAATTTTAGATCGGAATTCCTTTATCTCCTGGAAGGATGACAAAATATCAACATGGGAAGGTGGCCCTTTCTGCAGAATGCCCTTACACACAATGAGCAGCACTGACCTTACCGTTCCCTAAAGTAAGCAGAGCGCAGGGAAATCTCAAAGCAAAGACCATGGAAATTCTGTTGTCACCTTCTACAGAGATGACCAATTATGGGCTGGCGTCTCTCAAAAATAACAATTTGAGCTTTGATTCATCGCTTCACATGCCAAGGTTTTGACAATGTCACACCCCTAGAAAATTTATTTGTGATTACTTAAACTTCCCAACACATAAAGAAAACATCTACCCTAAAATGTTGGAAGACAACTAATCAACATAAAAATGGACAATAAGAAGGGTAGTGAGTGTGAATTAAACTATGCTGTCTGTTTTAAATATGATTTCTGCTGAGATCCCTAAGTGGGATGTTTCAGCAGCATGGCACTAAGCCACGGAGTCATCTGTGACATTCAGCATAATATGAGAGTTTGGGACGCGGGGAAAATGGGCATGAGAATTTTGCAAAGAATGGGACACCCCATATGAAATGACACATACCTTATGGATAAAATATTAAAAAAAAAAAAGAACAAGAGTTGTGTTTAAATGCATGGCTTCTTACCACGTTATATGTCTCAGGCATCATTTAATAGATTCCAATCCTATATGTTCAATTCTGTGCTTCCCTTTATTGGTATAACTTCCCATACTTTCTCTGGCGAGGTCCTATTTCTGACTCACACTGGGAAAACAAAATTTTGTTGAGTATTAAACTAAGATTAATCCACTAATTTTGCCAGGCACTCTGGTTCTGAGGTTCCTCCAGTCCCTATCCAGCCAGCTAGCTGGTTCATCTTCAGGAAGAGTCTGTCCTTGGCCCTGGCAGAGCTGGGTCCACCTAGCACTGTGCCAGGGCTGAGCTCTGAGACAGTGCTCCTGTGCCAGGCCAGATGGCCTCCATCATGCCCCTTTCTGTGTCATGCCAGGTGTCCTCAGAGTTACAGCCTGGCATGGGCACTATATACTAATGTGTTCGCTGTATTACATCTAGGGAATTATGAAATAAGAATGTTTTTTTATTAGTGCTATAGTGTTAACCAAAATTCCCTATTTCAGTGCTTAAAATGAGTTTAAATTGAATTGTTTACTTCCTTTACTTTTTGTAATATAAAAATATGTATATATAAATATACTAGCATATGTTCATGTGAGTTTGTATGTACATTATTGAATGTTATACATTTACATTTATATGTGTACATGTGTATAAAGATATATATATATCCATTTTCTGTTATATAAACAGTAGCAGACTATATACTTTTATCATTCAACCTGGAAATCATTCAACAGTACTACCTAAATGCTATCTCCTATATTTTTATGTGTGCTAGTACTTTACTCCGTGGACGAACCATACTTTATTCTACCAGGTTCCTATTACTGAAAGTTGGAGTGGTTTCAAATATTTTGTGATTATTTTTATATGCTTTAATAGAAATCACTAGAGTTAAACATGGAGTACATATACTTTAGGGAAAATTGCTCTCTTAGTCTGACCCAGTGATACAGGGAGTAGTGAAAAGAAGATTTATTTTTCTCTCAAGAATAATGAATAGCCAAAACTGTTTGGCTCAGCGGATAGAGCGTTGGTCTGGGGACTGAAGGGTCCCAGGTTCGATTCCGGTCAAGGGCATGTACATTGGTTGCGGGCACATCCCCAGGAGGGGGTGTGCAGGAGGCAGCTGATCGATGTCTCTCTCTCTCATCGATGTTTCTGGCTTTCTAACCCTTTCCCTTCCTCTCTGTGAAAAATAACTAAAAATATATATATTTTAAAAAAGAATAATGAATAATGATTAATCCAGCGCCTTTCCTGTGGGTCCACTGACTTTACCTTTCAGGTTAGTCATCTGTGAAAACAGTCAACCCATCTGACCTGTTTGAAGGTGAGAAGCAAGTGTGCTGAACTCCCAGTGGAGACTAGCGACTAAGCCAGAGGGTCCTGTGGTTGGCAACTGACTTAGAAGCTCCCTAGCAATTGATGGGTGCTCTCTAGGCAAATCAACTCCACTCAGAAAGAGTTAAAGTAAGAATTCAATGAGATAATGTTTATCAATCACGTGTCATAGTGAATAGACTAATAGCCTAGGAAATGTCAAATTATCATCATGATTTTCACCAACATCGTCAAAACACTGTTCGCAGGCCACTCCTACTAACCCATTGGGTAATCCTATAGTGCCACCAGTGTTTTGAAAGTTGAATGGTTATGCTGAACCCTTCGGCCTGATTTCTTTAACTGACTTTAGTGACTTGGACAAAATGTGGCCATTAGTGTTTGCACCGTTTCACTCCTGTCACCTTTCAGAAACATTCAAACACTCAGGCCCCACTGCAGATCATTATCAGAGGAGTGTCAAAGCTCTAGCGCAAAATCTTCAAATGTGAGAATCCTGTCTGTAGCTGAACCTCTGAAGGCTCTAATGACCAACAGCATTTCACGCAATATGCATATGGGGTTTAGAAGAATTTCTTCAAGGTAGGTCTGAACGGAAGATCTACAGTATTTTGGACATCTATTAATGTCAAATAATTTCTGCAAAACTGATCAGAATGATTTATTTGTTATCATTATTGGTAGATATATGAAAATTTACTTGAAAGGCTAGGAAAATCATATTCTTGCTTTTTTTGGAAGTTGTGGTTTAAAAATAGTGCAGCAGTGCTGAGAGGGTGTGGCTCAGTGGTTGAACATTGACCTCTGAATCAGAAGGTCATAATTTGATTCCCATTCAGGGCTTGGTCCCCAGTAAGGGGTGTGCAGGCGGTGGCTGGCTGATCAATTATTGTCATCATTGATGTTTCTATCTCTCCCTCTCCCTCTCCCTTTCTCTCTGAACTCAATAAAATAAATATATTAAAAACAGTACAGTATACAGATGATGTTTTAACAGAATTGTACACCTTAAAGCTATATAATTTTATTAACCAATGTAACCCTGAATACATTAAAAAATAACTGGTGAGAACAAGTCTTTTTGGGAAGGTAGGGTAAGAGTTTATATAGTTTTCCTCTTCTATTTGGGTCAGAATTTTCATTAAATTAGAATTCTACATGAATCCCTCATAGGCGTATAATTTAAATTGAACATTACCGCATTGTTATACTAAGAAATATCTCATTTTCTGAGATTTTCCTTGGCTCAATCCAATATATTTTAGTTATTTTCACTGAAAAATCATGACCTATGTAATTAAAATAAATCTACCGAGTACTATATTTCAATATGAGTTTTCTATATGGAAACAGAGCTGAGGGAAGGAACAGCAGAGACCCTGAAATGATTTCCAGTTCAGAGACTTTTATGGGCTTTGCTGCTTCTTATTCCTCAAGTCAGGTTTTCAAAACTTACTATTCAATAAAAAGTTGACCAAGACTTTGCAAAATGTACTTATAATTAAAATTGTATTAAAAGGTTTCCCTGAAATTAAATGAGGACTATGGACTGAAAAATAAAAATAAAAAGGGCCACATACCAAACCTGGCAAGCTCAGAGGAGGTCTATATGGCGGCCCCGCAAACTCAGAGACCGAATGCAACCACACAGGAGGGTCTGAACATAAAAATTCCTAACTAAAGTGGGTCATGTGGGTAGTCATATCCTAGGCCTATAGCTTCCTTGACAAAGGTCAATCTTTACCTTATGTGAGCTTTTTACTTCTAAGGTAACATACCCTTGGAATGTCAGAGAGACCACATAACCCCCCTTTTCCAGACCCTTCAGAGGAATACCTCTCACCAGAGTAGAAAACCACAGGACACCTCATTGTTAACTTGTTCCCCAAATGCCATCTTTTTTTATTTTATTTTATTGATTTTATGTTATTTTTATTTGAAAAAAAAAATCTTTATTGTGCAGATTATTATAATTGTACCTCTTTTTCCTCCCATAGTACCCTTCCATCTGGCTCCCACCTTACCCTCTGCCCTTACCTCCCCACTCCATTGCCCTCATCCATAGGGGTATGATTTTTGTCCAGTCTCTTCCTGCACCCCCTCACTCCCTTTCTATGCCCCTGATTCTATTATATTCACCAATTTATTCTCTTCATATTTTTTATTAACTTGCTTTTTAGATTCACATGTTGATAGATATTTATTTGTTGTTCATAATTTTTCTTTACCTTTTTCTTCTTCCTCTTCTTAAATAGTACCTTTCAGCGTTTCATATAATACTGGTTTGATGGTGATGAACTCCTTCAGCTTTTTCTTATCTGTGAAGCTCTTTATCTGACCTTCAATTCTGAATGATAGCTTTGCTGGGTAGAGTAATCTTGTTTGTAGGTTCTTGCTATTCATCACATTGAATATTTCTTGCCACTCCCATCTGGCCGGCATAGTTTTTGTTGAGAAATCAGCTGACAATCTTATGGGTGCTCCCTTGTAGATAATTAACTTTTTTTTCACTGCTTTTAATATTTTCTCTTTGTCTTTTGCTCTTGGTATTTTAATTATGATGTGTCTTGGTGTGATCCTCTTTGGATTCCTTTTGTTTGGGGTTCTGTGCACTTCCTGGACTTGTAAGTCTATTTCTTTCACCAGGTGGGGGAAGTTTTCAGTCATTATTTCTTCCAATAAGTTTTCAGTATCTTGCCCTCTCTCTTCTTCTGGCACCCCCATAATTCTGATGTTGGTAGGCTTGAAGTTTTCCCAGAGGTTCCTTACACTATCTTCCAATTTTTGGATTCTTTTTTCTTTTTGCTTTTCTAGTTGAGTGTTTTATTCTTTGTATTTCAAATCTTTGACTTGATTCTTGCATTCCTCTCATCTGCTGTTAGGTCTCTGTATAATATATATTTTTTTATTTCAGTCAGTGTATGTTTAATTTCTAGTTGGTCCCTTTTCATCTCTAGATGGTCCTTTCTTTATCACCTCTTGGGTCTCGCTAAATTTATCTATCTTTTCTAGGCAATTCTTGAAAATCCCTTATAACCATGGTTTTGAACTCTATATCCAGTCATTTGTTTTCCTCCCTTTCTTTTGTTTGTGATCTGCTCTTTTGTCTCTGCATTTTCACTGCTTTCCTGCATTGGTAGAGTAGCTTTGTGTGCTAGGTGTCCTGTATGGCCCAGTAGCTCTGCCTCTCCACTTACCTGAGGTGGACTCTCTTGGTGCACCCCTTTGTGGACTGTGTGTACAGCCTTGTTGTAGTTAATCTTGATTGTTGTTGGTATCACTGGGAGAAATTGACCTTCAAGCCAATTGGTTTTGAGGATCAGCTATGAATAAGCTGGGAGAACTTCTGTGCTGGAGTCAGCCTTATGATACAAGACTTGAAAAATTACAAAAGCTTGTGTTCAGCTTGGATGGGGTGGAGTCTCAGGGCTGAGCAGACAGCCTTGGCTTCCAGTCAGCCCTGTGCTATGTAGCCTGTGGGTCTCAGTATCCCTTGATAATTACTGCAGCCCTCTCTGTGCACTCGCTCTGACACGCATCCAGACCTCTGCCTTCCGGGTCTCCCCTGAGATTCCGTGCACTCCAGGGACCTGTATGAGTCTGTATCCCCAGGGTCTTGCCCATAACTGGCGTTCAGTGCAGTTAAAAGTGGATTTCAGCACAGTTGGGAGGTTCTGTCTTCCTCCCACTAGAGAAAGCCAGCAGCACAATCAGCAGTCAGCCCTCTGTGTGCACTCACACTTGCACGCCTCCAGACCTCTGCCTTTTGGGGCTCCCCTAAGTTTATGTGCACTCCTCCCTTTTCATGACAGTCAGACTCCCCCTGCATGAGTCTCGCCTGGAACTGGGGGTCAGTGCAGTCAGGAGTTTCTGTCTCCCTCCTGCTAGAGGAAGCCAGCCAGGCACTCCACCACTTGTCCTCTTCATGCACATGCCTCAGTAACTCAGCTTTTTGCAGCTTCTCTGAGTCTCTGTGAGCCCCTCTCTTTCCTTCTAATTGTAGAATTTCCACTAAGCCAGCTTTCCTGTGGTTCTGGATGATGTCCATTCTGTCTTTTAGCTGTAGTTTTGAAATTGTTGTGTGAGGCAACTCTTTAGGTGTTCACCTATGCCACCATCTTGGTTTCTCGCCTCTCAAATGCCATCTTAATTGTTAACTATTTCATACCAAACAATGTAAAAGAAGCATGTGTCTTTTTTACTTTTCATCTGGTCTCAGGGATTTTCCTTATTTGCTTTCTCCTGCCTCACCTCCCAATTTATCACCAATGAATTTCATGTAACCCTCTCAGCTTATATCTCCTCCTTTGATTCTAATTTATAAAATGAACTGTAAAACTACCATTCTCCAGGGCAATTTCTCCACCCATTGAGTTTTGCTTCCTAGCAATTGTCATCAGTTCAGCGCAAGTAAACTCATAAGAAGTCTCTACAGACTTGGACCTTTCTTATATTGACAGGATTTAAATTTAGCAAAGCATCTCATTTGTGATGGCACACTCATGGATTTAATAATATTGATCTAGAAGTTGAGAGATTTCCTTGATATTACCAAAATCTGGGATTGGCTAATATTTATAATGTCCCCCTGACAATACCACTGGAAAATCAGACATAGACAAATGGAATTAATGACTCATTAAGTTAAGAACATAAACATGACCAAATTCAAGCCTATTTGTAAATAAACAATAAAACCCATTAATTTGTTAGAGTAGCCGACCTAGATGATCTACAACCTGGTAAGAAAACGATAGTAAAGTACAACAGTGAAACTTGAAAACTCTCAAAATACGTCCAAAAAAATCAGTTTGCTGCCCACATCCTTTGATATATGGGTCTTATTTCCCATCATTATAAACATCATGGATGCTTATTAAGTTCATCACTGTTCTTTAAAATCAAAATTAATAGTAAATACTTATTAGAGAGACTGCAATGCTGTGCTTCAATAATCAGTTGGCATTCAGTTCTCACATTGAGATATTTAAATGAAGAGTGGTTCCTAGCAACTTTTTATATTTCCTGGAAAATTTCTTAAAACATTTTCCTGGTTTAAGCCTGTTCTTCTATCTTATCTCTTGACTAATAACATGATAGCAAATATCCTATTTTATTTTGAATTCTCTTGATTTCTTTGTTTTCATTCTGAAAGTACTTTTGATTATTTCATTTAACAGTATATTTAACAGAGTAGCTATACATTTGATATAATGTCTTTATTAAGGGGATACAGTTCTTAAATAAACATAAAACTATCCCTCTCGTATAGAGGTCCACTTCAACTTTCCAATGGAATTGAAAGAAATTTACTTTTTTAAGTCTTCCCACTAATGGGAACCACTAATGTTTTCTCCATTGTGTTCAACTTAACATAATCATTTTTCTTTATGCCCATTGTTATTCCTTTTAGTATGTTTCATAACATTTAAATGTGCTGTTGTTAAAACCAGCAATACTAGGGCCATTGCTGCACAAGTAAGTGAAGAATGTGAAATAAGTGACAGATGGAGAGGAGAGCGCTAACCCAACAGCAGAGGACCTTCTATGCCCAGTTGGGTTTGCAGAGTCCTCAGTGGCAAGATGCAGCAGGCTATTTCAAGGTTTAATTGCTGTACTTAAAGCCATTTATCACAGAATAGCTCAGCAAACTGTTCGCAATTTTTAAAAACATCACATTCACGAGCTATCGTGAAAATCACCGTGCCATTGCAAGAGGCTCAGGAAAATATAGGGTTTCAGAAAAATGGTAGGAAAGAAGGAAATATTTCAGAAATATATACAAGGGAAAGAGAGAAGGCGGAGGGAGAGAGGGAGAAAATACTGGCTTTTTGTTGATAATTAAGGTGATCTTGGAGCAACAAAACACAAACCAATTCTTTTTGTATTGTATTCTTCAGATTTGTTTGGTTCTTTGTTACACTTGCAAATGATTGTTGAAGTTCTCTGAAAGTTTCTCTAGTCCCTCTCAAGTGTGGTGAGCATCATGGCTGTTTCTTTGGATTCTGTAGCAGGCAAATTAGGACTTTTTTCTGAGAAGTTTTATTCTTTTATTTGCAAGATATTCTTCTGTCTTTTCACCTCATTTGACTTTCTGTGTTTTTTTTATACTAGGTAAATTAGATGAAACAGGTATCTTTCCCAGTCTTTGAAATAGTAGTCTTATGTAGAAGCAACGACTAAGTAGGCGTGGTATCTTGCTCTCTGAAGTTGTAGCTCCTTGCTGAACTTATGTAAAATATTTATTTTTCTAAAATTACCTTTCTAAAAGCTTTTAGCATTAGAATGTTTTAAAATTATAAAGGATATGCATTATCGATATTTACTGGGTATTTTGTCACAACTCAATTTCTCCTGCGTTAGTGCTAATGGCGTCTTGTCACTACAGAGTTTCTTTCAAATAGTCTATGAAATCAGGTTTTAACAATCAGTTAATTAGGTAATATTTGATCAATTTACTCACCTAGTGCTTACCTAAAGTTTCTGACAGTAAATCAACTGATTAGTGAACTATGAATAGGTGCAAATTATTATATCAGATACAAAAATAACAATCAGGAGTCCTTCACCTACACACTGTGACATTTGGGATAGAATAGGGGAACAGAAAGATTATGAGTTAAATGGCAAAGTCATCTAAGTTCAATTAAAATCTAAACATTTTATATTCAAAAATTTGATTATTTATTTCAGTCATTTACACAGTCCAGATTCAAAATGAATGGAAAATCCCAGGAAAGTAAGATTACCAAAGATGGTGAGGATTTATGAATGATTTATTAGGAAAACAGGGTCATAGCTGCCCGAGGAATATTCCACAGAATTACACACAAAGATAGACATTGGAGAAAGGGCAGTGTCTCCAATTAGGGAAATTATCCACTCATTCACTTATCAAACAAATATTTCCTAGGCTGTGCATGCAATGTGTAGAGAACATGGGCCCAGACCTAGGCCATTCTCTCTCTTGGTAACACAGATAAGTGGAGTAAACAAATTTAAGGAGGTTGTAATGGAAGGACATTGATTTTGACTGAAATTTTGAGCAAACACCATGGGCACTAGAAAAAGAGAGGGAGAGAGAAATCACAGTCAGAAGAAGGAGTGTCCTGAATATTGTATATCCTTCTCACAAATCTGTATAAACTGATCAATTAACATAAGCATTATCATCCCTTTACTTAGTTCACCCAAGTTCTAAAAACTTTCCCTCAGAACCGATGGCCATGTCTGAGTGTGATGGTTCATTTTATGTGTCACCTTGACAAGGGTACCCGGGTAGCTAATGAGACCTTATTTATGGGCCTGCCAATGAGGGTGAAAAAAATCACAGTTGAATCAGCAGACTGAGTAAAGCTCACCCTCACCAAGCTGCGTAATTGAGGGACCAGACCGGACAGAGCAAAAAGTTCCACAAGGGTGAATTTGAGCAGACATTAAACTTCTCCACCCTTAAACCTCTGAACTTCTGTTTCTAGGGCCTTCAGACTTCCCTGGAACTTACACCATTGTTTCCTTGGGTCTCAAGCATTCAGGTTTGGACTGGAACAATACCATGGGCTTCCCCAGGCTTCCAGCTTCCAGACAGCCAATCATGAGACTTCTCAGACTCCATAACCATGAGAGGCAACCCTTCTTAATAAGTATATTTCTATACATTCACATATATCCTACTAGCAGCCCTGCACATGAATCCATGTGCCAGTAGCTCTCTGGGGGGCCTGGCCACTTCGCACCTGCTGCCCAAAGGCTCTCGCAGGCCAGAGGCCCATTCCTGCCCTAGCCTGGCCAGAGGCCCATGCACAGCTGGGCATGGAATGTTTGCCTCGTTGACAGGATGATTATACAAGTGCCCCTCCCTCCCCACCATGGCTCTGTGCCTGCTCTCCAGAGACCCTCCACAGCTGAGGTGAAATGCTTGCCTTGTCACCGAGGCAGCAAAGCAAACATTCTGCCAGGCCTCTCATGATGCCTGCCCTCAGTAGCTGCCCCCTGGGACTGGGGGATTCTGGCGGGTCTGAGAGGACTGGGCACCGCCATCTTGTGCCTATGGGCACTGCCATCTTTGTGATGGAGTGACAGTTAATTTGCATATTACCCTTTTATTAGATAGGATGATATTCACATATATTCCCAGAGAGCTGTTTCTCTGGGCAGCCTTGATGAATAATATAATGAGTCTTCAAATATTGGAACAATTCTCCATTTTAACTTTCAGGAGCTAACACCATGCATCATACTCTTGCATAAGCCACATGTCTGCATCATCTTTAGATATTAATAAATGAAGTAAATTAACAAAATCTGGGCCTTAAGTGATGCCAGATATGAATAATTAATTTACAAAAATTTGACAAACTCCTATATTTTTAATGTATCTGAGCAATACAAAGGGTTAGTACTTGGAGTTATATAACTGAACACTTGTATCTTTTCCTATACCATTTTGTACAAACAAAAGGATTTACTAGCAGCTGTATTAATCTCATCAATCCTTTCAGAAAAAGGCCTGCTGCGATCTGCAGGCTTAATTTTCTCTTTTCCTCCAAGTCTGTTTTAATGGCCAATTCCATTCTCCAACACTGCAAATATTATGCTGTCCATATTCTCTCTCATTCTACTTGCAAACCAGCCAGTTATTTTATGAGTTCATCTCTTTCTTACAGTATTTATTAAACATGCAAATAACAACCAATACATGCAAGCAACATTAATTTGGAAAGCACATCATCCAGACTTGAGGGTTGCCAGAGAAAACAGAGACTGAAATTTGAATTTCAGATAAACAACATTGTTATTAGTTTTAATATGTCCCTGATACTGCATGGAATCTACTTATAGTAAAAACGTATTCATCGTTTATCTGAAATTCAAGTGTAACTGAGTGTCATAATTTTATTTGAGAAGTCTGGCAATCCTACAAGAGCCTTGGGTTCATCAGGTACATTCCAGCTTCCCAGCTATCACAGGTGGGGAGTTCACAGGAATTTCACAGGTCAGAACTGGAGATTTATAGCTTTGCCTGGTGCACATGGCCTCTTGGCAGCAGAGGACATTGACAAAAGTCCAGGCCAAATAGGACAACATAATTAGCTAGGACATGGAATAAATCACCATCACCCATACTCACACCTCTAGTTAGAAAACATATCGCATTATTTTTGTTATTCATCATAAATGCCATCACACTTCACTTACTACTTTTCTGTATAACCTTTTAAAAATATCTATTTTTATTGATTTCAGACAGAAAAGCAGAAGGAGAGATAGAAACATCAATGATGAGAGATAATCATTGATTGACTGCCTCCTGCATGTTCCCTACTGGGGATCGAGCCCACATTCCAATGCTCTATTCACTGAGCAAATCAGACTAGAGCATAACCTTTAACCTATACTTTAAAGGTCCTTTCACTGCAGTATAATATATGAAATGACACAATTTGTTCAATATTTATTTTTACGTTATTTATTCATCTTATATAGTTTGTTTTAAATTTAATGAACTGTCATTTTATAATCACCTAATTATTTGTGGATTTAAGTTTTAGTTAAATTATGATTAGGAACATCAGATTTCTAGTGTTTATATGTTTGTTTAGTGAGATCACATACTACTTTATATGTTAAGCATAATTAAATATATTGTATAACATGCTCTTTATACATATAGTTTCCTTAAAAGTACAAGCATATTATAATAAATATAGCATGTATATTACACATACATATATTAAATTCTACTTATAAGTAAAATTTAAATTAGTCAGTAGTGTAACCATTACAAACAAAGGTTTTTCTTATTTAGGCAAAATTTACCCTAAGAGGCATCTCCTATGTGCATGGTGCTGTTATGAATAAAATCTTATAATTTCAGTGAAAAAAAAGAAAAAAATAATTTCAGTGAAAATCAGTTCAGTTCCAGTGATTGAGCTAGTAAGAATAAAAGTAAATCAGCCTTTGAAAAATAATAATGTGAGTCTAACTTCATTTGTCTTACTGAAGTTTTTCTACTGAGCTTAATAAATGAAGAGAAGGAAATTATTCTCTCATTTAGGTTAGTCACATAAATAATTAAATCTGAATTCAGATACATTTAAAGAAGTTCCCTGGAGATATTAAAAATGCCAAGATCCAACACCTTCCTCACAGCTTGCTACAATAGAGCTGCTGTAAGGAATAGAAAGACCAGTAATGAAATCAGAGCAATTTCAGAACTGATGGATTATGGCCAATGAATAGGATGCTGGTCACTCCAGTCATGATTTGACATGTCAGTTTCATTGTAACCTGAATTATGAATACTTAGCTTTTCTGGTGTCAGCTACTAAATTTAAACTTTTCATTATTGGATTTATTTTATAATATATTAAGAGCACTGGTGAAAAGATCAGAAAAAATATCTGATCATCCAAAGACATAAAAAGGGCTGAGCGCGTAATACATTTTTGATAGTAGACCAGATTTCACTTTTACTTCTTTTCTATAAAAAAGGATAAATCGAAAATCCATTCAAAAAATTAATAGAATCTAGAGTTTAAGCCTAAAGTCTCTGGAAGATTGTAAGAAACATAGTTTGCCTTTCGATCTGTTTATTTTCTCCTTTGCAATTCTACCAAGATGAAGTAGAGGCTTGAGACAGTGTAGAAAAAACATAAAAATGAAATAGACACATAAACCTAATCTCTTAGGCCTCTTGAAAATGAATGAGCAGGAATATTTAATTTCTTCAAAGTGGATTATGGACTTTATGAAGACATGATTGCTAAGAAAGCCCTTGAGAATTTGTCTTAACCTTGTGATCATGCTATAGGATTTCTAGGTTCCTTGACCCTAGAAAGGGTGTCCAGGTGGGAAATTTCTGAGTTCATCTTGTTTCTGGCGCACCTGCTCTGGTGAGGAATGTTCTATAGGTGAGAAAGAGAAGTGCAGGATGCCCACGGTTGGGGGATCTTCAGTTCCTGATCCTTTCATCTTTTCTTCATCCAGTGAGCTGTGGACTCACAGCGGACAGATCTACTATAAGGACATGTGTCATACCATTAAGCCTACTCACCAAGAGCCAATCCCCTGGGAAACTGGACTGGACCGTGTCCCCTGATAAAGGCAGGCCCAGGGAAGGCTGAGTAG
This sequence comes from Lasiurus cinereus, assembly GCA_011751065.1. Lineage (NCBI taxonomy): Eukaryota > Metazoa > Chordata > Mammalia > Chiroptera > Vespertilionidae > Lasiurus > Lasiurus cinereus. The sequence continues at coordinate 72,017,082 of JAAGEH010002531.1, forward strand.
CTTCCTCCACCTTTCCCTTTTACACTGGCCCCCATGAGTCCTCTGCATCCATTTAAGGAAGAGACTAATGCCCATTCTATGAGACTGAATCTCAAGAAGGAATCACATCATTCCCACAGCCATGACCCAGGACAAAGTTCTCGCCTTGAAAACCACTCCAGATTTGGAGGAGGGAGAGAAGGGCAGAGGGAAAGTGGGGAAACTTGAATGCCCTCACCAGAAGCTCCTTTATCCACCAGCCCCTTATGGATCCAGTTAATATGAGCTACCCTATGGATTAGCCACTCCATTGGGCACTGAGGCTCAGGATTTCTGAACTTTCATTCTTTCTGAAATTATCTTTCCCAACTGTAGACTTTGCAAATGGTGATATTGCATTTTACCTCACTGTAGGTCCAAGAAGGTCACATTCCCATTAGCAATGACCTTAAAAAGCAAATAAACAAATAGAGACTGCGATAAAAAATGAGCAGGAAAACGGAGCTGTAAATGCTGCCATTTTTTTTTTTTTTACATTGTAAGTCTGATCAATGTAATAGCAGATAGGTGTGTACCTCTGTGTGCGTTAAGTGGAATCAAATTAGATTATTTATCTTTAGCTGGATAACCTTGATCTGGGATACATTTAGATGTAAGAAAGTGAGAGCATCAATCCCTAATCAAACAGAGAAAAAGGCCAAATGTGTAAAATCTCCTTTGCACTTTTGACTTTGCTAAAAGAATGATGCTTAAAATGCTCTACTAATTTGGAGTTCTATCCCAAGACAAAGTCAACTGGCGTAAATAAATAAACTCTGTGAGCAGAATTGAAGTCAGAAATGCTTCTCACTGGTGATCTTTCCCTGCTGGGAATTTTTAATACTAAATTGAGTGAATGTAGATAGCGGACAGATTTGTCCACTATCCAGATACCATTGATGACATGTACACATAAAGAACTGTCTGAGATTGAAACTGGGACTCAAAGCTATCGGGCATTGAAATTGGGACTCAATCATTTTTCTTTTGCTCTGGTGGGTTTATTTCTAGCCTACAGGGACAAGATGTTTTTAAAGACAAGAATCAAGGGGTGGGATGGCGGGGGGGAAGCAGATGCAGAGGCAAAGAAGCAATGAACAGACTCTCGAGCTACAGTGGGAAGGCAGGGGAGGTTGGCGGAGAGGGACCTGTAGGAGATCAACTGAAGGACTTGTGTGCATGTGTGTAGGCATAGCCAGTGGATTCAGGGCAAAGGGGAAGGGATGGGGGGAGGGGTAGACGGATCAGTGCATGTACTGGGGGGTGGGGAGGGCAATAGGGGGAAAATAAATAAATAAATAAATAAATAAATAAATAAATAAATAAATAAATAAAATTGGGAAAAAAATTGTACCATAAAATAAACAAACAAATAAATAAAAATAAATTGAGTGAATGTAGAATTTTGAGTTAGAACACTCAGCTCATTAATTCTCTCGAATGCATAGTGAGGAAGAGTCCCCCAGGACATATCCCTGCTGCCCACTTATTGCACAAGTGGTACACCATTGCCTGAACCAGGTCCACCACTGTTCATTCATCCTGGTGCTCTGCCCTTGGAACATTCTCCTGATGCTCACCTTGTGCAGAACCCAACGTCTAAGAGGAAGGTGGCCTCGAAGATGCCAATTCATTAACTTGTGATGGGATTTTTTCAAATTAATTTTCCAGTTTGGATCGTTCTTTTTTCAACCCCCTGTCCTTTGAACTCATCAGGGTTGATGTGAAGCTTTATGGCCATCACAGGCTCTTCCAGCGGGGCCCTCGCATCATCATCCTCATTACCTCCACTCCCAGAACTTTGCCCAGCCTTGAGGGCTATGGAGGGTGTTGACCTGATGATCATGGGCTACTTTTTTTTGGCAGATGCCAGGCTCAATCACCAGCTGTGTGTCCTTGGGGAAGATAGTTTAAGTCCACGACCAAAATGCTGTTTGGTTGCGAAATTTAGTCAGAACAATATTAGCTTTTAATTTTGTAACTACAGGCTGGGGGAAAAGTAGAGTTACAGTTGTTTAAGGCAAATAACTTAATACTTAATAAATGATAATATAGTCCTATCTAGTTTGGCTATGTGGATAGAGTATCAGCCTGTGGACTGAAGGGTCCCAGGTTCAATTCTGGTCAAGGGCACATGCCCAAGTTTCAGGCTTGATTCCCAGTGGGGGGTGTGCAGGAGGCAGTCGATCAATGATTCTCTCTCATCACTGATGTTTCTATTTCTCTCTCTCTCTCCCTTCCTCTCTGAAATCAATAAAAATATATTAAAAATAATTTCATTCTAGAATAAAATGTTTCACATACTCATAACTGTGCACCTACTTTTGCCCCATCCTATATTGTCAGATAGTGTATCAGATATAAGCAGTTTATAAAACTCAAATACAGTCATTGTAATTGGCCCAGGTTCTTTGACAATTTCTCTGCCACTCCACAGAGGGCCTTACCTAACTCATCCTGCTCCATGTTCACATTACCCTAACCATCAGAGTGTTTGCACCACACCCTGTAGGAGGGGGCAGTGCTTAGCCTGATGCCAGGGCCTGGAGTGGCTGACGGTGTGGCAGTTCTCATTGGGTGGGTGGAAAGGATTTAGGAAGTCACTGGACCATTTTCCTTTCTCTCAAATCTTATCACGTAAGTCTGTGCTTGCTTGTTCCACATGTATTAAAATCAGTTTTCTGATTTTCCAGAAGTAATAAAAATTCTATAAAAGCTAATGCTACATTTTAGAAAACAGGAAAATTTTACTATTATATTTTATTATACTATAAAAGTTACCATTCAGTATTTTTAGATGTATACTTCAAAGTCAACTCCTTATGTAACAAATTTTATCTTTGCATATTTTCCTCTGTGTACATAAGAGCGCATTATAATAAAGTGAACCCAAAATGCTGTCTTCTTTTTTTTAATAATTATTAAGCCACAGTCTATTTTCCCCTCCCTCAATTCTTTTTTTTAAAATATATTTTATTGATTTTTTTTTACAGAGAGGAAGAGAGAGGGATAGAGAGTTAGAAACATCGATGAGAGAGAGACATCGATCAGCCACCTCCTGCACACCTCCTACTAGGGATGTGCCCGCAACCAAGGTACATGCCCTTGATCGGAATCGAACCTGGGACCCCTCAGTCCGCAGGCTGACGCTCTATCCACTGAGCCAAACCGGTTTCGGCCCCTCCCTCAATTCTTACATTCCTCTCTCCATTATCATGTGTATTCTACCCAAGTACTCACTAGGACTTAACCATTTTCTGTTGGTTGGATTCTGGTTCAAATTATAGAAATTTTCCCTAGAAGGTTCCTGCTTTTCCAGTAAGAAGTGACACAACATTTGATTATTTTCATATACACATTAGGGCCATCTTCATTTCCACTTAATCCACATATCAAAATATGTCTGAAGATGATTTATCTCTAAAATTCAGCTAGTGGCATTCCTTCTATTGCTTGGAGCTAGTGGTCTTTGCAAACTGTTTCCACTTCCTTTCCCCTGCAGTGGCTCCGAATTCTTGCAATAGAGCGAGAAACAGTGGGGGGTAGGAGATCCACATGGTACAAAAGCAATTGGTATTCAGGCGCCATCCCCGCCTCATTAAGAAGCTATGACTTTCTTACAGTCCTGGGCAGATGGAGGGCTCTATTCCATAATGCTTCTCTCAGATTAATATGCAGTCATTATTAATTCAGGACGTTGGCATCTAGTACAGTGAGAGCACTTTAGTTATTATAGTCTAATGAAGGATGGTATACTGCTACTTTAATAGTTATAATACACATTAGAGAGGTAAAATCCTGATGGGGCAATATTTTTAATAACTAGTAACAATGATTCCCAAATTATGCCATTATCCTTCGTAAATGAGGGTCAGCGATTGTTGGACTCTTGCGGTATAAAAAGCCTTTCGTCTCTGGCACCCCATTGGTTCGCTCACATGGTCTCCCCGCACTGGAATCTCCCCCAGCTGAACGTGGAGATGGAACTTCATTTGGGGACAATGCAATGGGCTGATGGTATTTTGCTTCGCTTTTTCTCTCTGATGGCAAACAGTTGGGTTTTCATGTGCAATCATATTTGGGAAACAATATTGTTCAACTACAATCATAGATGGTGCTCAATCTGACTTTCTGGAACAGCCTAACCAAGAGCTTTTGCAGGTATTATTGTGGATGAGCAATGTTCCTTCAAAGTGACTTCCAGGGGAGACAAAATCTCCCGCTTTGCTCGTTACACAGAAGGTTAACAGATAACAGGACCGGAAAAGGGAAAAATTTACAGCAAAACGAAAAGTAGAAATCTGGGAAGTGCTGAACAACTCATTGAGGCAAAGGGGCCCTGACATTTTAACCAGGAAGACCCAGGACAGCGAGCTGAGACTTACCCCAGCCTACATTCTTAGAAATGTTCCATACAGTGGTTCTCAACCTGTGGGTCGCGACCCCTTTGGGGGTTGAACAACATTTTCACAGGGGTCGCCTAAGACCATTGGAAAACACAGATACGATTCATAACAGTTGCAAAATTACAGTTATGAAGTAGCAACAAAAATAATTTTATGGTTGGGGGTCACCACCACATGAGGAGCTGTATTAAAGGGTCACAGCATTAGAAAGGTTGAGAACCACTGGCTCCACAGATCAAGAATCCAGTTCACACCAGCACCCATCCCCAGGACATGCTGGCCAGGGGGCAGGGCTTTGGGGGTGTCTTTCCACAGTTCACCTGGGTGGTCTCTGAAATGAACAAGTCCTAACGCTCTCGGTGCCATCCTGGGTGGGAAATTCTTCACTCGCAGAGGCTCTTTAGCACTGTTCATTGTTGGGAATACAGTGGTACCACGAGATACGAGTTTAATTCGTTCCGTAACCTTGAGGCGTGGGAAACTATGAGACGCTCGAGTCACAGTAAACTGGTGGGTCGTGTGCAGCTGGTCGATCCGCGCGATTACTCCTATCTCAAAGGTTGCTCGTATTTCAAAGCAAAAATCGCTCGTATCTCAAAAATCTCGTATGTTAGGGCACTCGTATCTCGAGGTACCACTGTAATCTGCTCTGTTCTGCTGCAGTCCACTTCCCGGGGTGCCAGGCCCCACGCTTTTTCTTACCTGTGTCCACCAAGGCATTTTCTCACCTGCTGCTCCTGTTGGATCTTGATAATGCCAAGCTGAGATTTGAAATTCTTTGCCTTAAATTTGTTGTTCGAACAAGGCTTTTATTCATTTTTTTTATCCATTTCTTCCAAGGAATAAAGCAAACCACCCCTTTTGGTATTCTCTCATATTATCCATCCTTCTCTAATGGCTTTAAAAAAATGTTGTCGCTTCATTTTTTTGTTCTGTGTAGACTTTTCATGTGGGTGAATCAACCAGTCTTCTCATGTAAGGTTTCTGATCAATGATTAGAAATTCTTTGTCCTTTCAAAATTATTTTTTGCTACATTATATGCTTGTGGCTTTAATTTTTTCATGTGGTTTTTTAAAATTATTTTTTAATATATTTTATTGGTATTTTTACAGAGAGGAAGAGAGAGGGATAGAGAGTTAGAAACATCGATGAGAGAGAAACACGGATCAGCTGCCTCCTGCACACCCCCTACTGGCGATGTGCCTGCAACCAAGGTACATGCCCCTGACTGGAAGTGAACCTGGGACTTTTCAGTCTGCAGGCCAATGCTCTATCCACTGAGCAAAAATGGTTTTGGCCATGTAATTTTTTTTTAATTGGAATTTTATTTAGTGTAAGTAGTACCATTGGGATACAATTTTCATTTCCAAGTAGCTAAGAAGTTGTTTTGATCACATTTATCTTATAATCCATATTTTCTCACTGTTTTACTGAATACCTCTGGGTTTTTAGTTTATCTCTAAGTTATGAATTATGTTCCCTTAGTTGTTCACTCTCTTCATGCAGTAGTGACACATTATTTTAACTAATGTAGCTCATTTAATTAGTGTAAATCTGTTAGATTTTTTTAAATTTGTGTAACTGACACAGAACATTGTGTGAGTTTGAGGTGTGCAACTGTTGATTTGATGCATTTATATATTGCAAAATGACTACCACTGTAACATTAGCTAACCTCTCTGCCATGTAATTATCTTTTATGTGGCAAGAACATTTGATATCTAGGCTCTTAGCAACTTTGACATATAGAATATAGTATTGTTGACTAGAATCACTATTATGTTTTAATTACCTGATAGAAATCATTCAACTTTATTACTCTTCCTTTTTGGGAGTTCCCTATATATTCTTGCACACTTTTTTTTTTAAAGAAGTTTAAATTAGCATATGTATGTGCAAAAAAACATATCCTCTACATATTGCTTGATGTTTATTCAATACTATGTGCAGGCCAATTTGTGGACACTGGCTTCTTGGCAATAATGTTTCGGTTTTTCAGTCCCAGAGTAGGACATACAAGTATCTTCTGTTGCACCCCTGAGTACCTTTTTAAAGATTTATTCTTCTACATTGCACATGCTTTATGAGGTTTACACTGAGTTATTTTATCTGCTTCTAATACATTGGGTATTTCATTCCAATACATTTACTAACTAGAAAATTGGAATTTGAGAAAAAGTTATAAGAAACCCATTATCTTCTCCCCTTGTACTTGCCATCCTCGAAGGACCATGGTGAGAATTAAACAGACAATTCCTTTCAATTAGTTTGGACTGTCACAGCAAGTGAGTCCACGCAAGTCCTAAGTACGAGGACAGTGCTTTGACTAATTAATATTTAGAAAGGAAAAGGGATTATAACTAAGAATAGTAACTAGGCCTGTGTGTTTTAGGTAGTTCTCAACCTTTCTAATGCCGTGACCCTTTAATACAGTCCCTCCTGTTGTGGTGACCCCCAACCATAAAATTATTTTCATGGCTATTCCATAACTGTCATTTTGCTGCTGTTAATGAATCTGAATGTAAATATCTGTGTTTTCCGATGGTCTTAGGCTCTACAGCAACAGTTCTCAACCTGTGGGTCGCCTAAGACCATCAGAAAACACAGGTATTTACATTTAGATTTTCCTTCATCTTTAAACATTACATTTTATAACTTTAAATGCATTAAGTATTTGTTCAAGACAAAAATGCTATATAAAAATCTCAGAAGTTACCTGGCCGGTGATGCTCAGTGAGCATCGACCTATGAATCAGGAGGTCATGGTTCGATTCCCAGTCAGGACACATGTAGGGTTGAGAGCTCCATCCCCAATAGGGGGCGTGCAGGAGGCGGCCAATCCTCCTCTCTCATCATTGATGTTTCTATCTCTCTCTCCCTGTCTAACATCAATAAAAATATATTTAAAAAAATAAATTAAAATCTCAGATGCTCATTGTTTTTTTTTTTTTTTTGAGAGGTTCATTACCTTGCAAGGAATGGCTTCACTATCCCAAAACTTTCATAGTCTATCCTCATAAAATATTGATAAAAAATGTTCTGGAGTTGTTAGTGAAATGTACTTATTTTATAAAGCACACATTTTCCATCATATCACACAGTAAGATTTATTTACATTTGTACAAACATATATACTCAATTTTAGGCTAATAAAAGAGTCTTGGCATGCACTATTGGAAACAGTGTGTTATCAAGGGAGAATGAATACTTTCCTGAACACACTTTTACCTTCCTCAGCTAGCCAGGAGATTTTTGAGGAGTGAACTTCAACTGCAAAGGTGATATAACCTTTGTCACCCAAAGAAGTTTGACTGAATATTAAAGGACTTTAATGTTTACTTCCCTTGCGCTTAACAATGGGTGCTACATTTATTTCACTTGAATAAAATTGCAGAGTGTGTTTCTAGTGAGAATTACAAACATGTGCACCCTATCCAAGCAATCCTAAATATGCATTCACATCATAACAATTCAGGCATGTCCTCTTTCTTTTACACTCCCTGACATTCTAACCAGCTTCGCACCACTCACATAGATCTAACCACCTACAGAATGGATTCTAATTTTATTAAGTTTCAAAATGACGTGGATTTTTAAAGCAATAAAAAATATTTTTCCTGAGTGTGCTTATGGTGAAAGGTTATTTAATTTTATTATATATCTCTGTTTATATTACGCTATTGCCTAAATAAATTCAACTCTAGTAATGTCCTAAATTGTTTGTATTCTGGTGACCATCTTCAGTGGCTGAGATCTGGGTATCTTTAACCAGAACTGCAGCACTGGTGTGATGGAATAGTTATACTTGTGAAAAGGTATGTTATAGATCCTATCATTTCAGGCAATTTTTCTGTTCTAAAATAAGCTGGCAAAGGTCTCGCCATGTAGGCAGCACTGCCACAGAGCTTTAGACAGAACACTTAAAAGTTCATAAAACCCGATGATGATGAGAACAGCACGTTTCCATGTAGAGATGTAAGGTGGCGTTGTAATTTAATTTCCACAAGGCAACCTTACAGGCATGGGTTTTTCAGGCGTGTAATTGTGAAATGCAATTGGAAATGCCGAATGGAAACGCTGCCTACAGGATTCCTGAAGAGTCATGCCAGGCCCAGTCTGACTCACAGGAAGGTGTGGAAGCCCGAAGCACTATGGCACTTGGCACTTTGTGTTTCTATAAAGCAGTGGTTCTCAACCTGTGGGTCGCGACCCCTTTGGGGGTTGAACGACCCTTTCACAGGGGTCGCCTAAGACCATTGGAAAACACCTATTTCCCATGGTCTTAGGAACCAACACACCGCTCCTCGGTGTAACAAAGTGTAGCAATGTAGTTTACTGTTGTTATGTTAAGACTGTTACCCATGCTATACCATGATTCAAGACAAAATTTCATTTATTTGTCATTAGAAATAAATATTTCACAGTATATAATTATATATTGTCTTTGTGATTAATCACTATGCTTTAATTATGTTCAATTTATAACAACAAAAATACATCCTGCATATCAGATATTTACATTACAGTTCATAACAGTAGCAAAATGACAGTGATGAAGTAGCAACGGAAATAATTTTATGGTTGGGGGTCACCACCACATGAGGAGCTGTCTTAAAGGGTCGCAGCTTTAGGAAGGTTGAGAACCACTGCTATAAACGAATGACCAAAAAGTGAATAAAGTGAATTATTCAAAGCAGGCCCTTGCCATCCTCGAAGAACCATTCTAAAATGGAGATGTTTTCCATGAACCTAGACCCTGTGGTGGTGATGCCATGCTGGGAGCTGCCTGGCATATTGGCCACAATCCCCGTCCCCCCTTCAGGGAAGCTGCCAGAGAGAGTAGATGCCTCAGTTCCTCTCAATGGCTACCCACTGTCCCAGAGGCGATGTCTCAAGATGTGCTTATTATTAGGAGCTGTTTTGGGCTGTATTTTCCAGTGTATAAGACAACTGGGCATATAAGATGACCCCCAACTTTTCCAGTTAAAATAGAGAGTTTGGGATATACTCACCCTATCAGACGATACCCGGCATATAAGACGACCCCCAACTTTTGAGAAGATTTTCCTGGGTTAAAAAGTCATCTTATACACTGGAAAATAAGGTAATTTATAACCCTCCACAGTTTATGTTGAAGCCCTTTCCCCAGGACATTTGGAAATAAGTTCTTTGCAGATATAATTAGCTAAGTTATAGGGAGGTCATACTGATGGGCCCTTAATCCACTAGGACTGTTGTTCTTATGAAAAGAGGAAATGTGCTGAAACTGGTTTGGCACAGTGGATAGAGCATCGGCAATGTGGACTGAAAGGTTCCAGGTTCGATTCCAGTCAAGGGCATGTATCCTGGTTGTGGGCACATCCCCAGTAGGGGGTGTGCAGGAGGCGGCTGATCGATGTCTCTCTCTCATCGATGTTTCTAACTCTCTATCCCTCTCTCTTCCTCTCTGTAAAAAATCAATAAAATATATTTAAAAAAAAGAAAAGAAAAGAGGAAATGTGGGAACAGACACACGCAGGGCGAGCCCCAGGGGATCCTGAAGGCAGAGAGGGGTGATGCTTCTCCAAGCCAAGCACTGCCAGATATTGCCAGCAAACCGCAGATGCTGGGAACGATGCCTGGAAGAGCTTTTCCCTGACAGATCGCAGAAGAAACCAGCCCCGCCAGTATCTGCACCACACACTGTAGCCTCCAGAACCAAGAGAAAATAAGCTTTAAGCTATTCAGTTGCTGGCACTTTGCTACAGCAGCCTTAGGAAATAAACACAATGGCATTCCTGTAACTAAAGCTATTTATATTCAAGTGAAAGATTACACTCGGAAATGAGCATTGCTTCCCAAGTAAACAAAAATGTACTTGGGTAGAATTTAATGCTATATGTTAGTGTGTAGTCTAAAATCTACCTAATAAAGTATTCTATAAGTAGCCCCTGTATTTTAATTTAATGCTATATGTTAGTCTGTAGTCTAAAATCTACCTAATAAAGTATTTTATAAATAGCCCATGTATTTTAATTTAATGCTATATGTTAGTCTGTTGTCTAAAATCTACCTAATAAAGTATTCTATAAGTAGCCCCTATATTTTAATTTAATGCTATATGTTAGTGTGTAGTCTAAAATCTACCTAATAAAGTATTCTATAAGTAGCCCATGTATTTTCATTAGGCGCTAAGCCTTCATGAATATACAATAGGTAAAATGCCATAAATATCTGAGGAATCTCTGCTTTTCCTTGTTAAACTATGGACAAATAAATGATTGTGGAAATGAGCAATACTATCTAAGGCCTGCCTCTTAATTCCTAGATAGCAAAGCTCTTAGAAAACTACATTGTGTAACAAGAAAGAAAACATAAATGAGACTGCAAAGAGTATTATATAAGATCTTTGTAGCCGTTAATCAATAAAAACTTTGACTTTTTCACCAAAGAACGTCTCTTACACATGAAGTATTCTATTGGAAATGGAAAATGTATATTACATGTTGAACTTCAGAATGGGATCAATTTTAAGTTATCAACTTAAAATAGACTATTATACATATAAATTGTAATGAAATGGTCCTCTGTTACTTGAATTGCCCTTATTTAGCTCAAGTTCCAAAAGGACACTTTATTCAGGTTACAGTTTAAAGCTCACAACAAGTAAACCTCGTGGTAACCACAAGACAAATACACACCTATAGTAAGTACACAAAAAGATAGAGAAGAATCTAAGTATACCACTGAAGAAAGTTGTCAAGCCACAAAGGAAGAGAGCAAGAGAAGAAATAAATAGAGGGACCACAAAACAGCCAGGAAACAATTAACAAAATGGCACTAAGCGCATACCTATCAATAATTATGTTAAATGTAAATGGACTACATTATCCAGTCAAAAGACATGGAGTGACTTGAGTGGATGCAAAAACAAGCTGAATCTTTTTGTGTAAGAACACATGCAGACTGAAAGTGAAGGGGTGGAAAAAGATACCCCATGCAAAAGGCAACATAGACTTTAAAACAAAAACAATGATAAAAGACAAAGAAGGGTGTTTTATAACAATAAAGGATTCAATTTAAATAGAGGTTATAGCCTCTGTACATATTTATGCACTAGCAACAAAGGAGCTCATAAATCTAGACAGTAAATATTACATGGGAAGATATATTATTTAGGGCGAAATAAACTGCAAAACAATAATAGCAAGGGACTTCAATAGCCTACTTATATCAATAGATAGTTCAGACAGAAAATCAATAAGGAAACATTGGCTTTAAATTACATGTCAGATCAGATAGACTTAACAGATATTTACAAAGAATTCCATCCAAAAGCAACAGGAAACATTCTTTTCAAGTACACATAGGACATTTTTCAAGATGGATTAGATATTAGGGTACAAAATAAGTCTTAATAAATTTAAGAGGACTGAAATCTTATCAAGCATCTTTTCCAGCAATTATGTTATGAAACTATAAATGAATTACACACACACAAAAAAAAACTCCAAAGTTCATAAATAATCCATGGGTCAAAGACACAATCAAAGGGGAAATCATGTTGTGAGCTTTAAACTGTAACCTGAACAAGGTGTCCCTTGGGAATTAGAGCTGGTTAAGGGCAGTTCAAGGGACAGGGGAGCATTTCATTCCATAAATGCAAAAAGAAGGACTTCGAATGCTCTGTCATCAAGTGTCTGAGTGAAGATAGTTGGCAAAAGTACTACTGGTGCCCCCTTTGGTTTAGTACTGGATAATGGGCACCATGGATAGAGTTTGGAATTTCCATAGTTTGTTTTGGTTCTCTGTCTACCAAGGAGCCCAGATAGTTGCTGTTTCAAGGCACAATGTGATCAATATATTCTTGGGATCTAATTCAATAAATGAGAACCATCTTTGCATTGTAAAAAAAGGGGGGGAGGGGAATTAAAATATGCTTTGAGATCAATAAAAATGGAAATGAAACATATCATAATCTATGGATGCAGCAAAAGCAGTTGCAAGAGGGAAGTTCATAGGCATAAATGCCTACCTCAAGAAACAAGAAAGAGTTAAATAAACACTTTAAGGAAGCATAAGAACAAGGCTGAAAATTAATAAAAGAAAGAAAATAACAAAGATTAGAGAAGAAATAGATAAACCAAAGACTAAAAAGACAATAGAAAAATCAATAAAACTAAGAGCTGCTTCTTTGAAAAGGTAAAATTGACAAACTTTTAATTAGACCCACCAAGAAAAAGAGAAAGGACTAATAAAAATCAGAAATGAAAGAGGAAATGTTACAACTGAAACCACAGGTACACAAAGGATTATAAAAGACTGCTATGAAAAACGAGATGCCAACAAATCGGACTGCTTAGAAGAAATGGACAATTTCCTAGAAACATACAACCTACCAAGACTGAATTATGACATAGGAAATCTAAATAGACCAATTACTAGCAAGGGGATTGAGTCAGTAATCAAAAACTTCCCAACGAACAAAAGTCTAGAACCAGACAGCTTCACTGATGAATTCTACTAAACATTCAAAGAAGAATTAATACCTACCCTTATCAAACTCTTTTAAAAAGTAAAAGAGGGGGGACTCTTTCAAACACTTTTTATGAGGCCAGCAATACCCTGACCAAAACCAGACAAGGATACCTCAGAAGCCCTCGCCAGGTCACTCAATGGTTAGAGAATTGGCCCAGGGACCAAAGGGTGCCGGGTTTGATTCCTGGTCAAGGGCATGTACCTCAGTTGCAGGCTCAGCCCCCCAACAGTATCAGTGCGAGTGCTGGAGGCAACCAATTGGTGTGTCTTTCTCCCACTGATGTTTCTTTCTCTCTCTCTTCCATTCTCTCTGAAAGTCAATGGAAAGATATCCTTGGGTGAGGTAAAAATAAATAAATAAATAAGTTGCAGACCAATATTCCTAATTGACATAGTTGCAAAAAGCTTCAGTGAAATATTAGCAAATGGAATTCAACTACTAATCTCCCTGTAATTCTCCTAAAAGGAGACATGACATGAGTTCATGTCATAGGCTGAAAGGACTTGGAGGAGGAAGGGAATGAACAGTTTCATTCCCACGCCCCCCAAGTTCACAAGTTCTTGATCTCATCATCCAGACAGTGGCTGCCATTTGTTCTTCATGAGGGACAGTATGTGGATTGGAGACAGCAGAAGGTGACCCTTTAAGATGTTATGGGGTTCAGCCAGAGGTTAGCTTCTGCACATGAAATTGAATCAGAAGTCACTCTCCCTCTGTAGCCATCATGTTAAGCTGTCTTGGAGAGATTTGAGTAAATCTCTACCGGAAGGGATTGCTGTAAAGAGTGTGGAATTTCAGGGTTTTCTGGTCTGTAGGCAAAAACAAAGTTTGTTAGTGAGTCAATGCGGGCTTTTAATTTTTCTGTGAATCCTCCAGGTGGCCATTCTGTGGAATGATGGGAAATGAAATGACTGACTTTGGGAGTTCGGTCTGTGTTGCTATTAAATCATCTCATGATATTGCTTAAGGGAGGTTCCAAAAGTCCTTTTCCTGTGTTTTTGATAGATGCCTTTCCCACAATCAGACTGCACTTTCCTTTAAAATTATTGTCAATGTTGCCAGTGCTTGGGAAATATTAAACACAAGTAAATGCTTCCCTATTCCCTGTGGCTCACTTTCCCTTCTGTTATGATAGTCTGGTTTGGTAAAAACAAAAAGGGTTTTGTCCTCCTGAGAATGAAAACATAATAATGTCACCCCAACCTGTTCCATTTGTCAGTGTCAGGGTTTAGGTAGAGGGAAAGGAAGAGGCACCAGCGGTTGAAAGTCATTGGCCTTCCTCCCTGCGGTTACGTTTGCTTGTCTGTGGTCCTTGCTCAGAAACTGGGGGACAGCTGCCCCTCCTGAAGGTGCATCACCTTTGTTTGTGTGAGGGCATCTGCCATTTGCTGAATTTGGAAACACCTCATGCTGCAGTGGATGCTACAGCACACTAACCTCAGGGGGCTATGGAGCAGGAGTCACCCCCTCATTTATCACTGATTGTCACTCCGATCTTCCTCTGACACTGAACATCTGCTCAGGAGTTGTGGGTCCCAGCAGGCCCTCAGAGCACCCACAGCGGGAGTGCAGTGGGCCCACATCTCCACCAGCCACATGAGGTCCTGGGTGTTTCCTTCCTCAGCAGGTGCTGCCTGAGCTACTGTCAGCCTGTCAACGCACAGAGACAGAGTAAAAGACAGTGAAAATGCCATGAAACAGAACCGCGTGCTGGGTCTCCTAAGACCCTTCACTTCACAGCTTCTGTTGACAACATTAAAGGGGAGTTAATTAGACATTGTTGTGACTGATATTTAAGTTCCTGATCTTCAGGCTAATTTGTAGAGGGTTTAAGCAACCAGAAGTTTTGCACCAGCTTGAAAAATAAGTCACAAGTGATGAAGAATAGTAAAAACATCCAAGTTATCAATCTGTAAACTGAAACTACTAATGATTAAAAGTTGGGAACAATAACAGCTTTTAAAATGAAAAACTTCAAGAGTTCAGCTTGAAGAAAAAAGAAAGAAAGACTCATGGACCCAGACAATAGTATGGTGATTGCAAGAGGGAGGAGGTGAGAAGGTAGAAAAGGGTATAGGAGGGAATAAAAGATGAGGAAGAAGATTTGACTTGAGGTGTAAACACACAATATAACATGCAGATGATCTATGGTAGAATTGTAAACCTGGAACCTATATAATTTTATTTTAAAAATCTCATCCCAATAAATTTGATTTTTTAAAAAGAGTTCTGCTTAAACCCTGCTTTTTGTCATGAAAATAAACAAATAAATAAATAAACTTTCAGATCCTGGCTTGTGTCCTATATAGTGAATAGTATTTTATGTGCTTATTTTTAATTAGATAAATTATTTAACTTTCATATTCCCTATTTATCACTACATTTTATTTATGTTTTTATATCTTTTATATGGTTCCATAGTAACTCTATTGCATTTTCTTCTAATTATGGCATACTGATTCATCTGATGCATATGTCAGAGTTTCTCCCTTATTCCTCTAAAGATAGACACATGGGTTAATCTAAACCCATTCCTACAGTGCTTCAGAGCTTATTCTAATACTTCCTCAAGGGCATGAATATTGTCAAAATATGGCCTTCGTAAATACACCTATGTAATTTTACTACATACCGTCAATTTCATTTTCATAATGTCTGAAACAGTGACGTCAGAATTATAGCAACTATGTTTAAGGTTCAAGGTCCCATACTCATTACCACTTAGCAAATGTTAATAAATTTGCCAATCTTTAAGTATAGAGTGGTTTCTCAAGGTTGTTTTAGTTTATACTTCACTGGTTGCTGTGTGATTGGGAATCTCTACATATACTTATTAGCAATTTCTACAGGAATTCCCTTTTGTGAATTGTCTACTTAAAATTTTTACTTATTTTTTTCTTACAGAAATAGTTCCTATATCTTCCATATTAATCCAGTGTCAATACACTTAAGACTTCTCTAAAAAATAAAGTTTGTTAATTTTTAAAACGGTTTTCTACTATGTTGCCACATTGTAAATATAAAATATAAAAAAGAGTTGTTAAAATAAAACCATTGTCACAGAAGTTGTCAGAAACAATTTCTCTTTTATTTATTGTGCGTGGAGCAATTTTCACACTGGATGTTTTTAAAGATCCAAGACTATCTATACTAATAAAAGGGTAATATGCTAATTAGACCCGACTTCTTCCAGATGTTCTTTCAGACAAAGCCACAGCGACAGGGCTGAGGCAGAGGCAATTAGGGGCGATCAGGCCCAGCAGGGGAGAGCAGTTAGGGGGATCAGGCCAGCAGAGGAGAACAGTTAGAGAAAATCAAGCTGTCAGGGGAGAGCAGTTAGGGGGATCAGGCCAGTAGGGGAGAGCAATTAGGAGTTATCAGGCCAGCAGGGGAGCAATTGAGGGCATTAGGCAGGCAGAGGTGGTTAGGGGTGATCAGGCAGACAGGCCAGTAAGTGGTTAGGAGCCAGTGGTCCCAGATGGCGAGGATTGGAGAGGGTGCAGGCTGTACTGAGGAACTACCTTCCCCCTTTTTATATTCCATACATGAATTTTATGCATTAGGCCTCTAGTAGTTCTATAAGAGGAACACTTGCCTTGGGCTCTATGTTTAGAGTAGGGTAGAGCAAACTACAGCCATAAGTGCAATTCTGCCCATGATTTGATTTTAATTAGCAATCTAAAATATTTTAAAACATTTTAATGGTATTTAAAACTCTAAAGGCAAAAATATTTTAAGATACATGAAATATTTATGGACTTCAAAGCTCATCACTAGAGTTATATCTAAACACAATTAAGTGCCTGCCTAACATCCCCAGTTTTGCCTCTTGACCCACAAAATCTATATTTGTTACCTGACCCCTCTCATGAAAAGTTTGCTGTCCATATTTTAGGGGGTCCACTATATTAAAAGCCAAAAGACTATTACAGAACACTTGGACATCAATTTCACGCAAGGACTCATATTTATTGCTGCTTCAGCAAGACCAAAGCTCTAAACATCTGTGTTCATAGCTAATATCTGCGAGGCTCCAGGGGAACGAATCTCCACATATCTTATATATTTCCTCAAAACAAAAATACCCTTGTCTGAATTCCATGGGGTTTTGAGGGTTGTGCTCCTGGCAGGGTCAGAGATGGACTAGGCTTTGGAGTATGATATGGATTTGAGTAATAGCAGCACATAGTCGAAGAAAAGAGAAATGAAAGAACATGCTAAATCCTTCCTTTTATATTCCATAAACACAAATACACGTATAAAGCAGAGTATTGTCCCAAGTAGTGTGAATTATATACTTGTTTTCTTTTCTTTGGATTCAAATGTGAGGTTCTGAGAATACTCATTAAGTAGCAAAAATATTGCAGTTTACATATGGTGCCTTTTAAACAATCAAGGACTCTTAGGTGTAGTCTAAAACATTCTTAAATTTGCATGGTCTACATACTACTAACTATATTTAGTCTAAGAAACATGCTTGAAGTATGATGTTATTCTTTACATTGGCAATCACAATTGGAAAAAGTTTTCTCAGGGCTGCAGGTAGAGATAGATATTAATCCAAACTTACTTGACTAGAAATGTGCCCAAAGAAATATATTTCATTGCAATACATCACAACAAATATTTAAACATTTTAAATGGTCTGATAGAAGAGACTGATTAAGAGTAAAGTTTTGGCCTGGTTGAGCATTGACCTATGATCAGGAAGTCATTGTTCAATTCCCAGTCAGTCGGGATTGTGCAAAAAGGCAGCCAATCAATGATGCTCTCTCATCATTGATGTTTTACTCTCTCTCTCTCTCCCTCTCCCTTATTTTCTAAAATCAACCAATCAATCAATATATTTATTTACAAAAAGAAAAATTTTTTACACCCAGACAATGAAACCTAGGACTAGGCAGCTGGGATATCCCTATGTAATAGCGTTAACTGAAAAAGCATGCTTCTAATGCCTGTGAGTGGTGAGTACCTGTGAATGTTGCTTCCTAGAGACTGCAACCTTTCCCGGGTTATTTAGAATTTTTTACTATGAACACATATTTTCTAAGTATATTTCAATTTTAGAAAGAAAGAGGTTTATGTGAGTTTAGATATATCAGTAAATAAATCTGAAATATTGGGTTCGAATGAAAAAGCTATCTTGTACTAAAAACGGCCCATTTTCTCCCCTGAGCTGTTCCCTCGCCTAATTTTCTGTCTGTATTTTATTTCTGAATTGCATGAAAGATTTGTGGAATACCATTAGCTACAGTGGAGAAATTACTTTCATGCTAAACTCTTGTTCTTACCCAATTCTAACTTCTTGAAAAAAACTATAGTCTGAAATCTCTCTAGCGGTTTTCAAGCCAAAGATAACTTTTATTTGAAAAGCTTAGAGGAACAATAATCCCTTAGCTCCTGTTCGTTATTTATGCATAAATCAAAGTGATGTTTCTGTATTGCATTGGAAAAAGGAACACCATTCACATGTTTGAATGGATAACCTAGAAGGATGTGTGCTGAATACCCATTAATTTGTCATGGTGGCAGGTAAGCAAAATAAAACGGCAGTAAATGAAGATTGCTGTCTTTGTGGATTCTCTGCACATATGTAGCCGTGGTGTAAGTCTTCTTTTATGCAAATGCCTTTCTCTACTGTTTGTGTGTTTTTGTTTTTAATTATAGCAGCTGGACAATACAGCACTTCTCCTATTTTTACATTATGTTCCCATCACTCTGGAGAGAAAGGGAGCAAAAACCTGCATGGACGTTGACCTCACCTTTTCATACTTTGTAAAGTCTGGACAAGCTGATCTCTCTGCTTACCCTCATTTTGGCCATCTGCTTTCTGTACTGCAACGTAAGTCACCTGTGCAAGGGAGACTGAAGACGTGGCCCCCGCATGCAAAACCTGTAGGGGTTCTCCAGAGAGTCTGTGAACGTGAGACCAGCAGAAGCAGGCTTGCTCCATGGCAATAAAGAAGTATGAACTAGGTATTTGCTATCCGTGGCTCCCTTCTACCCCCAACCAGGAGATTAAGGCAAGAAGATGTTCCAGAACCCCACAACTGGGCCATGCCGCCTTCATCCAGTCACTACAGCTGAAGTGGGATGGAAAAGGGGTGAATGAGCTGAATAGACTCTTTCCCACTCCGGCTCCCTGGAACCACCCGCCTGGCCATCCATGGTGGAGAGAGAAACATTGGACATTAAGATTGGAGTTCTAAACTGGATGAATTTCTAAAACCTAGCAGATGTGGTCAAGAGGACATTAAAGGAACTGCTACAAAGCAGGGAAGGAAGGTCTGATGGGCACAATTAGTGGCAGCAACTGAAAACCAAGCCACACCAGGGTTGTCCCCTACCACAATCCAACTGGTCCTCAGTGTTTCCATGATCCGTGGCATATCAGTTAGGGCCAAGATAATGGGCAGAGTGTCGATGACTTGTTCTTATTACTTATCATTACTTATCTCATGTTTATTCATTAAGATGCTTTAATTAGTGCGTGTAGACTCAGGGGTATTTTACAATATGTCATCTTAGCCTTTGAAAATGTACTGCAGAAAAACACAGAACTCCTGCATGTTTTTCCTTTTCTATGCCTGCCATGGAAATGGGAATCCTTCACACCTACACACACACACATATGAGAAATGCAGGTGCACATGTCCATGTGAAACACGAGTCCACTGGTGTGGATGGGACTAAGCCGGTAGACCTGGGATGAAGTTGCCTGTCAGACAGGTGAACAGCAACGTGTGGGGCCGGCTGGAGACCAGCTAGAAAGACTTGCAATGTGGCAAGAAAAAAGCTGAGGGGCTGTCGATAGGAGTGGAGAAAGGGAATGGTCTGCTCTTTTTTCTAGATTTTCCCAGGCTAGACTCCTCCCCTTCCTGATGCCATTTTGGCTCCTACTTTACATGCCTCAAAGTTGCTTTGTTATCTGGCTTCTGCTCATGGGCCCAGCAAAGAAATTTCCCCTTTGCTGTTATCACCACCACTACCCCCACCACCACCATCCCTGGTCCCCAGTCCAGGCCTACAGGCCATTTGTTTCAGGGGAGATTCCTGCCTCCTTGAGAATTAAGCCCCTTTGGTGGAGGATGCCCTCTGGGGTGTCTGGGAAGCTGTCATTTCCAGACATAATTAAATCTACTTTATAAGCCCACTTTCTCCTTGTTGAATTCATACTAATTGGCTGCCAATACTAACAACACCACCCGAGGTGCCTGGGTTGGTGATGTCAGGAAAGCAGAGTGGGATCTGATCTGTAAGAGCTTATGAAGGGCCTGCATCTGGCCTTGAGGTGTGGAAGCAATTCTGGAGAGTGTCTCACACTACAGGGAAGGATGTTACCAATTATTCTCTAGGCTGTTTGTGTTAATGTGGTAAATGGACACAGGGCCCATCGCCTGATGAGGATCTGCTTTACTATCTGAGGGAAATTCGGCTCTCGGCAGCTCTCAGGATAGCGAGAACGAAACAGGATCAATGCTGCCTCCACTTTTCCCCTGCTGGAGTCTTTATCTCGTTACCATGACAACTCACTCCATAAATGTGTTGCCAAACACCAGATAAAAAAAAAATAGTGGAGTGCCTTTATCTAATAAAATTGAAAATAAATCCTCAAAAATTCAAAGTAAATAATAAGCCACTATCCAAGAGAATAAAAATGTCTTTGGAATAGTTAGATCATGGGTGAAAAAGATTTAAGAATTCCTGAAAGTGTTAACGTCTTCACAAATTAATATTGAAAATGCATTTCATTGAAAATTTCAGAATCAAATACTGTTGTAAAACAATTTTAAACTACTCAAGAGCAGCTTTGTGACATACTTACGTTTTATTTTACTTACATAGGTAATATATGAAGTCATGCTATTTGTAAAACAGAACCAACTAGAACCAAAGTGAAAACAGAATTCTTCCTTCACTCTCCCTGTCATCTCTTCCTCAAAGGAGCCAGTCCTAAGAGTTAGTATGTACTTTTCCATACTAATATATGCTATATATATATAGGAGATACATTTCTCATATACTCCTTCTTATAAACTCCTTTACATACACCTAACTTAAAATGACTTTGCAGACTTTTCATAGCCATGCCTTCATCTGTGCTGCATTCCCTTTAATGTCTGCACAGTACAACATAACACGGATGTCCTCAAAATGTTTGCCATTCTCCACCAGATAGATAATTCAGGTTGTTTCCAAATTGTCATAAGTACAAACAAGATTTCAGAGGACTTGTTGTTCATAAGCTTTAATGCACACAGTTTCCCCACTGGGTGATGGGTGTGGAAGGTGGAAGTGCTGGTCATAGAATATGTGCACTTCATAGTTGATTGGCACTCCCTATTGTCTTCACTAAATGGTCTATCTAGAGCCGGGTATTCAAAGTGAAAGGGTTCATTCTGCATTGTTTTGTTTCCATATCATCAATATATTTTTATCAATGTGATAGGCAAATATAATATGACATATAAATCACATATATGTAAATAATTTTAGTTTGCTTCCTTGATTACTATGAGATGAGGTGTTGTTTAAAAATGTGTAAGAATTTCAACTTCTTTGTTTATGTATATTTTGTACAGTTTTTAATGTGGCTTTTGTCTATTTTTATTGAATCTAAGGGGTGCATCATGCATGACTGATATTAGTACTTTGCTGTGGCACATGCTGTGTGTGTGTCCACTAGATCAAACTAATCATTGAATTTACATGCTTTTCCCAATATTCTCTAATGCTTCACATCATTCAAAATAAAACCCAGAGTCATCACAGTGACATCCATGACCCTGCACAATAGAGCTTCCTGCTACCTCTTTGATCTTATCGACTTCTCCTTCCCTCCTGTAGGTTTGCTCTGCCCAGGTACCCTGACCTTCTTGCTGTCCTTGAAAATGACCAGCATACTGCATCCTCAGGGCCTTTGCACTTTCTATATTCATTCTGGGACATACATGCATAGATATCTCTATGATTTGATAACTCATTTTCTTCAGGTGCTCAGTTGTCACTCTTTGAGTGAGTTTTCTCCACACCCTCGAAAACAGCAACTCCTGCATTTCCCTTCTCCCTGTCATTGTAATACTACTTTATTTCTTTCCAATACACTTCTCACTGGTATTAATATTTGTGATATTATACTATTAACTAGAGGCCCAGTGCACAAAAATTCATGCACTCAGGTTGGGGGCAGGGAGGGGCAGTCCCTCAGCCTGGCCTGCGCCCTCTTGTAGTCTGGGACCCCTTGGAGGATGTCCACCTGCCAGCTTAGGCTTGCTCTCTGGAGGATCAGGCCTAAGCTGTCAGTCAGATATCCCTCTGGCAACCTGAGAGCTCTCAGGGGATGTCTAACTGATGGAGAGTGGGCCTAAGCCACAGCTGGACATTCTTAGCTCTGCAGAGGAGGTGGGATCTTATCTACTTCTCCTTCCCTCCCCTAGGTTTGCTGTAAGTACACTGACCTTCTTGCTCACAACTGTCAACTTGGCTTGTGGTTGAGTGGAGTTCCCCCTGTGAGAGCACACTGACTACCGGGGACAGCTCCTGCATTGAGTGTCTGCCCCCTGGTGGTCAGTATGTGTCATAGAGACTAGTCATTCCAGGCCATTCTGCTGTTGGGGTCCATCTGCATATTACCCTTTTATTATATAGTATATTTAATATGAAATATAGTCAAATATATTATTTATTAGTCTCTGCAACACAGAATTTGTTTTTCTCCACTAGAATTTAATCCCCCTGATGGATTTCGGACTGTTTTGTTTGCTGCTGAATTCCCAGTGCAAAACACAGTGTCTGGCATGCAGAAAGCAATTAGCTAATACTTGTTTAATTAATTAATCTGTCACTTAATAACACATTGTTATCAGCAGTATTAAACCCTCTGTGAACAGATATCCACTACCTTATGAGATAACTTATTCTATCCTTAGAGAACTGTATTATAAAGTCATTGCATAAAATCCATCCTATTTACTTCTAACTAGTTGTTTATAGGTCCATCTAATTCATCCACACGGAATAACTCGAGACCTGCTTCCTTCTGAACTTTGGTGACAACTCTGGATATTCTGTTCACCAAGAAATACTGAAGAGAGGACACACAAGAAGAAAGAATTTGAAGGTCATAACACAAGGGACATGGCATAGCATCTCTAACTTGGCTTCTCACCCTCTTCCAGATCAATAGCCATTGTCTGTTGTTGATCAGGAAGGCATATTAATGTTCTCAAAATACTTTTTTTAGATCATAATCAATTCTCTTGGCTCATTGCAGGTTTCTGTCGGATATTGTCTAAAGCAGTCCTGCTAGCCAATTAATATGCAATGGAGGTAAATCTGAAGCCAACATTTGAAAATGAATCTTCCATGAAATATGCGAGTAGCAGTGAAAGAAAATAACTGGTAACAAATAATGACAGGATTTTGAAGGTTTAGGTCTTTGTAAAAATTTATAAAGCCATATAAAGTCTTAAGAGGTGGCATGAGATAGTAACGGAAAGCATGGATTCTAGAACTAGTTCTCAGTATATAAATTCTGGTTCTGTTCCCCAAGGATGGATCCTGTTGGATTTCTGAATTATTTTGAACCAGTGAGTGGTATATGTATCTGCCATTTTTCCCCTTTTTGAAAGCAGCCATCTAATACTGCTCCCACAGCAAGGGACACACACTCTTCAAGGAAAATATTCTGAATATTCCCTCTGAAAAGTGAGAGGGATGAGAAACACTGACGATTAAAATCCACCCTGACACAGATTATTATTTTTTTATAATGTGCCTTTGCATATTGGCTGCATGACAGTGGTGGGAAAGACAAAGTCACTCCTCTCTAACTCACGGTCTACAGATGAAGAGGTTCTGTAGTCCAGGACTGTACTCCAGGCACCATACCTGAAGAGTCTCATCAACACCTGCACTAGATTTAAATGATAAAATCTCAGCTTTTCAGCTAATGCTATAATGGTTGAGCCCCAGGGGGCTGCGGAAGGGATGAGTATGTTTTGCATATGGAGAAACATGAATCATTGAGATGCGAAGGGTAGAACAGGGTATCCAACACCAAAGTGGCCTCTAATGATCATCACTTCCTGGGACTTAGATATTATGTAGTCCCCTTCCACCTGGAATCAAGTAGCCCTGTGGCAATGCCCAAGTCAAGAGGAACTGAAGCTTCCTGTCAACATCAACTCACCGGCCATGTGAGTGAGATCCCAAGAAAGCAAGTTCTCCAGCTCTGCCAACCCTCACATGACTGCAACCTGGTTAGCCGTCACTCTACAATAACACAAAAGAACTGACTTATAAGCAAATATGTACAGATTAATAATTGAATCAAAGTTATTAAAGAATAGTTCAGCAAACATTTCTTGACCACCTATTCATTGCAGGTGATACTATAGAATGGGATGTGTCTCCTACCTGCAAGAATCTTCTGGTTATTTCAGGTAGACTGATTTAATGACAGGAAGTCATTAAACATGGACCAATAGAGGTTTTCAGAGGACCCTGTAGAATAGGAAGGAAGTCTACATCTGGGGACTAGAAGGAGTCCCTGGGTAGGTTATGACCAGCTTGGGACTTGAAGAGTAACTCCACCCAACAACTAGATGGCCTCCTGCATGTAGGCTAGGGTAGCTTATTGTTCTAGATGCTGTAGGAACAGCCTGGGAAGAGATGAACCCCCACCCATAAAGAGGTACTTTAAAGCTTTGTAAGAAGATAGTGTTTGAACTTAATTTAAAGTAATAAGACACTGGACCAGCGGAAAAGAGGGAAATGGGTATACATCAGGAAGAATCTTAGAGAGAAGGCTCAGAGTTCAGAAAGTGCACAGTGACTGAGAAAGACCTCTCCTGTGCATGGGGCGCGGGGTGTGTGAAGGTTGGGAAGGGGACTGAGAGAGCCTGGACGAAGGTCAGAGCGAGTCCTACAGCAATGGGTCCTAGACCCACAAGATGGAACTGGTGAGTTTCAAGTAGGTCTAAGGAACCAGCTGAACAATTTTAAGTGAATGTTTCATGGTCAGACTTGAATTGAGAAATGATCAACTTTGTCCTTGAGTAGAAGATGAATTAGAGGAAAAAGGGTCGGAAACCAAGGAAAATAGATTAAACTCTGCTTCAATGACCCCTAACACTAACTCATTGAGATAGAATGGGAGCCAGGTACCATAGCAACAGAAATGGAGAAAATAGGACAGTCAGAGAGGTACCTGAGATAGCATAACTTGATAATACACTCTGAGAGAGGTAATGGGCTCTAGTATTCCACAGTAGTGAACAGGTTATTATTTCCATTATATTATTTCCTAAAGCATATTACCCTCCAATTTATAGTAGATGGTAGACTAATTATCTAGAAATCATACAAGTATTGTTGTTTGGCCTGCTCAGGTTTCAAAATAAATTTTTAATGGACTGAAACATTTATCCACATTAAGGGCGGCTTAAAGACATAATACATAAATTAGTTTTCTTCACTTCTTTGCGCGGAGCTGGCAACTGTACATTATAAAAAGAGTAATCTGGACCAAGGTAAAGTTTAGTCATCAGTGTTTCTCATCCCTCTCACGTTTTAGAGGGAATATCCAGAATATTTTCCTAGAAGGGTGGGTGTCCCTCCCTGTGGGATCAGAGGTGGCCTCCAGCCTGGTCCAGGGGACTCCCATATAGCAGGAAGGACTGCATCTGCTAGGATTATCTTGGTTGAGAGCCAATGAAATGGAAAACAGAGATAAATATTTACTTAAGTTGGAAGAATATGCCAAACTCTAAATGCTTGTAGTAGAAATCTCAGCCCGGGATTCTGAGCTCCCACTAGTAAATCAGTTCCCAGAACAAACAATGACATAAGAAGTGATAACTAAGAGCCAAGGCCTCTCTCAGCACTCTAGAGGCAGGCCACCCCAAAATAATCTGGGAGCATAAAGAGACGAGCTGTCCCTCCCTTGAGGGAGTTGCTTCTATAAACTGACAAGGAGAAAAAAATAGTATTTCACTTTAACTGTATGTTGGATTTCTACAGAATCAAAGATCACTGGAAAAATCCAGAATTATAGGAAATAAATGGTATTTGTTTACTTGCAGTGGCCACACATGCAAAAGTACACAAAAAGGGAAATGGTCAACACCGGGTTTCTGTAACTAAGTTGTTCCAAGCCCAGCTCCTTCCTCAAGCCAGAAACTATCCTGTGATCTTCACATAAAACAAAGCGTTCCCTGTACCACTCCCTCCCTCAGCATCTGCCCCTCTCCTTCTCCTCAGGGTGGCACTTACATTCTGGGGTTACAAGAAACCTTGGAATGGGACGAAGTTGGGACTTAGGTCTCAAAGGTCACTTGGCATCACTCCCACTGCTTTCTGTTGGTGACACAGGCAGGTTCCTTACCGTGGGAGGGGGTGTGTGTTTTATTGGGGCTACCTGGAAGATAGCTCTGTGGAGGTCAGCATTCACATACTAAAGGCTAGTGTGAACCAAAAAAGAAAATAAAGATGTCACAATTAAGGGTGTAAGGAACGGGGGTTCCAGTTCCTTTGCATAAGACAGAGGTTTGTTACACAGTAGATTGGGACAGTGATATCAAAGTAAGCTATGTGGGAACCACCTAGGATGCCAGTTTAACTTAAAAAGAAAATTCATCTATTTTTATAATACTCATTAATGGTTAATGATTAATCTTATATTAGAGAAGAGAGGGTGGTGGGCATGGAGCATTGCTATTTCTTTCAAAGCAAGGAAGACTATAAATTTCTACCTGAAAAAGGACAAAATCACTAAAATATTTCTAGCTCTAGCTCTGCCGAGTAAAGTTGACACTAGATGGAAACATAGTGTTGTCACTAGAAATGGAGACCAGACTGGAGCCCAGAGTCAAAGAGACCCATGGAAAGTCTCAGCAATCAGGGAAGCTAGTGACTGACTTATTTGGAAACCAGAAAGGTCATTTTGCCCTGACAGGGCTAAGGAAGGTGTCCCCTTTAGGAACTATAGATTGTGCTGCCTGCTTTAAATTATCCACAACGAATGGATCTGTCCCTCCCCTTTAACCCTGTCCTTTGGTGTTAACAGGACACGGGAATCACTCCCAAGTCTTCAAAGGCCTGGCTGCCTTGTATTAAGTTCCAGAGAATCTAAATTCTCACCGTGATAAGCTCATTGTCAACAGAAAAAATAATTCCAAAAATAGTCCAAAAGCACCTCCTCATTCAACTTGCTGCCAGACACCCCAATGAATCTCTGCAGAACCGAAGCCCCTTTTGGGGCAGTGTGGCAGCTGCTGACTCACCGAGCAACCCCTCAAAGTTTCACCAGGAAGGAAAATGCCCATCTCGCTGGCATCACGGAAGGAGACTCTCAATGGGCAGAAGGGACCACTTCTAACTCTGCAGAAGGGCGACCAGGCCTTGAGGCCCAAGAATAGCAGAGATTAGATGCTCAGCGTGGGGTCTTGGCCAGGGAAAGGCCTACCTCCCACATGGGCTGGCCAGCGGGGTCTGCACTTTGCCACATGATGGGCCACCAGAGACCCAGGAACGTGAGAACCTGCATTGACAAACACTAGAACGAGAGGAAGGTACCAATGTGCACAGAAGGCCATTTCAGCTAAGTGGATGCTAATTTATGGACATTTTCAGGGGACGAGACTCACGGAGGATTTGCAAATACAAGATGAGAAAACAAAATCACTAGATTGCCCATGTGCAGTGCACAGCAGGGATTGTTTTGTGTTGTTTTGTTTTGTTTTGTGTTGTTGTTGCTAGTTCCGGAAGTCTGAAGGGACTTCTATTTATGAATTGGCTGTTGCAGACCTGCTCTAACTAAGAGTAAGCCACAGGAATAGGGACCTGAGACAGGTCACTCATCTCCACCTGACAGTCAGGAGAGCTGCCACAGGCAGGCAGGCAGAGGCTCTTGCTCTTTCCACAAAAGTCCTCTTTATGTTGGGTGAAGGGACACCTTGCGTCACCTCCCTGGAAAGAATGTGCTGGGGCCCTGGCACATCTTTAAGGGCCTAGTTTCCCTCATTCCTCACCAGGGGCTTTAAGCATGATAGTGAAGCGACACCTTCAGGCCAAACAGACCACTCCCGAGACCACAGCCTCAGGGAACAAACCTAGGATTGGCTCTGCCTTCTCTCTGTCAACACAAGGAGTGTTCTCAGGGGAGGCTGTTAGTGGGTACAGACACCCCTGTTTCTGGCTGGTTTAGAATTGAGGTCCCATGTCTCGATATTTCACTGCGGGTAAGTTTCCAGGATTCCCAGGATGAACAGAAAATGCAGGGCAGGAGGGGTACAGAGTATAGTCCTGGGGCCTCAGGACTTGCTGTCCAGACACGTGATAGAATCACAGGCTTGGCTGTTCGCTCCACCCATTTGGATTTCATCCCCTCAAAACAACACACAGGGCTTGGACTAGCAGATCTCTGCCTTTTGGTGGCGTTCAGATGAGACCCCAAGTGGTCATAAAGCATCATCAGAATATTGTTGATTCCATCCATTCATCATTCTCTCATTCCATGCACATGTTTAAAGACTGATAAATGCCAGAGAGCTGGGAAGACAGAGATGGACCTTAAGTAGCCCCCAGCATAATGAAGACTCAGATGCACAATTAATTACCTTGGAGTATGTTAATGGGGATATTAAAAGTAATCAGGGTTTATACTTGACTAGAGAAAACAATGACATCTGACCTGACATGTTACCATTTGATGTTATTTGGTTCTGTGGTGGTCAAAGTGTCCACCCTCACAAAGCTCATGTGATAATGAGAGGAGATGACCAGCCATCTCTCATTATGGCTCATATTCAGCAGATGCACGGCTATCCTAAAATCCAACGGCCTTCCCTGTCACACTTTGTCAGATTAAAGCCTGAGACACTCACAGCATTCAATTCTGAAACGTAAATGTCTAAATTATTCACTCCAAACCCGAGACATTAACCAAGTCCTCCAGATGACACCCAGCAGCCCCAGCCACTCTCCCGGGCTGAGGTGCAATAGATCCTCTCATCACTGTGTGAAGTACACAAATGAGAAGACCTGAGGTCCTGGGATTTTAATCTTCTCAAATTTTCCCAGCTGGTCAATGGTGTCTCAGGAGTTCTTTTAGTTGGAAAAGTTGTCCTGTTTGTTGAAACAAAGAACACCAGCCACGTCATGGTCGTTCTTTAGTGAGTGGTTTTACACAGAGACACGCTCTGTCAGGGTATGTGTCAGAAGTCTCATCATGAGACACAACAGAAGAGCTTCTCGAGATAAACCTGAGCCAACTCATGGCAGCGACTTCCGTGTTCATATTCACAGCTTCCTTATCGGCATAACTCTTTCCATGTGTTTCCTTTCCGTGGGCGCTCCACTTCTAGACTGTCATCTGTTCTGTGGCATCTGTTTTCTGCCACTTGTGCTGTATGAGGTGCCGGCTCTCTGCACAGAGTGCAATCTGGGTGACTGTCATTGTTTCATGGGCAAAGGTCTAGAGAAGACCCTACCTCACAGAGAAAAGCAAAACACTCAGCTATTATCAGATCATTAGCGAGAGGACTAAAAGGGCATTCATAAATGCTCTTTTCAGGTCGATCTGAGAACCACAGACTCCACATAAACCAGAGGAAGCCCTGGGGAGGTGCCTGGGACCCCCCAGCTGGTGGGGTCCTGAAGGCAGGAGCCCGCTGAGGCCCCTCTGAGCTCCTGGCATCCTTGCCTGCTTTTCCCTCCATCGCCTGCAATGACAATATTTATCCAAGAATGGAACTCACGTGGCTCTTCAGAGGCCCTTGAGGACAAGCTGTCCGCGTTCGCCTGTGTGGCCTTTTTCTTGCAAGGATAAGATTGCTAGACACTTAGAGCAGAAGACTGATGTGAGCTCAAAGTACACAGGCCACTTAATTCCCAGGTTTCCCCACAAATAGGATCGGGTGCTGGTGGATGCAGCTGTGCACATGGAGTGAATGCACGTCCTCTCTAACCCCGTTGCTCTTGTAGGAATGAAGGGTGCTACATGCAATGCTATGGAGATGGGCAAGTCCACAATGGGATCTCAGCGCCCTTGCCCTTCAACAGTGTCTGACAGGGCAGGTCCCACAGGCGGGCTGAGACCCAGAGAACAGGAAAAGTGTGTGAGTGCACATGTGTGTGTGAGTGAAGGTGTGTAGGCACACCTATGAGTGGGTGTCTACTCTATGTTTGAAAGTGTGTTTGCAAGTGGAGATATATGGAATGCCCATGTATTAAGAGTGTGAAAATGTGATTGTGAGTGAATGATGAGTGTGAGACATTGTGAGTTTGTGTGTAAGAGTGTAAAGCATGCTTGTGGTATATTTAGTGAGTGTGTGTGATGTGAGTATGAATGAACGTGTGGTATATTTAGTGAGTGTGTGTAATGTGAGTATAATTAGACTAGAAGGGTGGGTGTGAATGTGTATAGAAGTGTGATAATGGCCCTGGCTGGCTTGGCTCAGTAGATAGAGCATCAGCCTATGGACTGAAGGGTCCCAAGTTCGATTCCGGCCAAGGGCACATGCTTGGGTTGCAGGCTTTATCCCCAGGTGGGGAGCATGCATGAGGCAGCCAATCAATGATTCTCTCTCATCATTGATGTTTCTATCTCTTTCTCCTCCCTTCCTCTTTGAAATCAATCAATAAATATATTTTTTTTAAAGTGTGAGAGTAGATTTATGTATCTATGAGTGTATGTGGATGTTAAAGAGAGTGTGTGTCTATGAGGGTATTGGATGTGAGAATGTGTGTCTGTGAGTATATGTGCATGTGAGAGAGAGTGTGTGTGTCTGTGAGTATATGTGCATGTGAGAATGTGTGATGTAAGTGTATGTGCATGTGAGAGAGAGTGTGTGTCTGTGAGTGTATGTGCTTAAGAAAGAGAATGTGTGTTGTGAGCGTATGTGCATGTGAGAGAGTGTGTGGACATGAGAGAGAGTGTATATAAAAGGGGTGAGTATTGTGTGTTCTGGGGGCTGGGAGATGTGGTAAGAAGGGATATGAAGAGTCTGTTAGTCACTTCCTGAGAAGATATGGGCACCTAACCTGTGCATGCACATATCGCTGAAACCTGTGCGTGCACATCTTGCTGAAACCTCACAGCCCAGAAGCGTAGGAAAGGACGTGGCAGTCCTACAAAATGAAAAACCAGGTCAGCAAGAATGGCAGTATTCCACCCATTTACTCTCATCCCTGCCCTCCGGTGCCTGTATCTCTGTGGCAGCTGGCAGCGCCCACACAGGTTCGCCTCAGGGATGGAGAGGCCATCAGCTACAATCGGCGTGCAGCCCTACGCTCCTCCATGCGCCGTTCACTTTGTCCCTCACTCTCTTCTGACTTCAGAATCCTGGGATGCCGATCACTCCAGGCTAATGCCTTCCAGAAAGAAATGTGTCTGCTGATTTCACAGTCTGCTTCCATACACTTGTTAAAGCAACTTACGTAACAAAAGCAGCAGCAAAGCACAGCAAGTTTTTGGAATTGGCTGTTTCTGTTTTGCCCTGAAGGAAGCCCCTTAATTGGGATGGTTAGCTTGTTTGGAAGTCCTAACCAGGATGGGTGGCCATCACAGCCACCTCTTCCCCCCCAACACCTGCTCTCAATCCAGGGCTCCTCGTAGCAGAGGAAGAAGCATGTGATTAGGAAGAAGGCGCAGATGCAGAAATGAGAGAAGAGAGGGACCATTGGAGCACATTCCATGAGCCAGAAACCAGGGACAGAGTCCAGACCAATGCTTCATCTTCAGGCTTTTGTCTTGAAATGTGATTCCAGTGATTCCCCTTTTGGAAATATTTATGTGACTCTTCCTTTTTTAAAAGAAAACATTCCGATTACAGTTTACATTCAGTATTAGTTTGTGCAGCTGAGAAAACGTGTGTTAAGCCCTGAACACTGTGGACACGGCTTGTATTAGAGAGTTTGTTGGCCACAGATTTGGCAGACCCAAACTAAAGGCTGGCACAGGTGGCAGGCACCTCAGTGAGAATGAGTTCCAGTGATGATGATGATGATGATGATGATGATGATGAGCTATAGCCCCAGGCATATAGGAATCCAGACCAGAGTATCTTCAGCCCTTGGCCTGGGCCTTCTGTCCATCCTGCAGCTCCACACAGTGGCCACCGCCGCTACTGTTCTGCAGGGCAATGACCTCCACGGAGAAGCGGCCTGCAGAGACCTGGGGCATTTGTCACTCCTCCCCTGCGATGATAAGATGTCATTACATGTTGCCTTCTCCATAGTGCAAATAATATCTGTCCTTCACGTACCAATGCCAGTACGTGTGTGACAAGACACTGAAATGATTGAAGAAATGGGAAGAACATCACCCGGTCTTATTTTTAGGTGGATTTTCATTGTTGTGATCATCCAGTTTTAAGACTAAACCTAGAGCTGAAGAGAAAATCCCCAGTAATGTGGCGAAAGGCATCCCACGGTCATTTCTAATGTGTCAGGAAGCCATCATATTTTTTATTTCTGAGAACAACAGCACCTGCAGCAGGGACTCCTGCCCTGAGCTTTCCATATTGACCTAAACCAGAGAACTGGGAGGACTGGGGAAACATTTTAATTGAACACTGTGGGGGGAGGGAGACGCTGCAGTTCTCCGTGTGAATTACACCTACAGAAAATTATTGGAGTTGCCCGCAGGGGGTCTCCGTCTTTACTGGCACATCATGAGCAGACACTAGTTCTCTTCCACATGCCGGACAGATATATGCTACAAATAACTGAGAGGGAGAGAAGACAAAAATCAAATTGCACATTGACCACCGCAGTGCTTTTCAGAATGAGACAAAGTGTATTCAGGTCACAGAAGTCCTGTCTTACTTTATGGTGACCAAGCTTTTTATCCAGGGACAAATGCATCTTTTGAAGCTGAGACATCTCACTTTAAGCTGATTCTGATTCATTGTTAATGGAAAAGAACGCAGGTTGTTGGCTCTTAACGAATGTGAAGACCAATCAATAAATGCTCTCTACAGAGACAAAAAGAAGTCAGACTTTCCAAATGACCCATTCTAGACTCAGAGAAAGTAGATGAAATAAAGGGCTTTTAGAGAAGCGCTTGACAAGGTGACAGGAGTCTGTTTCCGGAATGGAGGAAGATTTTTGGCACAATGACTAGCCAAGCAAAATTCAGATATATCAACTGGAACATTAAGCGAGGATGGACAGCAAGCAACCTATTTACCCACCAATGTAGAGCCAATTAAACAGAGATGCATTAATTTCTGTAGAAACAGAAATGGAAATAGAAATAAGTATTGCTTATTTTGCCTTCAAGTTATCACAAGCAATGTAATTTCATAGTCCCTGAATCGTATTATTTTGGACAACTTGGTGCTGTCTCTCTCGATTCTGAAATAAGCAATTGCACTGAAGTTTGAGTAAGGATGTTGCAGCCTTACTTACTCTGAGAAAAGCCATTGACCCTGAGGAAATTTTTTTACTCCTTAAACACGCCACCTTCTTGCTGCAGTTTTTAGCTGAGAAAGTAAGATTGCACAGATTTTCCAACTGCTCTACAAAATGCAGAACAGAATTATTGCAGGTAGTGGTTTCAAATAATGCAAAAATTTAACCATTTTCCCCGGAAAAGTGAGTTCCATTTGGAAAAAGAACATTATAATTTTTAGTTTAGGCTGTTGGGAGTGAGGTAATGAGGAGTTGTCATTTTTTTATTTATTGGGAAGGATCCATGGCTCATTTTGAGTCCATTTATGTAGATTTGCTCCATTATTTAACTCAGATACATGCATGTTTTTCTATGTGTGCATTATATACAATATTAAATGACTTTATATGTATTTATAAGTAGGACATGTACATTGTGTGTTTGTGCATATATGTAAGTCTGAAAGAAGTGTCATTAAATATTTCTGAGTACTGAACATTGACTTTCTAGTGATTTTTTTTTCTTTTTGCTGCTTTCTGATGTTTATGTATTTATACAATGAACATATTATTATCTTTGTTACTAGCAAAAATGTTAGGGAAATCTTTGACTGCTCAGTATTTGGCTATTTCTTCCTACATATTTTCTCCTATAATATAATGGGGAAATATTAGGGTTTTTTAAATAAATAGATGCTTAGGCCAGGTGACTCAGTAGGTTGGAGTATTGTCCTATACACCCAAAGTTTGTGGGTTCGATTTCCAGTTGAACCCTATTCAGCATACCTATAGGTTACAGGTTCATCGCTGATCTGGGCACAGGGGGAAGCAACCAATTGATGTCTCTTTCACATTGTCATTCTCTCTCTCTCTTTCTCTTTCTCTCTCTCTCCCTGTTCTCTCTCTAAAAAATCAGTGAAAATATCTTCAGGTGCGGCTTAAAAAAATGGATACCTTATCTCTCACCCCAAAAGGCCACTGCCATTTTAAATTAATAGGGAAAAACGAAAACGATTATAAATTGCTATTTATTTATCTTTATACTGAACGTTTTTAAGGGCACAAACCATTTGAATTCCCACTTGGCTAGAATCAAATACTTCTCACACGCTCTGCATGATTCTTGCAAACCGGGTTGGTTTTGAAGAAACAGATGTGATGTAGCCACATGCAAAACAGACGGTTCAGTATTAGGGCCAGATGCTCTTTCTTGGTGCCTCAGAAACCTCCATTCCAAATCCGTGATTAAAAAACGAGAACACACCCACCACCCTTGCACAGGAAGGCGTTGGCTTTTCTCAGACCACAAAATAATAAAAATAAATACACAAAACTCTGAAAAGCTCAAGCAATTTTCGTTGGTAAAATTACTTTTTGCTGCAGCCACCACCTTCGAGGGGAAAACACTCTTCATGTCACTCCTGGTTTCCAACAAAGCAGCGAAATTCAGGTCACAGCGTTTCTGATAACAGTTGGGTTGCTTTTATCTTTTCTATTTTCTTAGCACATAATTTCTTCACAGCTGTTTATTTTTGCCGAGAATAAAATGCTGAGTTTTCCTCATTTGCTATAGAACATGTCTAATGTTAGATGAGTTCAGAGTAGAATAAATTGAATTCTATTTCCTCTAATGCATTGCTTAGGAGAAAAGGAACCATGAAAAGAAAGTGACAGAGAGGAAACTGAAGTGAGAAAACCTGCCCTGAGTAAACACTGCGTTGCTGTTTCGATTTTACAGCATTTCCGACATCATTTGTAAAAATGTTCTACAAATTGCCCTTAATATTTTGAAAGGAATTCCATGGATTCAGGCAAAATCAGAGGGATATTCCTTGGAGGCTGGGACATGTGGCTTTGACGCCAGAATTGGCATCGAGGTCTTGGATCCTGAATGATCACCAGGCCCTCCTCTGCTCCTCCAACACGTGGGCTTTAGGGGTCCACACCCCTGGTCTTGCCTCTGGATTTAGGACTTACTGGCCACCTAGGGTGGGCAAGCTGCCTCATTCTCCTAATATTCCAAGTCCTTATAAGTAAATGAGGAACAGCTTTAAATATGTAGATTAAGGAATAGTAGATCAAATGGTAAAATACTTAGCAGATGCTTAATAAATGGAAGCTAATATAAAAGTTGTCACTGTGTGCTCTACCAGGTTTGGCTCAGTGGATAGAGTGTCGGCCTGCTGACCGAAGGGTCTCAGGTTTGATTCCAGTCAAGGGCACGTACCTTGGTTTGCAGGCTCCTCCCTGGCCTGGGCCCTGGTCAGAGCTCACGAAGGAGGCAACCCATCAATATGTTTCTCTCATATCAATGTTTATTTCTGTCCTTCCCTCTCTCTTCCACTCTCTCTAAAAAAAATAAAAATAAAAAAATAAATGGGAAAATATTCTTGGGTGAGGATTAACAAACAAATCAACTAAAAAAGTCACTCTGAGCCAATTGTATATTTAATCAATCATGTTTTTCTTTATATTTATTCATACAGTAACATCTGACTGGTTACGTTTACATTTACATGCCACTGCACTCCAGTTGTCGGAACTTACTCTGATAGAAATCTAAACATTCTGGACTGGACGGAATCATGGAGTATCTTCAGTCAAATCCATGCACAGAAACTAGGCTAGGACCAGATTTTCCCTTCTCTCTGTGTCTCCACTGTGTTTATCTTTCTTTCCTTTCTCAGATACAGCCTCAATGCAGCCATCTGCCGCCTGTCCTAAATGTTCTCCTGGCCACTGGTCTGCTTCCTCCTATCTCTACTATAGCAAACCCAGAGTTTCTTCTCCAAATGAAAATCAGTTAAAGGGCATCCCTTCGCCTCAAAACCAAAAGTAGGCTGTGCACCATTCTGCAGCCCCTTCAAAGACAATCATTTTCTAGAATTTGGGTTCAAATGACTGTTGTCTGCAGGCTGGTCAGTCTCCCAAGAGCATCAGCCTCTGAGCCTTTGCATACTCCGATGCATCCCTTGTTCTCTGCTTCCTGGCTAGCAGAGTGTCACTAGCATTTTTAACTAAATAGGTATCCTCACAACTCATGATAAGCTACTCAGGAAGCTTTCCTTGCCCTCCTGCGGCTGGAATAAACACATGTTCAAGCCATAATCTCACATTTCACACTACGTTCTAACAATTTTTAGCTGTCTCTCCCACCAGACTGGCTGCTCCTCAAGAAGTCATCATAAATTATGTCATGAGTATTCTCCTTGCCATGCAGAGAGACAGGTTTGTGTTGAGTAAACATCTGTGCAGCTCTCTCAATAATGAATGAATGAATGAATGAATGAATGAGATAGACAGATAAGACGTTACTTCAATGGTACTCCTCTGCTCACATTGAAGATGGAATCAACCCAAGAGTCCATGGACAGATGAACAAATAAGCAAAAAAGGACATACAATGGAATATTATTCCAACCTTAAAAATAAGAAAATTCTAACACAAACTATAGCATGGATGAATCAAGCCCATAATACGAAGTAAAATAAACCCAACACAAAAGACATATTCTGGCCCTCGCCAGTTTGGTTCAGTGGATAGAGCATCAGCCTTCAGATTGAAGGGTCACGAATTTGATTCAAGTCAAGGGCACTTGCCCAGTTTGTGGGATTGATACCCAATAGGGGGAGGCAGGAGGCAGCCAATCAATGATTCTCTCTCATCATTGATGCCTCTCTCTCTCTCCCTCTCCCTTCCACTGTGAAATTTAAAACAATTTTTTTAAAAGTTATCACTTTTATTCACGAAGTTTTTTAATGATAATGAATGAAAATATAAGAAAACTTTCTTCTGAATATGATGTGGCTTATATTTCTACTAGTTATTGCTTTTCCCATTTACCATTCCTATGAGAAGCTGGTATGTTTGACATAAAGCCCAGCTGTTTTAAAAACAAATATATTATGCCAAAAATATTGAACATAAGCCAAACTAGTAATAATACATTTCAACCTCCCTACTTTTGCCTGGTAATAAAAATGGCTAAAAAAGTATCTTTTGCTCTATATAATTTAATGTAGGGAAATAGTGGGTGGGAACAGTTCAAAATAATAAAAGTAGGCTACCTGGCTGAACAACTTTATAAAAATATGACTCCAGCCGAAACCGGTTTGGCTCAGTGGATAGAGCGTTGGCCTGATAACTAAAAGATCCCAGGTTTGATTCCAGTCAAGGGCATGTACCTTGGTTGCAGGCACATCCCCAGTAGGGGGTGTGCAGGAGACAGCTGATCGAAGTTTCTCTCTCATCTATGTTTCTACTATCTCTCTCCCTTTCTCTCTGTGAAAAAGCAATAAAATATATTTTTAAAAAATATGACTCCAGATATACCAGTCAGAGGTATTGTAACTTTCATGTATCCTCTATTTTTTATTTTGTTTTACTAGAAATAACCATAATTGTTGACTTATAATTATTTGGTGTCCAGTAGATTTAAGTAAATTATGGGATAAAGTATTTCACCATGTGGCTCTTGTCTTTCACTTATTAATTTTTAAGATTTTAAAATAACTCTGGAAACAAAATTTTTGTTGGGTATATGTATTGAAAGCACTTTTTACAGTCTGGTTTGCATTTTAATTTTAGCATTCAAAAATTTTCATAATTTTAATAAAATCTAATTCAGAGTCTATGTTTATTGTGTTCTGTTTAGGAAAGTTTAGCCCTATTCCCAAGATATCTTACTCTTTAGAATCTTTATTATTCTTTTGTTATTTTGGTCTAGAATCCATTTAGACCTAATGGTATGATGAAGTTGAGGCCAATATGTTATCTCACTTGACCTACTATAATTTATTTAAAATACTGTCCTTTCCTCCACTATACTGTAGAACCAACTTCTGAATAAGTTATATCTCTATTTAGGGATGAGTCTCTCTTTAGATCATATGCTCTATTTAATATTCCATGCTCTATTTACCTGTCAGTTCCCTGCTCAATAAAAATTCCTTCAACTTTGTTATTTGTATTCAAGCTTATCTTGGCTATTGGCTATATGAATTTCTGTGTGGATTTTAGCTTCAGAATTTATAAAGATATAATTTAAATAATTATGATAACTTAAATTGAAGGCAGAAAACAGAAATATCTCTATGAAAGGCACATGTAGGAAAACTTCAGAAAATTCCCGAGGTAAACAATAACTTATGATATTGAAATTGAAATATAATCACAAAATTAATAAGTGAAGGACAAGTGCCCCATGGTGAAATACTTTATCCCATAATTTACTTAAATCTACTGGACACCAAATACTTTATCCCATAATTTACTTAAATCTATCCTCTAAAATAAAAAATAGAGGCTACATGAAAGTTACATAAAGACCTGATAATATTATAATTGAGATTCCATCTACCAACTTTAGTAAAAGAGCCATTTTTAAAGTATTGATTATTCCAATTTATTTACATGGTATACCTCTATATTTATTTGTCCTCCTAAACGGCTTTCAATAATGTCATATAATTTTCTGTATAAAAATTTTACAAAACTCTCTTTGTAGTCGTTTTCAGAAATTTCAAATATTGATAACATTAAGAATGTCACGCTAAGCGAAATAAGCCAGTCAGAGAAAGAGAAGTATCATATGATCCCACTTACATGTGTAATTTAATGAGCAAAATAAATGGATGAACACAATAGATCCAGAGACATGGAAGCATAGAACAGACTGACAAATCTCAGAGGGAAGGGGAAAGAGGGAAAAAGAGATTAACCAAATAGCTTCTATTCATAGACCCATGGACACAGACAATAGTGCAGTGAAAGTGAAGGCTTGGGAAGGAGTGGAGTGGAGGGGGTAAATGGGGCTATCTGTAATACTTTCAGAAATAAATAAAATTTTTTAAATGGTTTAATTTTTTTATGTTTTAGTTGTTAATTGTAAATATGATATATTTATATATATTAATTCTTGTTACAAACTGAGCTGTATTTCCCCATTATTTTTATGTTGAAGTCTCAACTCCCAGAACCTCAGCCTATGACAGTATTTCAAGTTCAAGAGAAGGAATTTAATGCAAATCTATAACATTATAGTCTATTTCATATGGATTTGGTATATAGGATTAATACTAGCAGAAAAAAGTGGCACTGGTCTACTGATGTTATGGTGTGAACTCTCATGTATTTTTATATGCTCATGGGTGAATAAAAGATATATTCTATATGCACATGGGTGAATAAAAGATACGTGAGTCACTTCCTGAGTTGGAAAGAAGGGGATTTATGGAAACGTTTGCTGGGAGAAAATCAATTAGGGGGTGAGGAGTTATCCCTGCTTCCTGGGAGAGCAGGCGCCTACCCTCTCTGTCAGCTCTCGAGAACAGAGCATTATGAGGGCAGATAAGCGAGAAAGAGAAAGAGTTTAGGGGGTATTAATAATGAAGAGGAGATGACAAGTTGAAATGTGGTGATGATCAAAACCGGAACGTATTGTAACTCCAAATCCCGTTGGCTGGCACTTTATTGTAAAACTCTATCTGGTTTTATGGATGTATCCACGGCGTAAAGTTTCTTTTATAACGGCTGTCCTTGGAGGAATGGGCAAAATGCTATTTTTACTGTGTGGAAGTGGAAGTTATGAAGACTGCCATTCTTATAAAATAATAACATGCTTCCCACTATGGCAAATGGAAGAAAGAGAAAAGAGAAAATCGGCTATAAAGCAGAAATAAAGATATCATTTAAATAATTATGATAACTTAAATTGAAGGCAGAAAACAGAAATATCTCTATGAAAGGCACATGTAGGAAAACTTTAGAAAACTCCCGAGGTAAACAATAACTTATGATATTGAGGTTGAAATATAATCACGAAATCTTATTAGACTCAATTAATAGGAGAAAAAACACTAGGTAGACAGATTGACTGTTTAACAGTGAGTGAAATAGTAACCGATTTTCCTCCCTTCACCCCCAAAATGCCTTGCCTTTGTATTTTATTTGGTTGTGAAATTACATTGCTCCTCCTGTGAGGAAAAAGAAATATCAGGACATTTCAAATCGCACTTGCCAATAATCTTCAGAAGCTATCGGTCTATCAGAGTTTTTATTCCACAGAGATTCATGTCACTTCTTCCTGATGATCATGTTCTTCCCCCCATAAGGAAGTGAAGATGCTGCCTACTGGTTATCATCCCAACAAACTCACCTGCCCATCTTTCCTGCAAAGTATAGCCTGTCTCCACCTACCTCCTTCCCCACCTGGTCCCAGCCTTCCATCCTGACAACCCAAAGCTGCCTGCTGTCTTGCCCTCTCCCTCCCAGCAGTGAGATGCTGTCCTTCCTCCCTCACACCTGGTGGCCAGATGGCCTCCTTGCTGACGCAGCTGCTCCCCCTCCTGGTTATCCAGTGAAAAGCAGCCTGAGTGACCTCCCTACACTGTGAGTGGATTCTGTCCTTTTCCTGTTGAGAGTTCTCCATGGATTTCCACTGTACTTGGGTTAAAACCCTCAATCCCTCCTGTGCCCTTCGAGGTCCTGCGTGACTGGGCCCAGCATACCCCCTGATCCCAATCCCGCCCTTTATTTGGTCTCTAAACTTCCACCGTGGTGGCCTCTTGTCTTATCTGAGGATGTTGGCACATGCTGCCCCCTCCCAAGACCTCCCCTTGCCCTCACCTGCCTCATTGCACCCATCACCTTGGCAGAGGGCTGTTCGTGACCCTCAGTCTAAATCAGTCCCCATCCCAACCCCCACAGATAACCTTTTCTGTGACTGCCGAGTCTTATTCATAGGACTTTTCACAGCTTAAAATAATGCAGCTATTCGTTTTCTTGAGTGTTTAATATCTGTCCCCCCTGCTGATGGAGAATTGTTTGAAGACAGGAATCGAATACCTTTTGTCCTTCCAGGTAAACTTTGTGCCTAGAACACAGAGCCAAGCAGCATTTCTTTAGAGCAAGCGTGTCAAACTCAAAGGCTAACATGGGGCAAATAAATGAGGCATGCAGCCCACGGGCCGTGAGTTTGACATGCTTGCTCTAGAGATACTGGTTGAGAGAATATATGACCCAGAGTCCTCAGTCACTATAGTCTGAATTTCCCACATGAATTCAACAACACTTTCATATTAGAAACTATCTTCTCCTTAGGCAAATTGCCAAATGTGTTGGCTTATTGTCTCTGAATCCCATCAATACCTGTGAGGGATGGTTATTTCCATTAACAGCTGAGAAACTGGAGATCAGAGATAAATGACTTGTCTTAAGTTACATAGAAAGTGGCAGACACTGGTCTCAAGCCCAGTTCTTTTTTGTTCAAGTCCAGTAATATTCTTTGCAACAATGACCTGTCACTGAATAAATGCTGGTCAAAGTTTAATTCATGTTATGACCTTCAACCCAAACTATATTCTGAGCATCTTAATAAATAAACAAGTGAGAATCCTTATGGCTGTTGACTCCCTAGGCAGCTTCCACAAACTCTGTGTCCTGGAAGTCTCTGAAATGCCCAAGAAAACAAAAAATAGTATTGATTCGTT
The DNA here is from genome assembly GCA_011751065.1 of Lasiurus cinereus. NCBI lineage: Eukaryota > Metazoa > Chordata > Mammalia > Chiroptera > Vespertilionidae > Lasiurus > Lasiurus cinereus. The sequence continues at coordinate 72,058,912 of JAAGEH010002531.1, forward strand.
GCCAGACACTTTAAGCACAAGAGTACATTTCTCTCAGCAATGAAGAGAGATAGAATTCTCTCCTTGTAGAAATGATAAAAGCTGACACTCAGAGAAATTACAGAAATTGCTTCTAGTCCCACAACTAATAAATATCAGGCTTGGGATTTGAAGTCAGATATGCATGACTTACTCCGAAGTCATATTTTTCCTACTGAACAGCATAATATTAGACCTCAGAGAGTAACCCTTTGTGTCCCAAATATTCTCATAAAACAAAATACATTGACAGCCTGAAAGCATTTTCATATCACATAAATATCCCTATGCACAAAGACCCCTATCGGTATATATATATGTGTATATATATATATATATATATAGAGAGAGAGAGAGAGAGAGAGAGAGAAAGCTGGTGTTTTCCTTATAAGGCCACCACGCAGGTAGGATTAGAGACCCACTCTTATGACCCCATTTATTCTTAATCATCCCCTTAAAGGGCCTAGGAATTAGAGATTTAACATAAATTTTGAAGGAAAACAATGTAGTTCATAACAAAAAATCCTTCCCTTGGCATGTACTTTTCCTGTTTTGGACTTTCTGTGTGTATAATAATTGCCTTCTGAAGGTTGCTTCCATCACTAGGGTCTGTTTTTAATATAACAGGTTAAAGGGCTGCTTTCTGAAAGTTTATATAAATGTAACTGAGGTTTTGGGAGGGAGTGGATTATGCTTATCTTCCTCATTTTTAAACTCTGAAAATTATTTTTATAGCATTATTTTGAGGAGACGTTGGTATTGTGTTTACCTTAGCATTTGGGGCTATTCAATATCTTTTCATCACATTCTCATTTGTAAAATTTGATTAAATGGCATCTTCAAGAAATTGATTTCATTTTAGATACATACTAGTATTTTCGGGGAAAAAATGATTTCTATTTTCAACTACAATAACCCATAATTTAAAATGTTTTAAATTAAGTTCTTAAACTTTGTGCATTGTCCTTTCTGTAACAATTTATTACTTCAAACCAACTTGTCACTGATGTCTTGTGGCATTATTTTGAACTTGAATCCAACGAATGAGATGATTATTTAAAGATTTCCCCCCATAGCTTTTATAAAAGACACATGGTTTGTGGTGACAACTCAGTAATTTCTGGCATGGTACGTCTAAGTAGAGGACAGCAGCATTAGAAAGATCATTCCTGCTTCTCTATTATCAGAAACCATAGCATTTCATTGAGGATATTGTCTCAGTATAAGAAATAGTTCTACAGTGTCACCTAGCATGTCAAGCCCTGTCCTGGTCCTGCCAGGGACATATGGCTCTGCTCTGAAGTAACCCACAGTTGAGCCTGAAGAATAAGGCATGGTAATATATAACTATGAAACACCTTGTAATGCATAACGTTATAATAATGGAACCAAGGAGGCATATGATGGACTTTCAGATGGGAAAGTCATGACTGTAAATGATGAGCATGGCTGTTCCACTTGGACCTATTTCAGTTGACCTTCAAAGGGGAGATAATCCTGATTTGGTTGGGTGGGCTACAATGTCATCACATATATGTCTTTAAAGCAGCGGTTCTCAACCTGTGGGTCGCGACCCCTTTGGGGGTCCATTGACCCCATCACAGGGGTCACCTAAGACCATCAGAAAACACAGATATTTACATTACAATTCACAACAGTAGCAAAATTACTGTTAGGAAGTAGCAAAGAAAATAATTTTATGGTTGGGGGTCACCACAACATGAGGAACTGTATTAAAGGGTCCCAGCATTAGGAAGGTTGAGAACCACTGCTTCAAAGAAAGAGAAGGCAGAAAGTGAAATCAGAGATAGTCCAAGCAAGTAGGGGGATTTGATGGCTGCCACAGGCCTTGACTATGGATGGCGCCATAAGCGAAGGAAAGCAGGTAGTCTCTAGATGCTAAAAACCACTGATGGCCCAACAGCAGCAGGAAATGGGATCTCAATTCTACAGCCACACGGAATTGAATGTGGCAAACAGCCCAAATGGTACGAAAGTGGGTTATCTCCCAGCGCCTCCCAGTAAGAGCCCAAGGTGGCTGGGAGATGCGCCACCTAGATTTCTGACGTACAGAAATGTGCGGTAATAATTAGGCATGGTTTATTTTTTAATATATTTTATTGATTTTCTACAGAGATGAAGGGAGAGAGATAGAGAGTTAGAAACATCTATGAGAGAGAGACATCAACCAGCTGCCTCCTGCACGCTCCCCCCTGGGGATGTGCCCACAACCAAGGTACATACCCGTGACTGGAATCGAACCTGGGGCCTTTCAGTCTGCAAGCCAACACTCTATCCACTGAGCCAAACCAGCTTCAGCATTAGGCATGGTTTAAACCACCCATTTTAAACCATAAATTACTATGTGATCAGAGAAACAAATACATCTCATTAAGTTAAAAATTTAATTTGTGGTTAAACCAACCAATGAAGTTGAGAAAGATATCCAGGGGGAAAAATAAAAAAAAAATGCAGCTTCTCTGTTGTGTAGAACAGATTTTTCTTCTCTGATCTTTTCCTGGAACTGAGCCCACCAGGTGTGAAAGCTTTATAGGTGAGGAGCCTGAGGTCTCTTGGAAGTAGGAAAATTCTGCCCCAGGACTGATGGATGTATCCAAGCGCCATTGAAGGCATCTAGGGGTCACCTTCATAGATTCCCAGGGTAAGATGGCCCTTCAACACTGGGTCACTAGAAGGAGAGGAGATGGTCATCCTAGATGTTGCTTTAAGATAGGAAATCAATGGGGAAGGGAGATTAGACTGAAGAATGGAATTTTCAGCTCTGAATTAGGAAGCAAATGGTACTTGAGTTTAAGTGGAATAGAAGAGAGAAAAGAAAAAAAATGGAGAAGCTCAGCAAGAAAAAAATTTCTTTTTTTCTTGGGATTATAATTTTGCTAGAAATGCAAGATAATGAAAAATCAATGACTGTCTTTGTTCTAATACAGCTACTTAGAGATGGAATGTATTTGACATCTCTGCTTTGGGAAGTCCTTGACTGTCTTCTGCAGAATTCCGGTTTTATGGTCAGGACACAGAGTTAAATGTTAAGGATTTCTAGGTAAAGAAATTAGCATTCCCTGGGGAACTCTTTAGAAGGATTAGGACTTCTGATTAGTTCTGGTTTCACTCTGTATCCAGTATTCTTTCCGTAAAGTCTCACACAGGGGTTGGTAAGAAATCTGATTCTAAATGTTCTTAAGATTCAGGTTGTGTTTTTCGTTTGTTTGTTTTGTGTGTGGAGTGGGGGGGGGGGATAGAATGCATCTAGATACTGATTTTTAATGAAAATTATTTTCTTATTTTCAGATTTTCATTTCAGTCCCAGAATCTGGCTTCTCGTGAATCTGATTTATTTTAATTGGCCTTCAGCTTTTTGTTCTTTTTTTTCCCCTTATGTTCATTCTTCACTACATTATATTTATCATATATTTCCTCCATCTTGAGTCAAGATATGGTCAAATCCATAGAGATGGGTTTGATTCAACATGCACAACTCTATTTAAGATCGCTATTACTGGTGTCACTGTTTTCCTGGAGGTTAATCACCTGTCTGGAGCCCTCACTTAAAATGCTGTATGAGTGTGCCACTCACCTGTCCGTCATCTTGTCGTGTGAAAATACTTTATGTACTAAAGCCTCCTTCACAGCCCACTCCCTAAGAGCTTTAAGTTGACACGAAAAAGACAGGCCCTGAAAAATAACAATCATGCAAATGAAGAACATGTTTTCCCCAGGAATTAATAACATCCAGTACGTCTCACACTTATGTTTAAAAATATCTCAAATGTCAACCCCTCCACTAATCATTACCTTACACTTCTTTGCACCAAGGGCATTGGGTTTATATCCCTCTTGGGCACTTTCCTTCTATTTTCTGTGACAGATTTCTGTGATTTGCTGATATCCTCTTGGCCCCCAGTTTTCTCACTGAAAAGAAGGGATCACTTATTCTTTATAACCTTTCTAACAACTGGTGAAGAGCATAGAACATAATAAGATCTTAGACAACTCTTTGGCTTAGCATGTTCACTATCTATTCATTTACATATTATACAAATTTATCACATTCTAGGCATAAGTCAGGTGTGGGAGCGTATTGGCAATGCTGCGTGATTCTCAATCAGCTCTTCCCTGAAACCTGCACTCTGGACCAGTGAGGGAAGTGGCTGATTTCCTCAGTCCCATGGATGGAAGGAAGCTCTCTCCAACCCACTGCTGCTCTCTCTTCAATGACTTCTTATCAAGCATCAAGTGTCTTCTGTGTCTCCTGGTTTGGCGGACGGACATTTTGTGGGTCACATCACTTTTCTCACACAGACAGGAACGCCCCATTTCATCAGTAGCTGAGATGTAGGCCACTCCAACGCCGTGTTTGACTTCATCTGACCTAATGCAGTCACCATGCTATATTACAAGACTGTGTGGCCTACAGTGGTTAAAGGCGTGGTGTCTGGAGCTAGTTCTCAGGTTTTCTCAACGGCTCCAGCATAGTTCCTCAGATGCACACATGCTTAACTGCAGGAGAAGATTGTCTGCCATTTCTATAACAGCTTTACATTGAGATGATCCCTGGCAATGTTGTGAGATAAGAGACAGAGTTTGTGTTCTCCATATGGATGATTCAGGATTTCAGTACCATTTGTTGTGAAGTCTATCTTCTAGGATTTTGCTACTTGTGTTGAAAAATTTCTGGAACATGTACCTATTGCTGGACTCTCTAGCCTGATATTTGATCTTTGAAACTATCTTTACGCCAATATTGAACAGTAATGACTAATTAGCTTTACCATAAGTCTTGTCATTTAAGATAATTTAAATCTTTCTGTTTGCTGCTTTTTTTTTAAAAAAAAAAAAGTCACATTAGCAAATCTAAATCTTTTCCATGTAAATTTTGATTCCGGTTGTTTGTTTCCATGCAAATTGAATTTCCATGTAAATTTTAGGTCCAGATTGTCTAGTACAACAACCTGCTGGGACGTTGATTCAAATGGCATTGGATGTATATAGATCAATTTGAGGAGAATTGACATCCTTACAATGTGCCATCATCTAACCCATTAACATAATATGCCTATTTATTTTCATAGGCCTACTTTAACCTCTCTCAGTATTTTTCAGCCTTTAAATGTACAGTTCTTGACTATATTTGTTAATTCTGTTCTTAAGTCTTTAAAAAAAAAATTTGCCACGGTAAATGGTATTGCTTTAATTTCCCCATCCACTTGTCAGGTGCTTGCCTATAGAAATACAATAAGAACATCGTCAGCATTTTCATTATAGTTGTTTTCAATTCATGGGTGATGATTCCAGTGTCCTTGTCATATCCTGGTCCGGTTCGGATGCTTGCTCTGTCTCTTGAAACTCTGTTTTATGCTTTTGGCATGCCTAGTTAATTTTTTGTGTGAGGGCAGGCATTATAAAATGGGCAAGGGGACTGTGACTAAGTCTTTAGTAATGTCCTGGAAGCGGGGGCGGGAGGGAAAACGGGCTGCAGTCCTATGACTAGGTGTGTTTTAGTGAGTCTGTGCCCCTGAACTCTGAATTCACACCGGCTTCTCAGTTTTGTTTTTTCACCCCTATAGGTGGTACAAGAAGGACAGAGGGACTGGAGGTGGGTTGGAGGTGCACATCTCCCTTCTCTCGCTTGGAAGTTTAGATGGTGCAGGAGTTGGGTATTTCCTTTACCCCTGGTTGCAAAGGCTCTGATAAAACTCCAATAGGTTAAGTTCTGGCAAAATAGTTTCTCTTGAGGGTAGGTCTTGTTAAGTAGCATAGAATGCTCTGGTGCATTAAAAAATGATTCCTTTTCTCCTCCCTCTGCTGAAAACATGGAGGAGTTTTCTCTGATCTTCACTGAGGACCTGGTCCAGCTCCCGAAAGTAAAACTCTTGAATGTGTGTCCATCATCTCCCTGCCCTAGGTCTCCTGGAGTTTTATCTCTCAGGCTTGTCCACTCCGAGCCTTCAGCAATTCATTGGTTTCACTTCAAGTTTCCCCAATGAAGTACTGTTCCCCACGGAGGTTTCTGCTCATGCTTTCTGCTTCGGTAGGTTGCGATTATTTGTATCTGCCTGTGTGTCGCTCCAATTTGGGGGCAATGGTTTCCTTATGACCTCACTTCTCTGATGGATCTAAGAAGAGTTGTTGACGAGTTTACCTGGTTGTTAGCATGGAGTGATGACCTCCAGATTCCTCCCATCCTAGACCAGGTTTCATTGACTTTTCTAGTATTATTTGCTTTGTAATTTTGGTGTTTCTGCTCTCATATTTATTATTTCTTTCTTTTTATTTACTTTGCATTTAAATTGCTCTTTTTTTTCTAGATTCTTAAGGTAGAAGCTTAGGCCATTGACTAGAACCTTTTGTCTTTTTTTATAATATAACCATGCAAAGCTATAATTATGAGGCTGCTTTTGCTGCCTCTCACACATTTAATATGTATTTCCAAATTGGTGATTGAAAAATATATATTCCCAATGTTTCTGGTAAGTTCTTCTTTGACCTATGTGTTATTTGGAATTGTGTTGTTAATTACCAAAAATTCAGGGGGAATTTTCAAGTAATTTTGGTGATTTCTAATTTAATTCTATTGTGGCCACATTATCATCTATATATATAAAAGGCTAATAAGCTAAGTATCCATCCAACTGGTAGCTGACCACCAGGGGGCAGACACTTAATGCAGGAGCTGCCAAGCTGCAGTGACTTGGCAGGAGAGATTCTCAGGTGATACACCCTGAAACCAAGAGGAGGGAGCCCAATTCTTCACTGGGACACACAATTCTACCTTTGGCCATGGGTTATGTTGTTGCTGGGGCACTGTTGGCCACGAAGCTGGTTTACTGAATACTTGTGTTTGCATTCCACACCTTATATAACTTCAACTTTGCAGAGTGCCCTCTTGCACTCCAGAATCCCTTGGGGGATGTTGGAGAGCAGGTTTTGGCCCGATCCCTGCATGTCAGGCCAAAGAACCTCACCTGCTGGAGGAACCCTGCTCACTCCACAGATGCCCTTTGAGCCACAGTTCCAGCCCAGGTGTGGCCAGCCAGGGAGGAACCATGGGAGGTTGGCTCCAGGGTGTGCTGGGCCCATCTTGCCCAGTCCTGCCCTGCTGGCCACTTTCTAATTGATTTCCTTTCAATGTGAATGAACCCATGCACCATGTCCCTAGTATATTATAAAATATCAATACTTTAAATGTATTAAAGGTTACGTTATGTTACATATATGTATTATTATCTTGGTGAATGCTAATTGTTCACTTGGAAAGAATGTGTATTCTTTTAGGGTGAATTATTTTATAAATGTCAATTAGGTCAAGTTGGTTGATAGATTATTCTATTACCCAAGTGTTTTCTACCCCTATAGATGTTTTTCTTTTGTCTAATGTGCTCTGACAGTTGAGATATGACTGTCAAATCTCCCTGCTATAATTGGAGAATTGTCTTTTTATCCCTTTATTTATGCTAGCTCTTCCTTCATGTATGTTGAAGCTTGATAAAAGGTATATACTTGTACAGAATTTTAAGTGTTCTTGTTCTATTCATGCATCATTTTTTAATGCCCCCTTTTCAGTGTTAAAAACTACTTTATTCAATCTTCTATCTTTTGAAACTTGTCTTAACTAGTATTATGAAATACTATATATTTTTCCATGCTCAATTATGATTTTCATATTGAATGAATGTCCCTTATATTCAGTATATAATCTTGCTTTTTAAAAAGAAAACCTAACTTGTGTAGATCATTTTCATTTAATGTATTCAGAAATACTGGTTACACCAACTTCTGGGAACAAATATTTGAGAAGGTCAAGGCCAACCACATATTAAGAAAATAAGGTATTTGGAATGAGAAGTGTAAAAGTGTATTATATCCATACGTAATTTAAAATAATAAACCTGCCCTTTTTACCAATTCATTCTCCATCTGTAGAAACTGAAACCGTTCAAGTTGAAGTGTCCTCTAAAATTGATATTTTTGCCTTACCTCAAGTCTTTAAAACCTTTGTTCTCCAAAACCCCACCAGTCAGTACCTGACTAATGAAATTTTTAGTTAAAATTAGAATCCTACCTTATGTTAATGGTATTGCACACTTTTTAGAGAAGATATAAAGAAGCAGACAGATGAACCCTTACAGATTTTCCTCTGGTATTTATACTGCTAACAGTGACATCAATAAACCTAGAAAGTTATAATTCTTTACAAAATGTCATAGAGTGATATATTTTACTTGGTGTTTGGACACAGGTTTTATTAGAAATTTTAAAGGAACCAGTCTTTTCTCCTTTGACACCTACTACTTTACATCTATATTGACAACACATGCAAAGTGCAAGACGTACAGAAGAGAAGCCACAAATCCAATAGCGGGATTTATCCCATATCATCAAATACCAAACAAAATTCTGACAAAAGTTTAGTAAAAGGTGTCCTTTTAAATAAATGAATGTTTAATAACTTATATGTATGTTGTATATCAGAGCTCAAGACACTCCTGTTTAGAGAAAATAGTGCCTTGAATAGAGGTAAAACCATTCTGAAGAGAATATGAAAAAAATGTAGATAAATAGATATAGACATAGATATATATAGATATAGATGTAGATATAGATATAGATATAGATATAGATATTTCAATGAGTCTCTGTTCCATTTTAGCTCCATGTTCTGTGATGTCCCAGTGACAAATGTTCTACTGACATGGCTATTCCAGGGCGGGCTGTGGCATAGACTCTGCATATTTGCTTCATGTGTCCTTTGCTGTCTGAGCAGATGTGATCTGGTGTGAGCACAGACATCCAAGCCCTGTGGGGTTTCTCATCACCTAGGCACCCACACTTTCCCCTCACCCCTGATTCACCCAGATACCTTCAGCTCCCTGTTCTACCCAAATTCTACTGACCTGCAGGCCCAACCTAATGACCACGTTCTCTGGGAAACTATCCCATAGACTTCAAGTGGAATCCAGGTTCATTTCTCTGCAACACAACAGAAAGTAGTTTGTCCGTTGATTTAATACTACCTGGGGTGGTTGTTTATGTGTCTGTGTCCCTTCTGAATTGTGCGCAGGGGTTACTTTCAGACACAACTAACATGTGGTACATGTAGAACATGGGTTTCCTGGGGAGAACTTGGGAGCTGTGAAGTGGAAGAGACACCCACACTTGACTTAGTCTGCTCAGGGCTGCTGTAAACAAAATACCATGGATGGAATAGTTTTTCAACAACTAAATTCTATTTCTCACTTTTCTGAAATCTGGAAGACCAAATTCAAGGCACTGGCAGATTTGATATCTGGTCCGATTCTAAGTCTGGTTTCTCGACAGGCATCTTCTGGGTGGCTCTCGCATGGCAAGAAGGGTGAAAGAGCTCTCTCATGGTACAGTCACCTGCTAGAGGCCCCCCCTACAAACATCACCACATTTGGGCTTAGGATTTCTACACATAAATTTAGGGGGTACAGCCAAAACCGGTTTAGCTCAGTGGATAGAGTGGCGGCCTGCAAACTGAAAGATCCCAGGTTCAATTCCGGTCAAGGGCATGTATGTTGGTTGTGGGCACATCCCCAGTAGGGGGCGTGCAGGAGGCGGCTGATCAATGTCTCTCTCTCATCGATGTTTCTAACTATCCCTCTCCCTTCCTCTCTGTAGAAAATCAATAAAATATATTTTAAAAAATAGGGAGCATAAACCTTCAGTCTATAGTAACCACCGAACCCTCTCTATGCACAACTGAGTCTCCACTCCCTTGGTTTCACCTGTCAGTGTATAGCATCTCTGTCCTCAATGCTCTACGCATTTATAGGGAAGACAGCAGGGCACACCAGTGTCACTACTACCCCTGGACACTCCCTTCATTGAGAATTTCCTTGTTAAGAGGAGTGAGCAGGGGCTGGCATCAGCCTGTTCTGTTGAGCAAACACTGACATGCTGTGCCACCTCCCTGCCAAGCTGTCCAAAGAGTGGAGGGAGTCGCTTTTAAGGGCCAAACAGTTTTGTCTCTCCGCAGGAAGCTGACAGGAAGGCCAGGTCTTGCTGATTTTTCTATCCTGGGTCCTAGCGGATAGATGGCTGGGATGAGCAAGAAGATCTAAAATGTTATTAACGTAAGGTATGTTCAATATGGACAGTAGAACTACACATCCAAATCAAGACACGTCTGGAAGTCTATGACTAACGTGTGACACATAGCCTTCATCAGAACATTCCACAGACATTTTTCTGTTCCCACGGAGATGTCAGTGATCCAACAATCTAACACCCCAACCACTCAACCAGCTGTCCTCAGGACAAGAAACGCTCTTTCCATTGAAACCCCCAGGGACCTGCCAATCTCCCAAAATTGTGCTCACCGGATTCCCTTACATGTCCTTGTCGGCTTTAAAGTTCATATCCTCAGAAACTGTTCTATTTGTTGTTCCAGGATGCTTTCCCAAGAATATAAAAAAGTTATTTTCTCTGTCTGTTCTACCCCGTAATTCTCCAATGCAAGTACACACTGCTAAGACTCATAAAAAACAGGCGCTCTTCTAAATGTCAGACAAGTTACAGCCCCTGCGTGGACTCTGGCAGGTAACAGTATCTCAGTAGCTCCAGCCCAAGAAAGAGAACGCAGACAGAATGAGTTTGCTGTTGTCACTGCTATTATTCAGCAGTTTGGCTGAGGGCTGGCTGGTATTTCACTGTTCGCTATATTGCAGAAAGCAAAGCAAACATATAAGAAATTGTATTAAAAAACACACACACACAGGTTTACTAGTACTAGGTAGAGCTTTGTTTAAAAGACTTGTCTACACAGAGAACAGCATGATTGCAAATTCAAATCAGTCCAGGGCGACACAGACAAAAGTAGCCTTTAGAAAGCTTTGGTTCTCCACTCATAAAGAGGGAAATGTTCTGCCTAGTTCCTTATGTTTAGCAACTTAGATTTCTGTGGTGTCAGGGACTATTTGATTGGAATGATACCTCCTTTTCCTATTCCTGTTTATCCATTTCTTTGATGGCTATATTATACCTAAAGGGTAGATCACTCTATTATATGATCATCGTTTTTATTAGAAAGGTATCTTCATTAGCAAGCAGCTGTGCTAAACAACCTTATTAGTAGTGTAATTTTTCAGGTTATTTTATGCATGTGATCTAAGTTGAATGCCATTTATCAAGTTCATTGTCAGAAGCATTAGCTAATAACAAATGTCAAGTACAGAGTACTAACCCTAATAAAATATAACCCTAATAGGGAAAAATTGATTCTATTATATTTCTACTAGAGGCCCAGTGCACAAATTCATGCATGGGTGGGGCCCTTGGCCTGGCCAGTGATGGGGGCCAGTTGAGGCCATCTTGCACAGTCCCAGTTGGAGTTGATGGGGGTCAGCTGGCCAGAGAAAGGGACCACGGGAGGTTGACAGGTTCCAGAAGGTTGGCTGTGGGAGTGCATGGACCACCAGGGGGCAGCTCCTGTGTTCAGTGTCTGCCCCCTGGTGGTCAGTGCACATCATAGCTACTGGCTGGTTATCTGATCATCTGGTCTTAACAGTTTAACAGTTGCTTAGGCTTTTATACACACACACACACACACACACACACACATAAACACACAGATGGATCTTCTCTATAAATTATCTTTGTGAGGTCTAAGTTGTTGGTCAATATATTGCAAAATTAGCTCTCTCTGCACCACTGCCCTTTCTCATGTAAAGTCATTTTCCCAAAAGAACCCAATATTGCCAAATCTCAGCTTCAGAATCAGAAAACTTGAGAATACATTGGAATCTGCAAGTCACATTGTTCAAATTCCAGGAATTGCTAAGGGAAGTCATAAATGTTTTTTAGTTTCCACACATTAAAAAAAGAAAAAGGGTTATATATACCTGGCTAGTGTGGCTCAGTGGTTGAGCATCAACCTACGAAGCAGGAGGTCATGGTTTGGTTTCTGGTCAAGGCACATGCCTGGGTTGCAGTTTTGATCCCCAGGGTGGGATGTGCAATGATCTCATCATTGATGTTTCTGTGTCTCTCTCCCTCTCCCTTTCTCTCTGAAATCAATAAAAACATACAGTGGTACCTCGAGATACGAGTTTAATTCATTCTGTAACCTTGAGGCTTGGGAAACTATGAGACGCTGGAGTCATGGTAAACTGGTGGGTCGTGTGCAGCCAGCCAATCCGCACAATTACTCCTATCTCAAATGTTGCCCATATTTCAAAGCAAAAATCGCTCGCTCAATGGCTCGTATCTCAAAAATCTCGTATGTTAGGGCACTCGTATCTCAAGGTACCACTGTATTTTTAAAAAAAAAGAACATATTTTTTGTAAGTAAAACATATTTACTTTAACAAAAGTATCCTCGCCATCACACATTGTCCTAAATCACTCTCAGTCAGGAACAAGATATTTTAACTTTTCAAAGGTTGGTTTATAAAATATCCGTCAGAATAAGCTATGTTTTGCTGCAGTAACAGATAATCTAGAAATCTTAGTGGCTAAAGATAACTCAGCTCTATTTCTCCCTCACACCTCTTGTCCAATGTTCTCTGACCTTCACAGTTATTTAAGGTTCAGATGACAAAAGTTTCATCTCAGTGCGTAGTCCCAGTAGGTAAAAGGGAAATGTGCCGAATCATGCATTAACTCCTAGAGCTTCATACATGATAGTCATCTGTTTCACCTCCACTCACATCAATGAACAAAGCAAGTTAGATGCCACACCCACTTTTAAAGGGAAAGGGGAAGCCCAGTCTCATCTTGTGCAGAGAAGGACATGATGCATAGTTGCCCTATTCCTACCAGTGGAAGTGAAATTCCCCTGTCTTATTTTCCAAATCGGTTCTGGAATGACTTAAAAGGAAAACTTTTGGAACAATTTCTTGCCATCCAGTACCTATCTTACATTACATCTGGGATTCATATTCCTGGCTGAAGTTGGTTTTAAGCTGGGAGGTTTTAAAAAATATTCCAAAAAATAATAATATCCCAGTGCCTAGGTCTGGTTGCAGAACAGGAAACTAAAATCTCCGGAGTGAGGACCAGGCATAAGGATATATTATTCCACTACAGATTTCTTCCCATAATGAAAGGTTCGTTATCTTCCTCAATCGACTAATAAGAAAGCTTGCCTTCTGGAAAAAAAAAAAAGCCTTGTTTTTGAGTGTTATTTAGACTCTTGCAGGCAAAGAGCTAAAACTAATCAAACAGATGAGGCTCTGCTCACAAAAGTCTCTGGGGAACACATATAACACAGATGTACAAAAGAAAAATCAGAGAATTTAAAGATTTTCGAAACTTATCAAATGCTATGATTGCGTCCCCTTCTTCTAGGAAAACGTGACTGTATTACAAAAATAATAAAGAAAAGTAAATGTGTAAGGCAGAGTTGCTGTCCAAGTGTGACAGGAAGTGAGGTTTGCTGACCTCAATTATTACCAGGCCATCTATATATATAAAAGACTGATGGTCCAATCATTGGACCATCCGACCAGCTGGTACATATAATGCGCACTGACCGGCAGGGGATAGACGCTCAGTGCAGAAACTGCCAACTTACGGTTTCTTGGCAGTGATGGTTCTCAGGTGATGCATCTTGGAACCAGGGAGGAGGGAGCCTGATTTCTTGCAGGGCCACGTGGTTCCACCTTCGGCCTTGGGGTATGTTGTTGCTGAGGCACTGTGGGCCCTGAATCTGGTTTACTGCACACTTGCCTTTGCATCCCACACCCTGTATGACAGCAACTTGGCAGAGTGCCCTCTCGCACTCCGGGACCCCTCTCTAGCTAAATATATAAAAGGCTAAGTGACCGGTTTTATGTCCGATTTGCACTGGCAATTTAAAAATAAATGTTGAATCACGCATGCGTGATACATATAAAGCTCTCACTGGCGCCAAATGCACATGTTTCCATCTGTCATTGTTGATCATGAATTTGGTTGTTTTTCTATCATGTCTTTGTTGTTGTTATATCATGTTGTTATTGTTTATTTATTAATCAATTTATATATTATTTTCATATACACTTTACTAGTTTTCTTTCATCTCTGACACTTGTATTATAGAGAAAGGGTGGATAATGATATTAAAATATTTCTTCTAAATAACTTGCTTTCGATGTGCATGAATCCATGTACTGGGCCACTAGCGTTATTATATTTAATAAGCGCAGGGGTGCCCAGGTCCAGGCAAGTCAGACTCAGGCACATCCGCTTTGGTTTTCACACCAAGAGGAAGGTCAATCAAGAGAAATGGCTTCTCCAGGAATTTTAGCAAGTGCTGAGGCCACTAGAAGGGGGATCTATGGCAGCAGCAGAGGAGGGGAGGGCCCAAGCCTGCAGGGAAGATGCAAGGGACCTGGGGTCACAGCCAGTGCCTCTGCAGGGACAGATCTCTGCACAGGGGTGTTTCACTGCCTACTTGGCAATGGCTGTATCACTTTGCTAGCGAGAATTCAGAGCAGGTGAAGAAAGCCATGCTGATTTGAGTAAAGGCAGCATGAAGAATCTAAAATTATGCCTTTGATGGATTTGCCTTAAATAAGTTAACAAACAACAAAAACACGTTTTAACTGTGACGTTAATTTAGTTTGGCCTCAGTATGTTAATGTCCAATTCTATTGGCAGTGTATGCCAAATTCTTTTGTATTAGTAAGAGGGCATGAAATACACAAATTATGTGAAATGTTTTTGTAGTTGAAATGTGTTATATAATTGGGTTCAAAACATATGAGCTGAAACCGGTTTGGCTCAATGGATAGAGCGTCGGTCTGTGGACTGAAAGGCCCCGGGTTCGATTCTGATCAAGGGCATGTACCTTGGTTGCGGGCACATCCCCAGTGGGGGGCATGCAGGAGGCAGCTGATTGATATCTGTCTCTCATCGATGTTTCTAACTCTCTATCTCTCTCCCTTCCTCTCTGTAAAAAATCAATAAAACATATTTAAAACACACACACACACACACATATGAAATAGAAACAGGCTTATGGTAGATACAGAAAACAAACGGATAGTTGTCAGAGGAGAGAGGGGTTTAGGGGTTTGTGTGAACAAAGGTGAAGGAGTAAAGCAGTACAAATTGGTAGTTGGAGAATCGCCACACAGATGCAGACTGCAGCCCGGGGACTATAGCCAATACTTCCAGACAACTAGGCATGGGGCCGTGGGCACTTGGGGCCGTGGGCGCACCACTGTGTGGAGGGCACGGTTTTTCAGCCACTTTGCAGTGCATCTGCTACTGGTGGAAAATGGTATTGAATGCAAACCGT
Organism: Lasiurus cinereus; assembly: GCA_011751065.1. Classification (NCBI taxonomy): domain Eukaryota; kingdom Metazoa; phylum Chordata; class Mammalia; order Chiroptera; family Vespertilionidae; genus Lasiurus; species Lasiurus cinereus. The sequence continues at coordinate 72,074,195 of JAAGEH010002531.1, forward strand.
GATTGAGAATAAAAAATAAAAAAAGGTGATTAGGACTCTTAAAATATTATTTTTATAAAAATATTTTGTCACTTCGTACTGCAAAAATTGACATGACATCGATAGATGAGACATGCGGGAGCAGAGATGCGTTTCAGTTTTTCGGAAGCTCCATTCCTGCCCCGGATGCCAGTGCGCTCCTTCCTCTCCTGGGCCCCGGTTGTGGGGAAGTTTTGGGAGCCGTGCAGGGAGACAGAGAGAGGGTGATCTTGCCCAGGTGGAAGCAGGATTGTTGATGCTTTCACAGGTGAGACAGGAGACGGCACTCAGGGGGATGCTGCAGGCTTTCTGCATCCTCAGCTCCCAAAGGTGCGCAGGGGGAGCTCAGAGATGCTCAAAGGTCACAGGTCCAGGAACAACTGTGCCTGGAAAGCACCCTCCAAGAAGGAGAGGTTTCATTCCCCCCAAACCCGCCCAAAGGAGCCGGGTGGCTCCCCAGAAACGCCAGGCTGTCCCCATGTAGGGTGCACTCCAACAAGAACCCCGCTGCAGAGATCTAACAGGTGTTTGCGGGACAGAGTCTGGTTAAGGAGGCAGCTTGGAAATACAGTGTATTGCATACTAAACGGATACATCAGACAACATAAAATAGCTAAAAATGGATTTCAAAATGGAAACAATTGGTGGTTTAATTCTAGCATGTACAGCCAGTGGGCTGGTGAACAATAAATGTATCAATAGAAGGCTTGGGCCAAAACTGGTTTGGCTCAGTGGATAGAGCGTCGGCCTGTGAACGAAGGGTCCCGGGTTCGATTCTGATCAAAGGCATGTACTTTGGTTGCAGGCACATCCCCAGTGGGGGATGTGCAGGAGGGAGGCAGCTGGTCAATATTTCTCTCTCATTGACATTTCTGAATATATATATATATATATATATATATATATATATATATATACACACACACACACACACACACACACATATGGCTTGGCTCATCCTCATGCCCTCCTCCTAGTATGTTGACTGAGGAAGTGACACGTGCAGTTGAACAAGCCCCGCATTCAGAAGGGCCCTGCATTGGGCTTTATGCTCAGCTGTCACTGTGCAAAACTTTAAATGATCTTCTAACAAGGGACCCTATCTTCCATTTTGTATTTGACCCTGAAAATTGTGCAGGGGATGTTGCTGGTGGGAAAGAGATTGATAAAAAAAAACAACCAGAAGGTCTGAAAAGTGGGGCAGACCAACCCTCTCACAGCTGCTTTTGGCAGTGCTTGGGCTTGGGGTACATGATTTGCTTTGTCCCTCACCCTAAACTCTTGGTCCCTAAGCATCTGTGCTCAACTCCAGCTGCTGGAAGGGCATCCTACTCCTCAGGTGGGATTTGGGCAGGAAGTTTCCAAAAGGTGATGGTTTAGCACAGTGGTCAGCAAACTCATTAGTCCACAGAGCCAAATATCAACAGTGCAACGATTGAAATTTCTTTGGAGAGCCAAGTTTTATTAAAATTAAACTTCTTCTAATGCCACTTCTTCAAGATAGACTCGCCCAGGCCATGGTATTTTGTGGAAGAGCCACACTCACGGGGCCAAAGAGCCGCATGTGGCTCGCGAACCGCAATTTGCCCACCACTGGTTTAGCACAACAATCTCCAAATGCATTCAGCCTCTGAATTTTATTTTAAACCTGCTTAACAGTATGCCTGAAGCTCTGGTCTGGATATCAGGAAGCTGGCTGTTAGGAGGGTGTGGTTGCCTAGGGTTACGGCCCACCTTAATCCAGGATAACCTTGTTTCAGTTTGATTACATCTGCAAAGACCCCATTTCCCGGTAAGATCACATTCACAGGTACCAGAGGTTAACACCTCAACACACACTCCAACTCACAACGGGTGCCGACGAACCAGAGAGAATATTATAATTTTAAAATAAGTATATTTTCCTTAAGATTTTCCCTGGCAAGTCACTATTGTAGTGGAAACATGATATCATTCTCTCACCAGTATTCTGGAAGGATGATGGCCCTGGCCAGTGGGAGTGCTGATGTAAAGAGGATTGTGTTTGATGAGTGGTAACAGGGCCAAAGCAGAATTCCAGCCTCCCCTTATCGGTGGGAATCCGTGCATTCGCTGGGGCTCCATCCGGCCCTCGAACAATGTGTGTGCATCTACTCCTGCTCACTTAGACGTGAATCATGATGAGCACAGACAACACTGAGGAGACCCATATTAATTCTCCGTTTCGAGTAATCCCATGAATCAAAATGTAAATATCTGTATTTTCTGATGGTCTCAGGCTCTACAGCAGCGGTTCTCAACACCTAAGATGATCGGAAAACACAGATATTTACATTATGATTCATTAACAGCAGCAAAATGACAGTTATGAAGTAGCAATGAAAATAATTTTATGGTTGGGGGTCACCACAACATGAGGAACTGTATTAAAGGGTCGAGGCATGAGAAAGGTTGAGAACCACTGGTCTAGGATCTCCTAACTGAAAGGTAGGATGTCTGTATTCAGAAATATCCCTTGAGGATTTAACTTTTTGGTGCCAAAGTCACTCAGATACTGCATGCCTAATGAAACTACAGTTTGGAGAGTCGAAGATCATTTGGGTTGTTTACACTGTTGATTTTTTTTCAACTTTTTCTTTCTCAGGTTTATGCTTTGATCAGGCTTTGCTAGTGATGGGTGATGAATTATCCGCTGTAGTATCCTGTGGTCTGTGCAGCCTGCAGCTGTACACTTGTCTCTGCCATCACCCCGGGTAACGGACTGTTGTCCGTGGTTCCTTGTTACAGAACAAGCCTTTATTTAAAGGCATTTGATCATGACTGTTCACTTAGTACAGTGCTGCAAAGCTTCCATCCTCTGCCTCGTCAGCGAGGAAAGCCAAAATGTCCAAATATGCCAAGACTTCATTTAAAAGTCCAGAGAAAAGCATTAGTAGGAGAAAGCATGGCACAGAACTGTCCAGTTAGTTTAATTGACCAGGGCGAACTTGGTCTTTACTCACTGCCCTGAGTTGAAGGCAGCTAAACGCGTCCTTAGGGGGGCTGTAATTTTTATGTGGTCCTTCGTTATATTGAGAGAACAATCTACCTTCCTGAATGTCATTGTTGTTGTGTTTTGCACCGTGGCATGACACATACATAGTAAAGACACTCCCATTTCGTGCAACAATTTGCCAGAAATTTGGATTCGTCTGCTCCTCATGCTAACCATCTGACCCCCTTCAGCCTTTCCTCTTGTGGCCTTGTCCCTCGTCAGGGTGGGCCAGGAACACAATACTTGGTTCTGACCTTGTTCTCTGTGGTGCTAAGCAGAGTGGCAGGTGATTGTCAGCCATTGGAGGTGGATCCTGAGCTTTCGCTGAGGCCCCATCCACACAGGGAGGTGGACTAGTATCCCTAAAAGCTTTAGGCCTTGGATTCTACTGATAATCACACACAGTGTGAAGACAGATTGATATTGCAGAACCATATTGGCAAACTATAGCCTGAAGAACAAATCCGGCCCGCTGCTTTTGTAAATAAAGTTTTATTGGAACACAGCCACATTCATTTGTTTACGTATTATTGTCAGTGGCTGCTTTTACCTTCCAATGGCAGGGTTGAAAAACTGCATCAGAGACTGCGAGGTCAACAAATCTTATAATATCATGCCATTTACCAAAAAAAAAAAAAATGTTTGCTAACTCCTTATTATAGAATATTAGTTTTATTCAGTCCCCCACCCGCTGCCAAATATCTGGCTATTTTATTATCTCCCTCCAAAATTATAGTTAGATAGAATCATCAGATCTTAGGAACCCTGGAGATCTAGAAATAATCTAGCCTAATGCCCATGCAAAAAAAAAAAAAAAAACCATGACTGGGATGTTTTTTAATGTGCATTTATTTAACTGAATAGGTACTCTGTCAAACATAGACGCATTCTGCAGTTGGAAGCCAGTGGAAATCAATCCCCTCCTTCTTCCCGTGGAATATAGTTTTTTCAACTCTTTGTTGCAGGGGTGAGGCCTTCCTTTAGTGTCTTTGGTGATGGCCCCTGTCCTGCTGTCAACTGACCCTCTGCGAGGCACTTCGGTGCCCCCATCACTGTCCTCATGAGTGGCTCTTGTATATAAGGCACAGTTGTTCTCTGAGCTCCTTAAAATTTCAGCCCCTTAGCTTTAGTGTCATTGATACTGACTTCAGGAGAGTCCTCATTGTAGAATTGATTTTGTAGCCACTCCGTAGTCATTTTGGAGCTTCTTAGCAGCACAGAGTTCAGAGCTAAGTTGCTACAAGAAGCAGTTTTGCTTTTACAAGCTCTCTTGGAAATGGCTTATTGAAACTCTGATCATTAATCTGGTTTCATAAACCAGAGTGCATCTTTCATCTCAATGTCTTTTTTTTTAATTTAATAAATCTTTATTGTGCAGATTATAATTGTTCCTCTTTTCCCCCTCAAAGCTCCCCTCCATCTGGCTCCCAGCCCACCCTCTGCCCTTACCTGCTCCCCATTGTCCTCATCCATAGGTGTACGTTATCTGTCCAGTCTCTCTCCAGATCCCCTCACTCCTTTCCCCCTGAGAATTGTCAGTCCACTCCCTTTTTATCTGTCCATCAGATTTTTTATTCACTTGCTTTTTAGATCCACTTGTTGATAGAAATGTATTTGTTGTTCATAATTTTTATCTTTACCTTTTTCTTCTTCCTCTTCTTAAATAGTACCTTTCAGTGTTTCATATAATACTGGTTTGGTGCTGATGAACTCCTTTAGCTTCTTCTTATCTGTGAAGCTCTTTATCTGACCTTCAATTCTGAATGATAGCTTTGCTGGGTAGAGTAATCTTGGTTGTAGGTTCTTGCTATTCATCACTTTGAATATTTCTTGCTACTCCCATCTGGCCTGTATCGTTTCTGTTGAGAAATCAGCTGACAATCATATGGGTGCTCCCTTGTAGGTAATGAACTGTTTTTCTCTTGCTGCTCTTAATATTCTCTCTTTGTCTTTGCTCGTGGCATTTTAATTATGATGTGTCTTGGTGTGGCCTTCTCTGGATTCCTTGTTTGGGGTTCTGTGCACTTCCTGGACTTGTAAGTCTATTTCTTTCACCAGGTGGGGAAAGTTTTTGGTCATTATTTCTTCCAATAGGTTTTCAGTATCTTGTTCTCCTTTTCTTCTGGCACCCCCATAATTCTGATGTTGGTACACTTGAAGTTGTCCCGGAGGCTCCTTACACTATCTTCAAATTTGTGGATTCTTTTTTCTTTTTGTTTTTCCAGTTGAGTGTTTTCTGCTTCTTTGTATTTCAAATATTTTACTTGATTCTTGCCTTCCTCTAGTATGCTGTTAGGACTCTGTATAATATTTTTTATTTCAGTCAGTGTATGTTTAATTTCTAGTTGGTTCTTTTTCATCTCCTCTTGGGTCTCACCAAATTTATCCATCTTTTCTAGGAAATTCTTGAAAATCCGTGGTTTTAAACTCTATATCCAGTCATTTGCTTTCCTGCATTTCTTTTGTTTGTGATTTCTTTGTCTCTGCATTTTTGCTGCTTCCCTGAGTTAGTAGAATAGCTTTGTGTGCTAGGTGTCCTATATGGCCCAGTAGCTCTGCCTTCACAGTTACCTGAGGTGGACTCCCTTGGTGGACCCCTTTGTGGACTGTGTACACAGCCTTGTTGTAGTTAAATCTTGATTGTTGTTGGTATCACTGGGGGAAATTTACCTTCAAGCCAATTAATTGTGAGGATCAGTTGTGTCTACACTGGGAGAACATCTGTGCTGGAGTCAGCCTTATGATACAAGACTTGAAAAATTGCAAATGCCTCTGGTTTTCAGCTTCGATGAGGCAGAGTCTCAGGGCTGAGAAGACAGCCTTGGCTTCCTGTCAATCCTGCCTTACACAGCCCCTAGGTCTCAGTGTCCCTCAGTAATCGCTGCAGTCCTATCTGTGTACACCTCCAGACCTCTGCCTCTTGCATCTCCCCTGAGTTTCTGTACGCTCCAGGGACCCATATGAGTCTGGATGCCAGGGTCTTGCCCAAAACTGGGGTTCAGTGCAGTCAGAAGTGGAGTTCAGTGCAACCATGTGGTTCCGTCTTCCTCCCGCTAGAGAAATCCAGCAGCACAATCAGGAGTCAGTCCTCTCTGCGAGCACTGGTGCGTCTGCCTCCAGACTTCTGCCTTTCACAGCTCCCCTGAGTTTCCCTGAGTTTCTCCCTTGTTTGACAGTCCAGACTACACCCATATGAGTCTTGCCCGGAACTGTGATTCAGTGCAGTTGGGAGTTTCTGTCTCCCTCCCACTGGAGGAAGCCAGCCTGGCCCTCTGCCACCCGTCCTCTCCATGTGTGTGTCTCTGTACCTCAGCTTTTTGCAGCTCCTCTGAGTCTCCATGAGCCCCCCCTCTTTCCTTCTAGTTGTAGAATTTCCACTCATCCAGCTTTCCTGTGGTTTTAGATGATGTCCCTTCTGTCTTTTAGTTATAGTTTTGAAATTGTTGTGCAAGGCAGTAGTTTAGGTGTTCACCTATGCTGCCATCTTGGTTTTCTCTCACATCTCAATGTTTTATTCCTATAACTGAGTAGTGTCCTATAAATGCCTTGTCTACAGACTAAAAACTTGAAACAAGAAAGCAGTTAAAAATATAAATGACTTACATTTTTCTTCTATATTTTTAAAACAAATATTAGGTTCGCAATTCAGAGCTTCTGATGTAGATTCTGAGAATCAGTCTGGCTCTCAAAGGTGGGTCCTGATGCTGATGTGATTCCCATGACATCACTCAAGATGTGTGATTCTTTTAAGATTTGCTTTGTATTGCAGCAATCCAGAAAAGATATCACTGTGGCTTAAGCAGGAGTCCATTTTAAAGAAAATGAAGTAGTGTTTTAGAGGTGTACAGATAATTCTAAGAAATATCACATTTAATTTATTTCTGCTCTGGGATATATTCAGTGCATTGTGGAAAAAGCCACAGTGCAATGAATTTTAAAATAGGTGTTGCTATAGGGATGCTCTGATACTTGGGGCACTGTACACACTTCTCTCTGAATGATAATTGCAAATTATTACAAACACATGGACTGGCAAGCTTTGACAGCTGTGAGAACACAGGGCCGACAGGACAGGGTGCCGGATTATCAAACCGGTTCTAGAAAGTCAAACAGAAGACACATAAAAATGCATTGCAGTCAGAATGAGCACAGAAAGATAACCGATATTTTTGAAATCACTCTTCCTAAGTAAAGGGAGCTTGCGAGGGCACTGAGCAGAGTTGCTGGCGGCCTCACCGTCCCAGACTGACATCCTCTGGGGAGGCAGCCTGCTTGGGAAGTGCAGTAATTATTTGTTTACCCTCTGGCTCTGCAGTTTGACTGCTTCTCAGAGGCACCAACCAGTTCATTCCGGTTTTCAGATTGCTCCATTCATGAGATCTCCCCAATCCTCCTGCGGAGAAATAAAGGAAAATTACAGGCCCAGGGTAGGTACTAATAAGTGGTTGTTAAGTGAACGGGTAAATGGCACAGGGAGGGGGTTTGCGGTGGGGGGGGTGAATTGATGGTTTTATTGACTTTCTTCAATGTAGTCCAGTGTATCTGTTTTCATGTTTGTGGCCTGGGTTCTGGTATCAGAGTCAATAAATCATTGCCAAATCTCGTGTCATGATGTTTTTCCCATTTCTTCCCCAAGAGTTTTATAATTTTAGGCCTACCTCAGTTCTTTTTGAGTTCATTTTTGTATATGAAGTAAGGTAAAGGTCCATCCTTATTCTTTGACACACGGATGTTTAGTTTTCCCAATACCATTTTTTTTAAAAGACTCTCCTGCTTTCAGAGGACTGGACAAATGGTATTCCTTCGTCACTAGTGGCAGTGGGATTCTTGGGGTGTCACTGGAATGAGCACTTCCGGAGACCCCCGCAGGACTATGAGATGCGGTCAAGGCTTCCATTTCGTGGAGTTACATCCCTCAGGTTGTAAAGGTTCTTGGCCCTTAACGCACTCCTGAAAGAGGTGCAGCTGGGGCTTCAGTAAAGCTGAAAGCAAGGCCACGGCCCAGTTTCCGCTCCATGGCTGAGGCTGATGTAGCATCAGGCGAGATTCAGTCCCTCAGTCCATGGTGAGGGTCCCACATGACGGTGAGCCACATGGGCGAGTGCAGAGCATGCGAGCTTCATATTCAAGGGTGAGGGGCAAGCAGCAGCAAGAAAGAGGGAGAGGCTCTTGTGTTTAGGAGGTGAGTGTCTTAGATTTCACACCTTTGCAGCGGCCATGCCTATTTTCATCACTGACGGGCTCCCAGGTATGAATAAAAGGTTGAAGTTTCAGTCTCCCTCCCCTGACCAGAGAGGAGAGAGGGAGGGGATGAAGGTTGAATCAGTCTCCAGAGGCCAATGATTTAATCAATCTCACCTATGTAAAGAAGCCTCCGTAAAAACCCAAAAGGACAGAGAACATATAGAGATTTGGGGAGAATGGGGCCAGAAAAAGCATGGAAGTTCCACGCCCTTTTCCCATACGTGGCCCTATGCACCCCTTCTATCTGGCTGTTCCTGAGTTACATTCTTTGTTAGTAAATTGGTGATCCAGTAAATAAGGTTTTTTTCTGAGTTCTGTGAACCACTCTAGCAACTTAAGTGGGGATTGTTGGGATCCCAGACCTACCACCTGTGGGTCACGAGCATATGTGGCTTTTGAGGATGGGGGAGGGGCAGTCATATGAGACTGAGCCTTAACCTGTGGGATCTGATGCTGTCTCCAGATACATAGTGTCAGAATGACCTTGAATTGCAGGACTTCCAGGTGGTGTTGAAGAATTACTTACAGGTAGTTGAGAAAAATGTACACCCTCCCCCCCATGCAACGGAATTGTTGGGTATAGGAACATGAAAATAAATTGTAAAATAAATTGTTTTCTTAATTGATTGATTGATTGCTTATTGTTAGTGTATGGAAATAGAACTGATTTTGGGGTGTTGACCTCATATTTTATAACTTTGCCTAATCTGACAGAGAGAGAGAGTCTGTATATGTGTGTGGAATTATTAGGGCACACTGGCATTTAAACTGCTGGTTAGTGTAAAGTTTGCGGAACTCACACATTTGAACATTTGAACAATGCATGTTGTGTTTCAGTAATAACTAGTTAATATTAACAAAAAGGAGGGGAGCGAATGGGACCAACAGGATTAACTAGGAGATGACAGCTTCTCAGTCACCCTGGGCATCTGAATAGGAAGGACAGTCACTTTCCAGTATCCCTGGGAGTCCGCCCCGCTCATGGGGGCTGGGGGAGGAGAGAGAAAGGGTGCAGAGGAAACTCTTTACTGAGCTCACGCATAGCAGGGGCCTAGATGGCACCATAAAGCAGAGGAGACACCCCTGGGAAAATCTGGGGGAAAGGTCCGATAGGATAAGGACACAAGCACAAGAAAAGCCCGGAAAGAGATTAGACGGTTTGAAAGAAAGCCTGCTCTCTCCCAAGCCCAAAGAAGTACAGGGAAGCTTAGCAAAGGCCTGAGTCTCCTTTTGGCAGGTAAGCAGGCCAGAGAGCAGCCCCAGGCTTAGCCTGGGCACCGCTGGGCCTTGGCAGTGGATATGCCAACAGGGAACGAGGCAAGGGAAGTCACCTTGTGGAAGGTCAGCCTTGGGTGTCGGGGTGATGCAGCTCTGGGCCCTGTTGACCCTCCTGGGCCTGGTGGACTCAAGAGTGGGACTGCCGGACTTTCCCTACAAGAGCGGTTCTCAACCTGTGGGTCGAGACCCCTTTGGGGGGTCGAACGACCCTTTCACAGGGGTCGCCTAAGACCATGGGAAAATGCAGATATTTACATCACGATGCATAACAGTAGCAAAATTTCATGGTTGGGGGTCACCACCACATGAGGAACTGTATGTAAGAGTCACGGCCTTAGGAACGTTGAGAACCACTGCCCCACAACAAGATGGAGCTAAAGCACCTGATCAAGATGAGGCATCAGCCTAACCGGTTTGGTTCGGTGGGTAGAGCGGTGGCCTATGGACTCAAGGGTCCCAGGTTCGATTCCAGTCAAGGGCATGTACCTTGGTTGCGGGCACATCCCCAGTAGGGAGTGTGCAGGAGGCGGCTGATCGATGTCTCTCTCTCTCATCGATGTTTCTAACTCTCTATCCCTCTCCTTTCCTCTCTGTAAAAAGTCAATAAAATATATTAAAAAAAGAAAAGATGAGGCATCGGATGCGGTGTACCTGGGGGCAGTGAACACATTCTACCAGCTGAGTACCAGGCAAGCGCCTTGTCCAGTGAACACATGCACCTTCTGTGCCCTATGCACCTTCTAATAAATATTGCCACTTATCGCTTAAAATCTGACTCTGTGTCCCTGAAACTCCTTTTTCCAAGACACCCTGGAAGAACCTCTTCAGACCAGTCTTCTTCCAGGAACAGTTTCACTTCAACGGACCCAAAGGATGCCACCCAGATGCCCTCTCAAGGACGCACATGCTGTCCAGAGGCAGACCGTGCTCAGCAGGCACCTGCTGTGCCCTGGGCCTCTGAATTCTGCCAGGAGCGGCCTCACCCACCGCCATGCCCCTCTGGGCACCTACATCCAGAGGCTGAGGAGAAGGTGTGTGGGCACCTGGTCTGTTCAGCTCAGTGGAGGGCGACTCTACTGACAGTTCCCCACCCGCTTGGTCAGGTGGCCTCACACTTGAAGCCCCCCTATGCTTACCCTGCCTCCGCCCCCTTTCTTTCACAGGTGAGTCTTCAAATGAACGTCATGCACTAGAACAGCAACTTACTGTTTGCGCCAGGAAACCCAATCTGAAACAGCCACTATTTTAAAGGTGATTACTGTTGTATTATTTGTAATTTTTAATATTGAAGGTTGACAAAAGTTCATGTAGGGGATGGCAATAAGTTAGAAGCCTACAATCCATTTTTAGAAGCCTTGTATAAGAGACAATTCCAAGTAAATGCTGTATTTCTGTTTTAATTATTTTATTCTTATTTTCAAAGAATGGGTGAAGACGACTTGGGGGTCTCACTTACTTTTTTATTTTGAGTTGATGTCCATCAAACACAATTGTTTAAATCCCAATTTCCTGAAAGACATAAACCTTCTGAGGGGCTCTATCGTATCTTCAACTGTAGTTTTAAATAAAGCTATTATGAAATTCTAATCAAAGGCATCAATATTTAAATAGTTTCCTTTCAGATCTTTTCTGTTCTATAAAAATAATGTTTTATTTATTAATAGGCTGGCCACCTTCAAACCTTTAGTCTCTTACTTTTTCATTTCTTTCTCTCCCATGGACAGTGACTGGGCCTGTGAAAAGGAGAGACACAAAATTCCTCACTGAAATGTGGTATGTTTTACTTTTGGACTCAGAGGCCACGCTCACAGGACAGGCAGGGAGTGAATGAAAAGTAAAGGCAAAACCTCATTCATGTGTGTCCCGTGGTTTTCATAAGACCGAAATCAGTCCAGTCTGAGTGATTCTGACGTGACTGTGGCACCATCAGCCACGCTGAGTATATTTTGTGGATGACTCACAGTAACAAGATTAATATGTGTAAAGCCTCATATTCATATGGACAAACGTATTCATTTCTTGGGTAGTCGGATGGCCTGGTTCCAACTGCAGAAGAAGGCCTGTGGTTATGCAATTACTGTCTTCAGTGGCAATTGCCCAAATCTATAATTCAGGTACAATTGGCCTCCATTTCATGCTTCAATCATCAATGTTCATTGATCCTTGCAATTTTACAATAACAGGGCAAAATGAAAAGGCATTTGGTCTGGCCATTAGACAATAAAGAAAACCACCTGGGTGCTCGTGCTTCCTAATTTGAGCATTTATACAAACTTTCTGAGAAAATTGTAATGCGATCCTTCTTCCATTTTTACTAAGACACTGAATAAGGAGCAAGTGTACTATTTTGATTTTTTACAACATTTTTTCATAATGAAATCCTGATGTCCAGTAATGAATTATCAATAGAAAACCATGTGTGTGGCAGTGGGGAGGGGTATTTTTTTTTCTGTTTTGTCTTTAAAAAGTGCCCACAGCTCCGTTTTGGCATCTTTCATCGTGTTTACTAGGATTCCTGGCATTCCGCTTTCTCTTGGAATATTCTAGATGCCGTGTAAGTCAAGGTGTTCTTCAGTTACAAGTAACATAAAGTTGAGAAGGTTAATTATTTAAAGCCTGTTTCCCTCAGATCCATGAAGGTTTGAGATATGCAATGTTGAATGGTGAGAGTACCGCCAAACTGTCCCCAGGGGACCAGGTTCCTCCCACCTTCTTCACTGTCATCGTGAATGGGTGGCTTTCAACCTCATGTTTACAGTGTGGCTGCTGCACCTGTAGGCATTACATCGTTATTCCGGGCAGCAAAAATGAGAGACGGATAAGGTCAAACAGTGTTTGCAGCTGGGTCTTTCCCTTTGTCTCAGAGAAAACAGTGGCGATTTAAAAAGTCTCACCCAAGAAAATCCTGATTTTAGCGGATTAGACTGAATTATGTCGCATGGTCATCAGTGGCTCAAAGGAAGCCTGGAAAACAGATTTTTTCTTTAATCAGACAGATGGCTGCTCAAACATAACGGGGTTTCCTTAGTAATGAGAGAGTGGTGACAAATACTGGGTTAAACCAATCTTAGAATCCTCCACAGTCCCCTCTGCGGTTACACATTCATGCTTAACGTAAGAGTCATGTTGGTGGTACCGTATCTTCTGGCGTGTAAGACGACTTGGGCATATAAGATGACCCCCAACTTTTCCAGTTAAAATATAGAGTTTGGGATACATCCACCCTGTAAGATGACACCAGGTGTATAAGACGACCCCCGACTTTTGAGAAGATTTTCCTGGGTTAAAAAGTTGTCTTATATTACAAAGCCACTGTTCTCAAAACAGCCTGGTACTGTCACAAGAACAGACATATAGACCAATGGAATAGAACAGAGAATCCAGATATCGACCCAAACCACTATGTTCAATTAATATTTGACAAAGGAGGCATGAACATACAATGGAGTCACACCGGGAAATATGGTATAAAGAGGAAGGAGCCGTGATTCAGAAGGGGATCCTCAAGACGTGGCTGGCTGACTAGTTTGTGGTAGTGCTCCTAGGCCCCCTCTTCTCTCTGTGCAGCTAGTACTAACTTCAGGGAGTGTGAGAGGGAGTGGGAGGGTGGTGGAGTGCAGTTGGAGAGAAAAGTGTTGCCAGGAGGATGGAATGATGTATGAAAACGGTGAGAAAGCCTCACTGATTTGCACAGGGCTCCAGATATCATATCACCATTTCCCTTGATACTGCGTTCATCCCAGAAAATTCATTTCCGGTGCACAGAAACGTGAGTCAAGTGCAGCCAAGAGGAACAATAAAATAAAGCGGGCCCAAGTCCCCCAGAACACAGCTTCTAGCCCCCCAAGCAGTGTGTCTGTCGGGGTCTGCAGAACTGATTTTCACGCCATGATGAGGAACAATGAGTGTGTGCTCTTTGTCGCTATAAAAGAAATCTGCTCTTCCTTTTCACGTTGTTCTCTCTCAATGCTGAACGAGTGTGAATTTTAAAGGAAATGTTTCCGTTCCTATCACCTCTCATATGAGGAAAGTCAACATAATTCTCTGTCTATGATGGTACCCAGAATCTTTTCTTCCTGTAGCCTGCCTGACATGATTCGGTGAAACTGCACCCCTCTTTTAGCCTGAAGACGGCTGTAGAGATGACATCCGGAACAAGCCTTTTCCTCCTGGTGGAGCTGAGAATGTTAACCTCACTGCTCCCCTCTCAGTCTTTTCTGTCCACTGACAGCACAAACTCTGCATCCTTTCTGAGTCGTTTGCTACCACCAGTCCATTTAGATCCGCTGATGGCTTCTGTAACTGTTCTCCAGGCAGGTTTTCATGTTGACAAGGAACTCGTCTGCTTTATAAGTGCACCCTGTCTTCCATACACAGCTGACAGAGGGTCTCAGGTTTCAGATACTAGTTTGGTAGCGGAAGTTAAGACTAAGCGAATTGCACAGATAGACATGGGTGCTGAGTCCTTTATTCCATGACTATTATTTTCCTCAAGTTGCAGAGCCTTAAAATTTAATGAAAAGAGCTCCTTCATTGTCTTCCTTTCTCTTCCAAACACTTCTGTTTAGGTCATAGAAAAACAAACACCCAACTGCGGTTTTCTTAAGTTTCTCAAGTTCATTGCTGCCCCTTGTGGGAGCTGAAAAGATGTCACTTCTCTTCCTCAGTTCCAAGACTCCCTCTGCCAGCACTTGGCATCTGTCAAGACTGAAATTAACAGCAGAAATATAGGCTACATTGGTTCCACTTGTTACTAGCTCCGTGCCAGACCACCCAATGTTAAAAGCAGCAATTTAATAAATTACTGCCGTAAATTGTCACCGTTTAATTGGATGCTATTAAAACCACATTCTTTTGTTTTCTCCTGTTTTCCTCTGGGTTAGGGCTAGAAGAAGTTGGTGTCACAGATGGCATGATAACCACACTGTGGTTTGAACTTTTTTCATAGGGGGTTGTGCATTATGGCGGGTCCAAGGTCAGATGTCTGGTCATATGAATCTGGTTGTTTCTGATCTGGGTCAGATGCGGGACATCTTCTAGAATTTGGGTATCTGTGTTTTATCGGCATGACCACGCTGAGAAGTCACAGTGAGCCCCAAGTGAACATGTATGGGGAGGTGACACCACAGGGCCACTAAGAATTGGGACCACGCAGATGTAATTATTGGGTTTTCAGCAGTTCTGGTAAAAGCCAAGAGATGGATAAAGCATAGAGTAATGCACTTTCTTCACATAAAAGGGGAAAAAATGACTAAAAGGGGAAATCATCAATAATCTAGACGTGAATGGCTCCAATCCAATACCCATTAAAAATCCTGGAAGGATTCATCAAAGAATCCATTTGTACACAACTCCACTTTGTGAAGAGTACATTCAAGAGCCAAAACCAATTTCCTCCTGAGTATTGTGACGAGACGGAAATATTGAGTGAAGCAACAGACAGCACCTGGTTTGTCGTGAAAGCCACTGTCCCCTCCTGCGTGTGGCTCTCTCTCCTACAGTGAGACAGAAAGCTTGGCCCCTGGGAACTTAGAAGTGCTGATCCCCTACAAAGCTAACCAGCGCTGCCAACCAATCCACTGGGAACCTAAGCCTGACCTAATTCCCATGGATAGTTTACCAGGAAAAGCGAGATTAGGCAAAGTAAAATACATTTAAGAAAAGATGATCAATGATGATTCCATCAAGAACAGTAGACACATAAGTGGAGCTGTATTAATATGTGCCTGAGTCCTCTGCAGATGTATCACTGCATGATTCATTGACTTAATATTTAATTCAACAATCAGTTCATTGTTATGATTCTAATGCTTATTGAACGATCCTGTGGAAATAAATGAAGACCAATCAAATGAGAAAAGTGCAGGCTATGTATTTGGAACTGGCTATGGCAAAGGAGTCGGCCACTATCACTGTGTTTCCGCAGAGACTTAAAAGTTGATCAGAAGGCCTAAACCGGTTTGGCTCAGTGGATAGAGCGTCGGCCTGGGGACTGAAAGGTCCCAGGTTCGATTCCGGTCAAGGGCATGTACCTTGGTTGCGGGCACATCCCCAGTAGGGGGCGTGCAGAAGGCAGCTGATCAATGTCTCTCTCTCATCGATGTTTCTGGCTTTCTATCCTTTCCCCTTCCTCTCTGTGAAAAATCAATAAAAATATATTTAAAAACAAAAAAAGAGTGATCAGAGGAGTGGAGAAGGTTGACAGGGAAAACGGGAGATTCAGGGGTGCACAAGGGGAGGCTGTTGGCCTGAGGAAGCTGGCGGTGAGCTAACTAGAAGCGGGGTGTCCCATGTACTTGGTTCGGGGAGCACTCTTGTTCTTCTATGGCTGGTTCTACATTGGAAGCGAGGGGGGGGGATTGGGAGGAGCTAGTTATTTGGGGTGTTGGTGCAGGGGTTATTGGTTAGCTTCTGGGATGGTCACTGGAGATACGGGTCTGATTTTCAACAAGCCTGGCTTACAGAGAGCAGACTGCTTCTGGGGCTGGTTATATCGGTCAGAGTTTGGTTTCCTGTTCTGGATGCAGGCTGTGGGGGAGAGTTCTATTTTTATACTGTATATGGTGTGGTCACTGTCCATTTGTAGATCCAGTCTCTCACTACAGTATGGCAGGCACTGATATGTAACATTCATTATTTTATTCAATCTCACTTAATCCCCATATGATGCCATGAAAAACCCTGAGTTTTCCTCTGTTTATGTAATATGCCCAATCCACAAAGTAAGTGATGGAGACGGTGATCAGATTAGATCATCTGACCCCAACCCTCTGCATAGCTTCCCAAATTCTCCGGTGAGGCAGGGGATACCTCTGAGATTTGGAAGTCAAGTGGTAACTTGAGACCTGTTTGTCTGCTTGGTCTTTGTTTCCAGTTCTAATGGAAGCTTCACTCATAGTTTTTTTTTTTTTAAATCCTCCCTCTTGGTGTGTCTTCCTTTTGAAAATATTAAATCAACTTCTAGAGCAGAGAGATAAATAAAACAGGGCCCGACAAATAACCTGAACGTGTGAGTCCCCTGAATATAATAAAGCCATGGGGGAGGGGCCACTCTTCCAGAGAAAGAATGCCCATCCCCGCCTGGGAATTGTGGGCTTTGTAATTCACCTCACAACGCTGTCCTGAATGGGCAGGAGCTTGCAACCCTAGTTCTAATGTCTGCAGTAAAATCAAGTTGGTGCCATTTATAATTAGCTAGTCATTTATAAAGGCATGGAGCAGAGAAAAGGCATGTTCCCTGCAAAGCACTAGTGGAGGGGTCCAGCAAAGGGAAGACAGACACATGTCCAGTAAAGCTGGGGTGACACGGGAACCGAGACCACAATGGGCGTGGCCACTACAAGTGTGAGAACACTTAGGAACATGTGATCCCCAAACAAAGAAGTTCATGTTCTTGGTTCCTCTTGGCACTCTGGCCTCCTGGCTCATGTGGCTTCCTGTCATTCTGCTGAGTGGCCCACTGCCATGGGGACCCCACAGGCCATGAACTAATGGACTGGCCTTGTGCTGTACTGGACCTGGCTCTGAGTTTAGCTCTACTCAACCCCAAGCTATACTTCTTCTATGAATAGACTAAGGGAATGGGAAGGGAATAGACTAAAGAAATGGGAAGGGAATCTCTGGACACTGGCTCTGAGTTTAGCTCTACTCAACCCCACGCTATACTTCTTCTATGAATAGACTAAGGGGATGGGACTTTGGACACCCAGGGATGCAATTCCATGGAAATGAAGCTTTTTTTCCATGCCTCATCCCACCACGGAGGCCTCCGGAAATGCTTATTCCAGTGGTACCCCAAGAACCCCACTCCCACTGGCAATGAGGGAGGGGTGTGAGCCACGTTTTTCTCTGGTCACAACCTGGGAAAAGCACTCAAAGTTCAGTCCAAAGTAGAGTTGCTTATGGAGAAGTTGAAGAATCTGTAATGCCCCTTTTGAATACATAGGTTTTAAACTGATATCCTCTAAAAAATTCAAAAGCAAAATAATTAGCATGAAATAGCATAATTGGGAAATCGTACAGAGCAAGAATGGAATAAAATTGGTTAATATGAATGTTCTAATGCGATGCATTTCTGAAGTTTATTTCTGCCACAGGATTCTACATTTTCAAAGGGTAAAGTGCTTTGTTCTCTTCTGTTGCGCTGGGCCAAGTATTTATAGAACAAAATTAAAGAATATGTTTTGGCCTACCTTGTAAAATACTTTGGCCTGCAGCATTGATGAAGAGGGATTATATGTAACACAGGTGTCATGCTAAATGTAGATCCATGACAGGGACATGCAGAGGTCCCCGGGCCACTCACACAGCAGCCACTGTAGGAGCCACTGGAGCTAATAGGTGTGATTTCACTTCTTATATATCTTACAAAACGGCTCCTTACCGAGTCCCTGTTAAACTAAAACTCAGGGAGCGTTACATAGCAAACTTTAAAATGGTCGAATTTCCAAAAACATCTATGTAGTTTCAACTATGACAACTGCCACGGAAGCTGCGGATAGCTGGATGAGACAATTTATCAATTACCTGCCAGGTGCTTAATATTATTCTAAATAGCCCAAGCGTAGAAAATTATAGGCTTAGCCCATTAGCTCAGGGAAGATGCACTGAGTAAACAGTAAAAAAAAAAAAATTGCCTAAAAGCCAGGACATATTAATTTTGGTTTTCATGCTGGCAAGAACATTTTGATAAGTAAAAGTGTAAGCTGGTTTTTATGTGCTGGGTACAATTAAGCTCGATGGAGGAGAAAGTATTTGGAACGGCAGTGTCTCTGAATAAAGAAACAGGTGTAATGACTGCCACCTGATCATGATGCAGACTTGCCAGCAAACTGGCACTCACCGACGGCTTCCTGTGGCACGAACCATGTTAAGTAACAAAGGGCTAGGTGAACGTTTCAGATCACACTGACCAGTAGAAATAGAAACGGAGTGATGCCCTAGGCCTGCCTCCTGCTTAAGAGTCATACTCTTAGGTGGCATGCTTCTCCAGCTTAAAAACTGCCTCAGTATTATATATATATATATAAAAACCCCCAAACAACAAAAAAAAAATTCCTTATTGGTGTATCTATATTAATTCACAGCACAATATGCCGCAGCAAAGCCAGACACCGACTTGCACACTTGCGTGTTGTGCTCAGTATCCACACGGGAGATGGCATTGTCCTGTCATCTTGCAAGTGTGAAACTGGTGATCACCGCATAAGACTTTACTTCCTTCGACGTCCAGTTGAGTAGGAGAAGAGTCTCTAAAATCACTTTCCTGACTCTTCAAGTCTTTTCATCTCTACATGTATTCATAAAATAAAAAAGACCCAGAAAATCTCTTTTCCAATTTAATGAACCATAGAAAACACTTTCCAAATTCTCTTCAAAAACCATTCCTCCCCTTGCCCATCATCTCACAGGCCAGTCATCAGCTCATCATTTCTGATTAGATTAGATTCGGGTCAAAAGGCACCCAAAAGCCCCTTCCCTCAATGCAAATAAATAAAAAGAAAAAATATATATGTATATATAGACACACATTCATACACACACACACACACACACAAATATCTATCTATCTATATATATATATATATATAAAAGCCTAAGCGACCATCTGACCATTCAACCTTCTGACTGGTAGCTATGATGTGCACTGACCACTAGGGGGCAGATGCTCAATGCAGGAGCTGCCGAGCTGCTGTGACTTGGCAACTGCAGTTCTCGGGTGAGGTACTCAAAACCAGAGAGGAGGGAGTCCATTCCAGAATGTGTCACCCAAGAACCTCCTTCTCACCATCTGGGACCCCTTGGGATTGTTCATCCCAATCCCCATAGGCCAGCCTGATGGACCCCACCAGTGCAGGAATTCATGCACCGGGCCTCTAGTTTATAAATGAAAATTGAGAACAACGTAGTGATTAGACATTTATGTACCTCATTGAGTAATCACCCTGATACTATGTTGTAAACCTGAAACGAATATACAATTGTATGTCAACTATAACTCAAAAATGACATTTTAAACAGTATCAGAAAAGGTTCTTTAGAAATAGATATCTATAGATCAGAAATGAGTAGGGAATAAACTTGAGCTTATATGTAGAATTAGAAGCAGTTACCCCACATTTCTACTAGCTGGCTTCTTTTAAGGTTCTTTTCATGGATGCATCTTTTTACTGTTTCCATGAGACAGATTTCTCTCAAATCCATGACTTTATATACCATGTCGATTTGCTGTCCTCACTTGAGCATTATCATAGACAATCACATGAGACACAGCCTCCTTCTGAATAGACTTCAGTTCTTTTTTTAAAAAATATATTTTATTGATTTTTTAAAGAGAGGAAGGGAGAGAGAGACATCGATCAGCCACCTCCTGCACACCCCACAGTGGAGATGTGCCCGCAAGCAAGGTACATGCTCCCAACCGGAATCGAACCTGGGACCTTTCAGTCCGCAAGCCAACACTCTATCCACTGAGCCAAACCGGTCTTGGCAAGACTTCAGTTCTTGGGCTGGCACTCTAACCACTGGGCAACCAGCCAGGGTCATTGATTTACTTTTAATCTAATTGTCATGTAAGACCTGCTGTGTGGTATAGACATGTTAACTGTGATGGATATCAGAATAAGTAAGATAAAATCTTTTCTTTCTTTAACAGCAGAGACTAAAAGAGAAAAAAAAGTTGATAGTAAATAGAAAAAGTAATCTATAGGTTAAAGCTGCCTATGTCATTCCTTAAATTTAACTTACCAATGGACATGGGATAAAAATTATCCTGGGAGATTTGGAAAGTTAACTTGCGTCTGAAGGTGCAGAGGCTGAGATAAAAGTTATTGTTTTAAAAGTCAACATTGCCAGAACCGGTTTGGCTCAGTGGATAGAGCGTCGGCCTGCAGACTGAAGGGTCCCAGGTTCGATTCTGGTCGGGTGCATGTACCTTGGTTGCGGGCACATCTCCAGTGTGGGGCGTGCAGGAGGCAGCTGATTGATGTCTCTCTCTCTCTCTCTCATCGATGTTTCTGACTTTCTATTCCTCTCCTTTCCTCTCTGTTAAAAATCAATAAAATATATTTTAAAAAATTAAAAAAATAAATAAAAGTCAACATCAACAGTATCAAGGTCGTAAACATTCACACAGTATAAAAGTCTCTTCAATGAATCACATGATGAACTCCCTAGTTTTGAGAATTAATTTTTAAATGCTTGAAAATAGTTTAATGCACAGGCCCCCACACAACTTTCCATATGAGAAGAATCAACATTTAAGTGAAAGGACGGCTTTCTGGAACTGTGATGAGCATCCCTCCTTGTTTGAAAGTGAAACGCACAGGCGAACCTTTCTTCCTGCTGAGTCACAGGAAGCTCCTCACATCACTTTGCGGAAATAAAGAGAGGTGAAGAAATGGCCTTTCCAGAGGGAAGCTGGCTGCCTCCCCCCACAATCCTGAACGAAGCCATCACTTTTTACCACTCTCTTGAAATGCATTGATGTCTCCCTCGCGTTCTTACATAAACACAAAATGAATTCTGCGCTTCCGGAGGGTACAGTCTGATCATTTCAGATCCCAAACTGCCCCCCCGACAGAGCTCTGCCCAGGCTGACTCTCCACCGTGGCTTCTGGAACGTGAAAGGATGAGTCCTGGGATCCTCAGTGATGCTTTTCATCCCCATCCCCACCCTCAACAGGGCAATCACAGCACAGCGAACAGTTCCCCTGTATCCAAGCAATGACATTCTTCCAGAACATGAAGGAAAAAAAAAAGCTGATATTTTTCCTTGTCAGAATGCACAATCGTGCAGCACAGATCTGCTCTCTGCTTTGTTGATAAAATAGACTGGGCGCAGCCTGTCGGCTTTTATTGATGACATCTCTTTATTTCAGCACTCGCTGTTCTCTCTGCCACTCCACACCCACGTCAAGTGCAGCAGAGATCCGTGAACTTGGGTACGACCCAGGGAGAGGCAGGTACCCATACATCTCCTTAATCCAGCTGCAAGATCTGTCTTGTCCATAGGCAGCTAAGGTGAGAATAAGACAGAGCCCAGCCCGGGTCATGACAAATGGGTGACTGTGGCTTCCTGCAGCTCAGGGCACTTTATGCCCTTTGCCAGGCTAAATGGAGAGTGTGAGAGCAAGAACCTTATTAGGGACTGAGGAGTGACACTAGTAGGAGGGAGACAGCCACATGGACCCTCGTACACAGGCTGCGACAACGTGTGTTAGGAAAAATACACTCACAGAAGACCCCATCCCAGGACACTATCTAGATTAGAAGAAGACTGGGGTCCCAGTCCTGATTGGCCCTAGGGAGGTCTGTGGCATGAAAGTCACTTGGCCACTCCTGCCTCAGTTTCCTCAGAGTGGAATGAGCGGGCTGTACCTAGCTTTGGTACTTTGTTATTTCAAAACATTAAGGATAAACACAGGTTGTATCGAGAGTCATAGCATTTTAAACACATCTAAGAGTTTCCTAATGCAACAAGAATGGGCCTCTGATAGAGTGTCTTTTAAACATGTAATTCCCTATGCCCCCAAATACACAAACCTATTCCACATTGGTACTGAAGGTATTAGAACCACATTTGACAGATCCACATTTTTCAAAAGTATTTGTTACAATGAGAGTTCACATACATAGGGTGGGGCAAAAGTAGATTTAGTGTTGTGAGCACTCAAAGCACAGAGTTTATTCCTATATTATTATTCATTAATCATTGTATTATTTTCCTCTTTTTGCCCCACCCTGTACATGAATATGGAAAGGTCTTCAAAAGGGTCTCCTAAAAATATTTTTGTATTACTGTAAATATACATTATTTCCCTAAATGCCCTCCCCATCAAATTTTACTGATGCTTACGTACCTGATAATACAGTGGTACCTCGAGATACGAGTTTAATTTGATCCGTAACCTTGAGGCGTGGGAAACTGAGACGCTCGAGTCGTGGTAAACTGGTGGGTCGTGTGCAGCCGGCCGATCCGCGCGATTACTCCTGTCTCAAATGCTGCTCGTATTTCAAAGCAAAAATCGCTCGCTCGAGGGGTCGTATCTCAAAAATCTCGTATGTTAGGGCACTCGTATCTCGAGGTACCACTGTACTAGGAACTGTTCCAGGTCCAGCCTGGGACAGTACATGACAGGCCTGGAGGAAGAAGGGAAGGACAAATCTCCACTCTGAGCAATGCCCTGTCAAAGGGCCCAAACTGACAGTGTTGTTGCAGCCACACTTCTGCCTGTGTGGGCCAGTGGATCTGTGTGACCGCCAGCTACATTCCCACTGCCCAACCCCCCCACGACAGGAGCCCTCCCTGTCACTGAAGGGGGTTAGTGTGCCCCCACTTCCAATCCTGCAAGCACAGTCCCTGTGGAGTACAAGGTGGGCTCTCAAAAGCTTCAATTCCTTGAAGGCAAAGGAGTAGAGACAAGGGAAGATCTAGTCCCTGAAATATTGTGGGACAGCAAGTCAACCAGAACAATAACCAGGTGTGTGGGGCTTACACAGGGAGCCCCAAGAGGTCTGAGAAACATTTACAGATCGGCTTAGGGAATCTTTTCCATATACAATGGTACCTCGAGATACGAGTTTAATTCTTTCCGTAACCTTGAGGCGTGGGAAACTATGAGACGCTCGAGTCGCAGTAAACGGGTGGGTCGTGTGCAGCCGGCCGATCCACGCGATTACTCGTATCTCAACTGTTGCTCATATTTCAAAGCAAAAATCGCTCTCTCTCAATGGCTCGTATCTCAAAAATCTCCTATGTTAGGGCACTTGTATCTCCAGGTACCACTGTATCCCCAAAGAACTATAAGAAATCACTTATTCAATGCATGGCAAATATACAGATCCCAAATAATTTCCCTTAGAAATGTTATTTCAAGAAAATAGATCATCATTTTAAACACAAATCAATCCTTCCACTTTGACTACTATTTTTGAATATTTAGCAACAGACCTGTAGGCATGCTGAATTATTCACATTTATTTTTGGACTTGACCTATTTCTACTCCTGTTAATTAACCCGTTCCTTCATTCACTCTGACATTCTGCATATTCTGCTACATGCACATTAGTCAAATGTTCATTTATGAATACATGTCGGCAAGCAGATATGTACGTAAACTTTTAAAAATAATAATCAGACTAAGTTGTTTAAATATAAATTATACTAGTGGCCTGGCGCATGAAATTCATGCACATTAAAAGGGGATTCATTAGAGGAAATAATTTAAAATTGCTTTCTTGCCCTTTCTCTGTAATAGAAGTGTCAGAGATGAAAGAAAATTAGTAAAATGTATATGAAAACCTTCCTCCTGTCAGAGTCTGGGGCACACCACGGGACCCAGGGTTAAGTCCCTACCCACCCACATGTGCCTCAAAATTGGGTGAGACCCAGACCCCCCTGGCCACTAGGCTAGATCCAGATCTGGCCAGTCCCACCCTTGTCAAGCCCTGCCAGGCAGGGAGCATAGCCTTAGGTCTCCTGGCCCAGCACCAGAATGGGGGGCATGGTCTGAGGTCCCCCAGCCCAGACTGGGATGGGAGTGTGCCTTGAGGTCCCCTGTCAAGCCCCACCTGGTGGGGGGGGGGCACAGCCTGAGGTCCCCTGGCCTGTCACTGAGGCAGGGGGAGCAGCCTGAGGTCCAGTAGCCCAGCACCAGGATGGGAAGTGCACCTTGAGGTCCCCTATCAAGCCCTGCTGGGTGAGGGGGTGCAGCCTGAGGTCCCTTGTCAAGCTCTGCTGGGGGAGGGGCATGACCTTAGGTCCCCCAGCCTGGCATTGTGATGGGGGGAGCAGCCCGAGGTTCCCTAGCCCAGCACCAGGATGGGAAGCACACCTTGAGGTCCACTGTCAAGCCCTGCCAGGTGGAGGACATGGCCTGAGGTCCTCTGTCAAGCCCCATGGGGGTGGGGGGAGGGTGTAGCCTCAGTCCCTGCTGATTGCTCGTAAAGGCTCCTTATGAGAACTTGGCCTCAGCTGTGGGTGCAGCCATCTTTGTGATGGAGTGATGGTCAATTAGCATATTCCCTCTTTATTAGGTAGGATGTATAAATTTTCCAATACAGCTAAGTTAAAATGATTTTGAAGTCATTTAGACCAAAGAAATTGGGAAAATTGTAAAGACATTTAAAGTCTGTTTCTGATATCTCCACAGAGATATTTTACTCCCATGTTCAAATTATTCAATGACCACTCTGGTTCTGGATTTAAATCCCCTCTCACTTCAGGCACACATGGTTTTATTTTTCTTTTGTGCAATATCAGTTGTGCATTTTATTTTACAACTAGAGGCACAGTGAACAAAATTCATGCATGGGGGGGGAGGGTGTCCTTCAGCCCAACCTGCTTCCTCTCCAATCTGGGATCCCTTGAGGCATATCTGACTGCCCAATTAGGCCTAACCCTAAATGGGCAGTTAGACATCCCTCTCACAATCCAGGACTGCTGGCTCCCAACTGCTCACCTGCTTGCCTTACTGATTGCCCCTAACTTCTTCTACCTGCCAGCCTGATCACCCCCTAACCACTCCCCTGCCAACCTGATTGATGCCTAACTGCTCCCTTGACAGCCTGTTTGCCCTAACTGCCCTCCCCTGCAGGCCTGGTTCCTCCCAACTGCCCTTCCCTGCTGGCCTGATTGCCCACAACTGCCCTCTCTTGCATATCTGGTGTCCACATGGGAGCAGGATCTTCGACCACATGGGGGCAGCCATCGTGTGTGTTGGAATGATGGTCAATTTGCATATTACTCTTTTATTGGACAGGATGACTTCATTTATTGAGCATTTGTGTTTTTAGTATTTGCATATTGGTGGGAAGTTGAGGGACTAGGTGTCCCAAGTCAGAGCAGTCTCCCATAGACTGAGATTCTCATGGCACTATCCAAGAAAGATGGTTCCAGAAACACATGGCTGCCTTGAATGCTGGAAGGTCCACTGACCAAGGAATTTGGGTCTCTATATGAGCCTTCATGTGAACCTGTTGAAAAATAGCTTGGTTTTTTCAGAGTTTCCAAAATAAATGTAATATCTCCTTATAACAGTAGTTGGTATATGTTGTGTTAGAGAAAGAGAATACATAGGATCCTCACATTTCATATGCATGAATACTAATCCGTAATATGCTGAAGGACATTCTCCTGAGAATTCCCTTACTCTTCATCTTTACTATGTCATTCAGTGAAACACTAGTAATTTCAACATGGAAAACAAAATGCTTTCCTCAACCTAAGCTTATTAAGCTTGCCTAAATTCTAATTAGCAAAATCTTCTATTTTAAGAAATGATTTAGTTTAAGAGACTTTAGGCATTTTTTCCATAGAAATTTTGGGTGGTAAAGCATTATGTATCAGAACTTTCCCTGACATTTTCTTTTTCTAAAAGCTCTTCTTGAGTATTAGTAGAATGAGCGGCAGGAAAATGCAAGGCTTACTTCTAGAATACACTGTCTCAGTACTTTGGAGGTGAGATTAAAAACAGTACAGACCAACTTCCCTAGAGAAAATAGTTCCTCTCTTCAATATCCGTCTTATCACAAAAGAGAAAATCCAATGTAATTTAACAGATACAATGATTTTCTTCCCCAAAGAGACAAAAATCGGCAACTTTTTTTTAACCTGATACATCTGAGAGTTATACATATTAACTTGGTTTTCCATTCCAGTCTGTCAAAATTTGGTAAGCATCCATGTTTAATTCTGGTAGGATGAACATAAGATTAAGACATGTTCCAGGTTTTTGCCCTTAATTTCTTCCTCTCCGTTGTTTCTAAACATCGGATCCCTTTTTTATAGCAGTGGAATTAAACTTGGGCCAGGTGAGTAAAATCCTATCTCCACCTGGGTTGGGTAATAACTCATTGTTAGTTCCAAATGACTGCCCGTTCGCTCATAAAGGATGACTTTCACAAGCTCCAAAAAATCCGTACACAGGCCAACAACAGGATTCTCTGTTACCCGGAGCCCATTTCCCTTTTATTGCCCTGTTGAAACTGGTTTTCTGAAAAGCTTTCAGAGAATAACCCGACTAAATTGTGAAGTTAACAGTGATGGCTTTTGAGGCAAACAAGACTGTTGGCTTTTTCTAAGCACGGAGAGTCATTCCTACAGCCTGACCTCCAGGTGCAGCCCATCTGGCATTTGCCGACTGCCCACAACAGAGGAGCCATCCTCAACAAAAGCTCCTGCCCAGGGCGCCTTTCATTCTCCCAACCTCCCCATCATTCCTCCCTCTCTCTCTCTTCATAATGACAAAGTCTTTTTTGCACCCCGTGGTGCTGTATGTATTGCCTCTGGGTCTGTGAATGGACTACCATTCTCCAGTGATGTCCCTGGGATGCTGATTCTTCCCAAAGCAGCGGTGGGATCTGGGGGTGTAGAAGGGTACCAGGAGCCCTTCGCCCTTAGGCAATAGCACAGGACAGGCAGGTCCCCCTCCCCCACTTCCACCACATCAGCTTCACCCTTAATTGTTATACATATTGTGTTTCACATATATATTTTTAATTTTAAAATGAAAGGAGCACCACAATTTGTAACAAATAGAAATTAAGGCCACTTGTTTTGTTTTTTGACAAAGGACCCCAAGCCCGCCAATGTGGGGCTCCCCCTGATCTTTCTACTTCCTCCCCTTCCCTCTCAACTCCCTCCACAGCAGTGGTTCTCAACCTTCCTAATGCCGCGACCCTTTAAGACAGCTCCTCATGTGGTGGTGACCCCCAACCATCAAATTATTTTCGTTGCTACTTCATCACTGTAATTTTGCTACTGTTATGAACTGTAAGGTAAATATCTGATATATTTTCATTGTTACAAATTGAACATCATTAAAGCATAGGGATTCATCACAAAAACAATATGTAATTATATATTGTGAAATATTTATTTCTAATTACAAATAAATGAAATTTTGTCTTGAATCGTGGTGTAGCATGGGTAACAGTCTTCATATGACAACAGTAAACTACATTGCTACATTTTGCTAGACCGAGGAGCGGTGTGTTGGTTCCTAAAGACCATGGGAAATAGGTGTTTTCCAATAGTCTTAGGTGACCCCTGTGAAAGGGTCGCGACCCACAGGTTGAGAACCGCTGCTCTACAGACATGCAAACCAAGGAAAGACAGAAGGAACATGCTTCACCTGGAAGGTTTTTATGGGGAGGGGTGCCCCTCAAGGATCAGGTCTCCCTTAGTATCTCACGACCCTGCCAGTCACCAGAGCCTTCCTGAGGAGGAGAGAGGCAACCTTACTTTTCATCCCATAGGATGGCCGTAAGACAGCTCTCATACAGTGGCCTCCTACACAGGCATCTGTTCACTACAACACACCATACAAATGAGAGGAGACATGGCGAGGAGGAGGGAGGGAGGAGAGCAAGGACAGGGGCTGGAGTGGGAAGCACTGAGAAGATCTGCAGGGATGGAGCAGCAGACAAACCCTGGGAGCCAACGGGCGAGGTGACATCGGGGAGCCTTTGTGTCTGGGAAAGCGTAGCACCTCTATTTGATCCCCACCACCACCAATTCCCACCGTCGTGAACTCCTTCCCTCCCCAGCTCCGAATTCCTTCCGCTCCCTAAGGACCAGCACCATATGGCTTTAGTGCCCTTTCCTCCCATCTGGGCAGAACCCCAGAGGCAGATAACTTACCACCAAGAACTCTTAAACTCTATAAAAGAGGAACAGGAGAGAAAGAGAGAGGAAGAGCAGACAAGAGGAAGGCAGGCTATAAACATTTATATAGAGGAAGAACGCCAGCATCTGTTGTGACACTTCTCTGGCACTGGCAGAGGAATTTGCTAAACAGTTTTCTCCCAGGAAGTGATGATACTTGAAACGTTAGATGCAAACAATGAAGCTGTGTTCACAGAACGGCTCCACTGCAACAGTGGAAAGAGACAGAGACGAGATATTACATAGCGATGCTGTGATTTTGTGATTAATGCTGAGCACATAATATCTCTGGATTGAGATTTCTTAATTACACCAATCGTGAAGTTTTCTAGCATCTTGTGATTTAAAACATTTATGACTCACCTAAAACACCACCCCTTCATTTAAAAGCAAAAGTAACTACAGACCCTTAGGAATGTCTCCTAAAGTCAACCTAGACTCACATCCTATTTTACCCGGAGTTCCAGTTGGAGAAGTTTCCAACTCTGTCTATGCTGTGTTGTGCAAAACAGGTTTAAAATATCTCCACTTATTTTTGTTAGCCTGTTGGTGATTCAATTGAAGACTTTAAATTCTTTAGAAGGAAAAATTATACAGAAAGCCCCAATCTCTCTTTGGCATCGCAAATGCAAGCTCCAGGGCTCCGCAGTACATTTCCACCTGCTGCTTCTATCTCTGCAAGACTGGGACCATAAATTGGAAAAACTGAAATAATGCATTGGCTTCTTGAAAGGAGTTCAGAGGAAGGCACTGCATTTTTTTTTTTTTTTGCCCAAAGAAAAACAGAACCAAAAGCCTGCATGCCAAGCATGAGGTAAAAAAATATAAATAAATAAAAATCAAAAATCAAAAATCCTGGTTCGGTTTTTTATTCTGTTTATTCTGCACCAGCCTCCCTCAGGGAGAGGGACAAAGGAAGCCTGCCTCAGTCAGGACCCTGACAGCCTCCCTTTCCTATTCTCTCCCCCTCCAGCTCCCTTCCTCTGACATCCTCTGTCTTCCTCAGTCACAACTGTATTTCACAGAACTCTCCAGAAGCCCCTCACCCTCCCTCTTGCGTTCCCTCAGCTGTTACGCTTTCGCAGAACCGCAGGCCTGGCTGGAGGCTGCTTTTTCATGTGCTTCCTGTCCGCATCTTGGAGGAAGAAAGTGCCTTGCCCCTGCCTGCCAGTGAGCGGTCCCAGGGAAATGCACTATTTTCTCTCTTAAGTATCCCAGGCTACCTCTCTGTTCTTGAGAATTGCTAAATATCAGCTGGCATTTCCCTACACAGGATCAAATGTGGAGAGATACATCACAGTGCTAGAGTGATTGTCTTTGGGTAGGTAGGATTATGGATGTAAATTTGCCATTTTTTTTTACCTCTCTACATTTTCTGCATATGCCATAATGAATATGCAATATATTTGTAATAAAACAAGAAATGGAACAGAGATCTGTCATTTTTCAAAGATTGTATTTTTCTCTCTATTAAAAAAATTTACTAGACGTGTGGCAACCACATCATAAGGTATATAAATGTCAAATCACTATGCTGTACACCTATAACTATATTTATGCCAACTATACTGCAATAAAAAATAAAACCAATTATGATTTCTCAGCCTATATTGTAGCAATATTTTTTTTTATTTTCTTGAGAAGTGCAAGGAACAAAAGGCATAGATCATCTTCACTGACTTAAAAATTCTTTGACAATCACATCTTCTTCCCAATACTTATTAAAAGATGTTTAGACAGGGATCAGGAGTGTACGTATTCATTCCAATGAGCGGAAAAGCACTTATTCTGCATCACTTTTTGCTGGTCCCTAATTGTGTATAGTTCATGGGACCCAGCCTTAGCAAAGACCCACCCCGTCTAAACACAGGTTGTAACATTGAATAGATCATGTGGCTTCACAGTCTACGGGTGTCTTGCTTGTAATTGACATTAGTAGGGGACAAAGCACCCATGGTATTGTCCATTCCTCATGTCTCCAATTCTGTGGATTTGTCTTCTTTGGACCATGGAAGCTGTGGACCATTTGGAAGCAAGATGGGGTGAGGGAGGTCCCCAGAATAACCAAGGATGGAGATTGTTTAACTGATTCAAAGATAATGAGAGTTTGTGGACTCAGTCGTGAGAACTGTGAAGTCTTACATTATTATACCTCTTAGTGTACCTTTTAGTTAATTTCATGAATAAATTAAAGATGCTTAAAAGTTTACAAAATGATTTTCTGCCACAATTATAATGATCAGTACTAATAAAAATATAAACTGTGACTAGGGGAATTTATTTTTGACCCTGTCTTGCTTTGACTAAAACTTCACCATTGAATAACTTGCTGATAATCAATCTGTGTGTTTTTTTAAATATATTTAACTAAATCATGTTCCACCTGTTTCTTCTTTGCCCAGTACACCCACTGACCACTTCACTCCCACCTTTCCCCTGTCCTCTTGAATGTCTACTCCCTACTCACCCCTTCCTTAAATCTTAGCCTGCCAATTGCCAGTAACAACCCACCCTCCGGATGTGACAGCCAAAACTGTCTCTAGACATTGCAGAATCATCCTGGTTGAGAGCCACAGATAGAGACGAGCCCTTATGGTTTCTGTGTGGTTATTCCGTGATTCTTTCAGTTGTTACCATTTTAAGAGCGGTGAATCCCCCAAATCTGGCTTGTCATGACCTGGTTCTCACTGGGGGTTAGCAGGGGTGAGGTGGGAGATTCAGATGTCTCCACATGGACATTCATGCAGAACAAAATGAGAGAGAAGCAATTTCAGATGTTATCTTCATATCTATTGTGGAAAAAATAATAGATCAAGTATATTCCAGGAAAATACACCTGGAATATATATTAAGGACAATTTCCTTTTGTATTAAACATTTACAGGGCTACAGTAGGTACATTGGATCATTTATGCTGTTTTCCAGAAGCTGGGCTCAATGAGTCACTATAAATGCAAAATTCTGTTATATATTTCAAGTAGGTCCAGATGGAAATTTTAAATTGCATTTCTAATTTTACTTTATTTAGAACAAATAAAGGAGAGTCTAAGAAGAGGATTCAAACATAAGAGCATCATGTGATACCATCACATTTTCAGAATATAGATCTCTAGGATTGCAAAGGACATTTCAGAAAACAAGATCCAGGAAAGCAAATTGTGTCCAGACACACTTCATCTAGCACACCTACTGAACTGAGGAAAAAAATGTACACTATTACTGGAATTCTTTAAAAGTTCAAGATTTCATAACTTGCATTTGGGGGTCTGTGGTTTGTTTTTTTTTTTACCTTTATATTAAGACTTCCCAATCAACTAAAAATTTGCACACAAATGTTTTATTTGCACATATTAGAGATGACCCTTGAACAACACAGGAATTAGGGGCACCATCCCCAGAGTCAAAAACTTTTATGAAATTCAATCCCCAAAAATGTAACTACTGTTGACCAAAAAAAACTTTCTAATAACATAAGGAGTTAACACATATTCTGTATGTTATATGTATTACACACTATGTTCTTACAATAAACTACAGAAAAGAAAAGCTAAGAAATCATAGGAGAAAATACATTTACAATGTTTATTTTAAAAATTTGCATATAAGTCAACCCACATCATCAAACTTATGTTGTTCAAAGGTCAACTATATACACCCAACATGTATAATGGGATCATGAATCACTTAATAGAGTGGTTTTCTTAGGCCAGGCATCTACTAACTGTGTTCGCATTAACTGACAGTCAGTGGTTCATTTGAGATAAGCTTCAGATATGTTAATGATTGTGCTGAAAGCTTCTCATGCATGTGTCCAAACTCATCAAACTGTCTACATTAAATATGTACAGTTTTTTGATATAGAAATTATTCCTCCATAAAGTTGTTTAAAAAAACAAAAAGAAAAAACATTTTTATGCAAAGAAGAATGAAATAAGGTGGACTGGCCAAGACCAGTTTGGCTCAGTAGAGAGAACATCGGCCTGTGGACTGAAAGGTCCCAGCTTTTCCGGTCAGGGGCATGTATCTTGGTTGCGGGTGCATCCCCAGTAGGGGGCATGCAGGAGGCGGCTGATCGATGTCTCTTTCTCATCGATGTTTGTAACTCTCTATCCCTCTCCCTTCCTCTCTGTGGAAAATCAATAAAATATATTTTTAAAAAAAGAAATAAGGTGCACTGGAGAAAGAGTTAGTACAGTTTAATAAATCAGTCGAACAGGACTGGATACCAACTCCTTGTACCTAGTTGGCTTAACTTATCATATCTTTTCTTTTGCCTGTGGAGGCATTTGTAAAGGTTGTTTATGATACCTGGTTGGTCCTGAGTGGGCCTCTACAATGAGGCTGCAGGATCTGAAGATCACACCAGAGTGTGTTAGGGGTTTACCAGAAGGTCTTCTGCAGTCTTGTTCTGAGAATGTGCTTCTTAAAGGTCCACATGGATCTTCAAATGGCAACCAGACCCCTAGCACCTCAGGGACACAGGGGACTTGGAGACAATGCCCCCAAAAGTGTTATTTTAATCATTTCCTAAATGGCAGGGTTTATTTTAATGCTCACATCCAACTGAATGAGACAAACTACTTACATGAAACATGAGTAAAAATACCATAATGCAATTTACCATGTACATAAGTAAGGTTCTCTTATTTTTTGCCAGAAAAATATTGGCAGATAGAGATGGCAGGGTGTTTGCTACAGGAAGATTGGGGCACTGTTAGCAGTACTTGGGGTCTATTTTTTATGGATTTTGAAAAGATGAGTTGGTTTGGGACACAGAAATTAGCAGTTCACCAAAAGCAACACGTGAGCACATATTTACTTCTGTAATAACAGCTCATTTGATCTCATGAACATGTTGTTTTTCTCAGAGTTGAGGCTGGAAACAGCTGTGACGTGGTTTCTGCTGATAGCCCCTCATCTATCCTGCCTCTTCTCTGAACCTCCGTAATCGACCCAATGCAACAGGGAATGAGCTCTGTGCCTGAGCTACGCAACACTAATTCTTACAAATATGTACGTGGCAGATGTCATCAGACAACCTTCTGGGATATGGACTTGGACAGTCCTCAAGGGAGCATTGAAGACCAGCAAAGTAAGTCATCAATTTTCATTGCTCATGTCTAACAAGATTTCAAATGAACCTAATGATTAAAAATGTTAACAATGGAGGCACTGAATGGTGTGCCCAATGACCCAGCAATGCCCAGCTAAGCAGGGACATTCCAACAGGGAAATCTACACTCCACTTCCTCATGCAGATGAAGGGAGAAGGCAATGCTATTTCATTCTATAAAAGCTCCCTTGTAATTAAAATAGGCTGCATTTTTTAAAGGTAATTTTTGAGAGGCATGAGTTCAGTAACTTCCTGCACGTTTACCAAGGTTTGAAGTTGACTTTTGAAAATGTCCAATGACAAAATACAACAATTCCACATAGGTTTATTCTGTATCACAAAACAGGCAATAGGATTAACACAGAATGAGGTATTTAGCATCCCCTACTGTCTTCAAAAGTGATATCCAATGGTGTAACTGTTATTGTCACACACTAGATGAATCCTAAAATGGACCAAATTGTGCATTTCCTCTGCAGATTATGTCTTTTTTAAAAAATATATATATATATTTTATTGAATTTTTACCGAGAGGGAGAGGGATAGAGAGTCAGAAACATTGATGAGAGAGAGACACTACTCAGCTGCCTCCTGCACGCCCCACACAGAGGATGTCCCCGAAACTAAGGTACATGCCCCTGACTGGAATCGAATCTGGGACCCCTCAGTCCACAGGCAGACGCTCTATCCACTGAATCTAGATGTTCAGAAGAAGGGTTTATTTTATTTTTTTCAGAAGAAGAGTTGAAATGTATTTTCCTGCAAAGTGCTGAAGTTCAAGTCTGATGTTGACCTACAGTTACAGTGCAGGGGAGAAATAATCAACTTTAGCAACACACACACACACACACACACACACACACACACACACACACAAATACATTAACTGTAGCTAAAGCTAAATAGGACAACTTTTGAAAACGTGTGAAGCAGTTTGAAATTAATTTCAGAAAAAAAAAATCGCAGGATGGTTCTCCTTTGGCCAGCGACCACAGGACAGCTGTCACCCGCGTGTGCTTGATTTTCTTGCTGCTGTGCCTTTGCCTGAAGAGGAACAGAGACAAATCTCCTTTCTCTGGGAATTGCATTGACATTCCTGCTCTAGCGCAGCACACGGGGGGAGTGGGTTTGCTTCTTTCTCTGTCTGTCTGTTTTTGGAAGATGCAAAAATTCTGAAGGAGCCCTCCGTCCTCCCTGGCATCATGTCTCCCATGGAGCGTGACGCTGGGTTCTATCGGTCCTTTTTCTATTCCTGAGATCAAAGAGAGTCTTAAGAGCGATTTTCTTTAAAGTAGGTCCCATGGAGCCTCTACTTATAATTGGAACTGATAACATCCCAGCGAAATGACAAATTATCTTACACAAGGTATTAGCGAATTTGCATAGGAAGTTAAATTACCTATATTTATGGAACAGGAGCTACATTTTGCAGATTCCAGCTCTCCCCGGGTTTGAATCTTTAACATGAAGCCATTTGGAGGGTGTGTTGTTTTTTTTTTTATATGACAGAAGATTAAATGGGGAGATGAAAAAGAAATGGAGCACATTTAACTCCTGGCCCCTGATTACTGGTTAAATTAGGAGACATGGAATATAGCTTTTTGCCTGACCTACAATTTAGTTTAAGAAATGCTGTGGACTAGTTCCCTGTCACTAGCAATGGAAAATGGATTTTATGCTATTTTTCTCCTTTCTGACCTGAAAGTGTTCTTGACTTTTTCTTCTCCGCACAATAAAATATGTTTATCTGAATGAGATATGATATTAACTTTTATTATGGGTAATAAGTTTGATTTTTTTTCAATGGCAGAGCTAATATAATCTTTAGAAAAGACTAGATGAGGTGATTTTTTTCCCCCTACAATTGGTGTCAGGCACTGACTTGCGTGTTTATGATGCTCTAAGTCACTTTGCTATGGGAATTCTATTTGCACTAGAGAACAGGTCTTCATTCCCGATGCTTCCGACACCGAATTTCTGATGATAACCTATATTAAAATTGACTAAAACCTTGTTCCATCTGTTGAAAGATATGTATAATTCATCTTTAATAGAAGCCCATTCTGAAAGGAGTCTGAAACCCTGTCATTTTAAAAATCACTGCAACACTTCAGCTTTGCAGACAGGCAATCAGACAGGGATAATATATCTCATTCATTGTTTCTCAAAACCCAAGACAGAAGAGAAGCACAAACAAAAGCACTATCTTGTCTTTGGTGTTGTAGTTCTGAAATAAAAAATGGAATACGTGGGTTCAGTATTTATTGAGCTGCAAAACATCCTTCAATTGATTTGCAAATCAATGATTATGATTAGAGATCCATAGGGGCGGACAGCAGAAATAAATCCCAAATGATGCCTCACCTGCACATCTTTTATCCTACCTGGTAATGCCCTGTGCCATATTTGCGCATTTCTCAGGTCAAGGTAAGTATGTTCTCTCATTTCACAACCACTGATCAGAGACCAAGGGAGTCAGAATATCATAGACCATCCACTGGTTGGTAATCACATCAGCAGAAGTCACCGGGTACACCAGGATTGAATGGATGCACTGCACACGACCAATGCAATCACCTTAAAAAGAACAGCGAAGGGTCTGCAGGTGGTGTCCCTCGAATACTCTACTTACAGAGGAATTCATTACTGGTGCCTTGAGATTTAAGCATGAGGGGAGAGACTGCTCTGAGGCAGACACAGTGCATTGTTACTGCTATGTAGCCAGATCCCTCTACTGAGACAGAAGTGCTGAATCCGGGTATCATTAGAGGAGAGACTTCCAAAATGCATACAAAAGCGAAGCAAAGCAACAACCCCCAGGAGTATAAGAGGCACTGCGCTAAAGAGACTTGGTGGCCTCGGGGCAAAAGTGAGGTGGAAACGGTTTGACAGCCTGGGAGAAATGCTGGTGATTCATTCTGAAAGCTTTAAAGGGTTCTCAAGGAGCATGGGGGACATTGCAAACTCAAACACAATCAAGGTTGCAGCGTTAAGGAAGTGCTTGCACAAAATGATCAGCAGAGGGCAGAGGATATCTGGCATACTGTTCAAATAAAATGTCCTTCGATCATCAGTTACACCCAAGTATCTCCCGGGTACCCCCTGGTGACAGGGATTCCCCAGCTGAGACTCAGTCCACGGCTTTGCAGCTGGCCTAGCCCTCTAACCACCAAAGACCCAGGGGCAACGCTCACTCACTCACACAGGCTTTGCTTCCCAGGACTGTCACCATTTTGCAGGTCAACAGGAAGTCAGGACACCCTCCCTGCACTCCGAGAGCAGTTGATCCTGGTCCTGTCCAAGGTTCTACCCACACAGATCAGGGGTCCCCATTGGAACTGTCTGTAACACTTGGCTTGGGGGTGCCCGGGTCCCCATCTTTTTTAAAAAATATATTTTATTGATTTTTTACAGAGAGGAAGGGAGAGGGATAGAAAGTCAGAAACATCGATGAGAGAGAGACATCCATCAGCCGTCCCTGCACGCCCCACAGTGGAGATGTGCCCGCAAGCAAGGTACATGCCCCCGACCGGAATCGAACCTGGGTCCTTTCAGTCCGCAGGCCGACGCTCTATCCACTGAGCCAAACCGATCTGGGCAAGGGTCCCCATCTTTTTAGGTCACCTACTTCTCTGGCCATTTTCTCCATTTGCTTCCTTTCTCTTGGGCATTATTCCGTGAGTCAGTAAGGCCGGACCCCTGGCTTAGCTCAGACCACGTGAACTAGCCCTTGCTAAGAACAAAGACTTCTCCCAGGCTGGGAACCCCCATGCCCACTCACTGCTCATGCCTCTTCCGTTTCTTCAGACTCTCTGCCCGCCCCTCCCGCACACAGGGGCTCCTCTTTATTTCCCCAGGATTCATGCCCATTCTAGTCAGAATCTACGTAAGTGGGCTTGGTGAAACAGCCCTGAAGGGGAAGGGAGTTCAGGTGCCCCAAGTCCATTTCCAGAAGCCGTGGCCCAGAAACATGCCTAAAGGGAGATGGGCAAATGGGGAAGGGAAGGCCCGAGTCTGGTGACTTCGTGTGGCTGAGCCTGAGCGAGCACCCCCGGACCTCAGATTCACGAGGTCCATCCCATTGGGGGTGACCAAGCCCTCCCTGTCATCAAAGCCACTGGCCCACAGCGCTGTTTTGGGAAGGCCTCAGGCTGCGCAGCCTGTGAGAATTGTGCTTTTCTCCAGAACAACACTTGGTGCCACCTCCTAAGAATGTGGGTGTGAGACTGACACCAGTTTCCTAATGAAAACCAGCCGAACTCCAACCGTATTCAGCCAGAACCCTAGAAATTAAACGGCGATGAATGTCGTTCGACATGAGGTTCCTATGGCAGGGTTAAATGGCTTGGTGCAGTTTCAAAGTGTTCATGTCGAATTGTGCTTCTTGGACTAACGGAAAAAAATGGAATTTAAAAACCACACAAAAATGAAAATGTGACAAGTGTCCCCAGCAGGTGTTAGCAGGAATCCCAGACACCCGGCCTGAGGAGGAGCTGCTGGTGAAGGAGGTCCCCCACGAGTGGCAGGCACCCCTGTGACAACCCACAGCGAGGGCTCCTGCCGAGAGGAGGGGTATGGAGGTGTGCACGGTCACATGAGCAAGAGCTCAACAGTGGCAGAGAAACCAAGCTGGTTACGTTATTCTAAACCTACTGGTTAAGTTATTCTAAACCTACTGGTTAAGTCATTCTAAACCTATTGGTTAAGTCATTCTAAACCCAATGGTTAAGTCAATCTAAACCTATTAAGTTATTCTAAACCTATTGGTTAAGTCATTCTAAACCTAGTAAGT
>JAAGEH010002531.1:72112494-72193606 GCA_011751065.1 Lasiurus cinereus
ATTCTAAACCTATTGGTTAAGTCATTCTAAACACATTGGTTAAGTCATTCTAACCTATTGATTAAGTCATTCTAAATCTATTGGTTAAGTCATTCTAAACCTATTAGTTAAGTCATTCTAAACACATTGGTTAA
This sequence comes from Lasiurus cinereus, assembly GCA_011751065.1. Lineage (NCBI taxonomy): Eukaryota > Metazoa > Chordata > Mammalia > Chiroptera > Vespertilionidae > Lasiurus > Lasiurus cinereus. The sequence goes on from JAAGEH010002531.1 coordinate 72,112,629, forward strand.
GTCATTTAACCTATTGATTAAGTCATTCTAAATCTATTGGTTAAGTCATTCTAAACCTATTGGTTAAGTTATTCTAAACCTATTGGTTAAGTTATTCTAAACCGATTGCCTCTGTTAAACCATAATTTAAGAAGATAACAATACTGACATACTCATTAGGGGAACTAAACTCTTCAAGCAGACAATGCCAATGACTAGCGAGAACGTGGAGCTACAGAAACTCTCATTCACGGCTGTGGGAATGTCTTCGCACAGGCACCTGGGAAGACAAGGGAATAGGTTTTTACAAAGCGACACAGCTTTATCCTATTGTCTAGCAATCATGCCTATGAGTTTTTCTCAGCCGATCGGAAAACGTATCACCCACAAAAACAGTCACACAAACGTTTACAGCAGCTTTTTTCATAATCACTAAAACCTGGAGCACCAAGATGACCATCAGCAGCTGAAGGAGTTAGCACGCTCTCAAGCCACACAGAGGTGTGGGTGAGTCTTCAATGCCAATCAGAGTAGATGGCCGATTCCCTCCTTCACCCTGGGAACGGTGAGGACCAAGCACAGGAGGTGTCCGTGACCGGGCGGCCCTCAGGCTGGAATCACTTCTAGACGAGCCCCATTTTGATCTTCTGGAATGTATTTGGAATGCTCTCAGAAGCTTCACGGTGTGATGGAGGTAGGAGAATGTGGGCACTCCATGTTCCTCCTCCTCACACGGCGGGAGCTGGGTTCTCGGGGACCATGAGAGGTGTACCGACTCACCATGATGCTTACACACGCACACACCACCCCACTCCCTATGCAACTCATCAGGGGACAAGGGGTAAAAAACAATCTGGTTGGAAGAAACTTCCATGACAAGGGAAATGGCAGGGGTAGGGTGGGCAGGTCATAAGCAACCTCCTTAAGGCATTATTATCTTCAGGTTCGAGATGGGGAAATGGAGGCTCAGGGGGTGTGGACAGCTTTCCCAAGGTGACACAGCTCTGATGGGTCCCAAGTTAGTCTCCCACCCAGCCCTTGTTCCAGGGGACTGGAAGGAGACTGGCCATCCAGCCAGTGTGTTTAAAAAACTAGTGGTTTCACTTCCCACTAGGGAAGAAATATAAATTTCACCACACACACACACACGCACGCACATACACACACATGCGCGCGCACGTGCAAAGACTCTGAAGTCTATTTGAAAAAGATCTGCAGGTGCATTTGAAAATAACGCAAATGTTGTCTCGGGGCGCCATCTAGTGGCCAGATTATGACGGGTTTCCATTTTCCTACATATATCAGAATCTCTTTAAAGTGACTCCCTGTTTTGTATAAAATCACATAACCAAAAAAACTTAACCCAATATTGTTAAAATTACTCAGGGTAAGACTTTCATTCTTAACGTCCAATAAACATAGTCAATAAGCTATAGGAACCGTCTTACTGCGTATGGTCAATAAGAACAAGCATATTGCCTAGAACTTGAGAATCTCAAAAACAGTATCCTGCACCTTTCCTGTCTCTATAGAACATTTCCCGGTGTGTTCCCCCTTCTGTCTATCATATGTGATCACGCTGGCATAACCCACACGTGAAGGAGCAGAAACATCACAGCGTGTGTCCCAGAGAATTTAAACTTGTGGAAGGGGGTGAGGGCCTCAGAGGGACTTAAGGACCTACCCACATGATGCCACAGCCCACTGGAACCAGCCCTGAATTTGGGGGGGTTATGTCCCATGCTGTCCCTCCAAATAGAAGCCTACACGTGCACATTCAGGTCTTTCCACAGTCATGTAACACCAGGGAGCTGAGACTCACCACCGCCCCTGTGTCATTTCTGACCATATTTCTCCCCGTCCATTTCACAGTGAGTATTCACACCGATTTGTAAGCGGTCGCACCGAAAGGTCCCCCCACTCCTGATTTGTGTGTCCAGGTTCACCCTGCCCAGGCCAACGCCTCTGACCATTATGAAGGCAGAGGTGCAGGAGAGCCATAGCCTGCTGCAATTCCAGCTGATGTTCCCGATGCTGCTATTCAACAGGGAGCAAAGTGAGAACACAGCCTGTGTGTGTAGCCTGGGCGTGTGATGGTGGCTGACTTCTTTTACTGAGAAACTTCTTTCAAAGGAATTACAACTGTCTCACTTCGCCTTGAAAATACTGAAGAGGAAACAAAATCAATCTACAGCTGTGTTCTGAAATAAAGGCAGAATTTAGTGGCTCTTGTACACAAGGAAGCCGTGATCTTTGGTCCAAGTCATCCATCTGGAAAAATAGAAACATGATGTAGACCTTCTCCGAACCTCTTTTTCCACCTGTTAACCTCTGGAACAGTGGTTCTCAACCTTCCTAATGCCGGGACCCTTTAATACAGTTCCTCATGTTGTGGTGACCCCCAACCATAAAATTATTTTTGTCGCTACTTCATAGCTGTAATTTTGCTGCTGTTATGAATCATAATGTAAAGATCTGTGTTTTCCCATGGTCTTAGGCACCAGCAGCTGCAGCTGGCGACAGCCTGGTAGAACGGAGAAGCCGCCCACCCCACGGTCCCGGACACCAGCACTTGGAGCTGCAGCCCAGGCGAAGCCACCTGCCCACCATCCCCTGTGGCTGCAGCAGGCCTGGGCGTCGATGGCTGACCAGAAGGAGGGAAGCCCGGATCCCGTGTGCCTTTGGTCGTCTGGACAAGGGAATCCTGGGTCCCAGATATGGGGCCAAGGCAGAAGTGTTTAGGGGCGATCAAGCCAGAAGGGGAGCAGTTAGGGACAATCAGGCTGGCAGGCAGAATCAGTTAGGGGTAATCAGGCAGGCAGGTGAGTGGTTAGGAGCCAGCAGTTCTGGATTATGAGAGGGATGTCAGAGTGCTGGTTATCCTCTATGAGGTCCCAGAGTGGAGAGGGTGCAGGCCGGGCCAAGGGACCACCTTTCCCACCCTCACCCCCATCCCCATGCACCGAGCCACTAGTAGAAACATAATCAGATATGCTATACATGTATAATTTTAACATACATTCCTTATGCTACATTTCAGATAAGATGAAAAATTATGTTTACATTATTTTTTAAAAAAGTCAACCTGAGATCACATTCCAGCTGCCCAAGGAAGTACAAAATATTGGTAGTCATTGTGGTATTTTATGATCGTATTAAACTGCAATTTCTCAAAGACTTGAGGTTTTACGAGTCTTTCGTGAGATTGTTGATTGTGCCGTGCCAGCCCGGCCAAGGGTGAACTGAGTGGGGGGGGGGGCTGAATGGCTTAGAAAAGACAGACAAGCCAATGAAAGCTGGGTCTCGTGGGACGCTGCTTCTCTGAGACACAGTGACACAGGGACAGCGACAGTGCCACGCCACGGCCTACAAGTGTCTCTATTTTATAGCCGATGCCATGAGGCAAGGTAAGAACGTGGTCAAGATGTTTACAACATTCTCGTGGGTTTCGATCCGACTCAATTACATGCACCTGGTCAAGCTTTGATTCCTCGAAGCCTCGATCACTCAGGCACGTGGGGCCACGTGTTCGGACCATTGGTTCAAGCTGACACCCACAGCTGTTGGCTGTCATTGTGCTGGGAGGCTCTGCCCTCCAAGCTGGGACTGGCACGTGGCCACAAGAAGACTGTGCCCTCTCGTAAGTCCAAGGCTTGAACCTGTAGCTGCTTCCCACAGTTTATGTTTCCAAACTTCCTCATTATCTGATTTTTACAATCTCAAAAAGTACATATGTTTATGCAGCGATGGTACGCCTACGGCTCTGTGATACAGTGGCATTATGGGATGCACACATCGTCCATTCCACGGTTAGCTTGCTCAGTTTTATTGGTTAGAAAATTGTCCCAGTTGTCCATAATTAATTGATACATCAATAGAATGTTTTATTACTTCCCATATATATACTGAGCATTGAAAATGAAAAGCACATGCAAACACACACACACACACATCTTCCCTGCCTTTGTAGAGCTTGCAGTCTAGAGGGACTTTTAAAGACTTAAAGTTGAATATAAAAATTGAAGTTCCTATGGCATTTTAACTGCTTATCCTCTGCAGCAAACCAAACGCGTCGCCTTCCACGCGAGAGCTCTTCAAAAATCTCAGGCCTCTCAGCACCTTCCTTCCAGTATTAGGGGTGCATCCACAGATCACGTTTTATTTTCTCCAAGAACCTCTTAAAGTGCAAACCGCAGAGCTGAATGCAGATATTGTCTACCGGAGACAAGAAATGCAGTCTGAGAAAACAGCCGGCATGTGATTGTAAAGTAAGGACACACGTGTCAACAGTCTGTCATCATTGTTCAGGCAAGGGGTCTGTGCTGACCTGCATTTGTCGTGACTGCCCTTCTTGTCCGCCAGGGGGAGCACTTGGGACATTTGGGGAAGCATCAGCTTGGTGGCTCACTCACAGGCCTTGTTTCTGATCTGCTGACTCAGCTCCTGGAGGGAAGGCCTGTCCCACTCTGGCTTGCCCTGCAGCCAAGTTCAGCTTCTCTGGCCCCTGGGTCAGGGGTGTGTGCTAGCTCTGTGGCCAAGGACCCAGAAACTCTGCTTGCCACCAACATCCAAGGCAAAACTGACCTGGATTTCGGTCCATTCTCTGGGGGTTCTAGCTCCTGTTTATGGGTCCTGACCTTCCCTGGGTCTCCCCACTGTCTGCCCATCCTCCCTGCCTCCCTGCCTAGTGGACTCTATGCTCCAGCCTCAGAAGCAGAGACAACAGCCTCAGGGAGACTACTTCGCCTGCTCCCAGAATCACCTGGATTCCCTGCCACAAATTAGGTATATTTAACCCCTAGTGGTTCTGCGTCTCTAGTTGAATGGTTACGAGGACTGTCTATTTACATGTTTGTCATTTTTCAAATTTAATTTTGAAGTTATTTCCGTTCTGTATTAATTCGATCACAGGGTTATAAATTCAATAGTGTGCATGAGACAAATATTACAACAGGGGTTGCCTGCAAGAAAAAGTGAATTGTGGGTGGGGATAGGACCTGGGAAGGGGGATCTCTCCAAAGGGACAGGAGATGACTCAAAATTAGAAGCCCATCTCCTTCAAGCTCATTGTCATATCCAGAGTCACCTGGAATGCTATTCCAAATTATTCCGTAACAAAGCATTGGAGATAGGAAAAACCTAAGAAAAACAACCACTGCAGAATCTGAAGCCATAAAAGTGTCCGTCAATGGTGACTTGTATACAATGTAGAATCATTAAAGAAAAAAAATTATATATTCAGAGTCCTGACTTTTAAACCAAATGAACTCTAATTGACTGATGTTAAAACTGCCCTTGGCTGCAATGAGACATCTTTCTTATTAGGGGTTTAACATTACTGAAACATTAGTAAAATATTTTTTAAATCAACTAGTGTTGGTGTTTTGGTTTTCAAACTAAAGTGCTTTTTCTTTTTAGCAGATAGTTTGATTTGAGAAATATAGAGTCTAAAATAAGCTCAGTTTTGATCATAGACCAAGAAAGTTCAAGTTTAGATGAAACAAGCCACTTGTATTTTGGCAGGACTGTGTTGCTCTTTTTAGTACCACTGATCAGTTCACATACAAAAGAGTTCTGACAATTTATCAGTTATATATATATATATTCCTATTATAGGAATAATACAGATTGAATTTTGCTTTTTTATGAAGAATTTGGAATTTAGTAAAATATTTCTGACTTTTCTAATAACATTTTTGGAGATATAGGTTTATTAAACTGAAAATTTTGTCACATACATGTAATTGAACTAACATATAACATCTATATAGATAGATGTATAGACATGTGTGTGTGTGTGTGAGTTGAACAAAATTCATGCATTTTAAGGCCATTTCATGTGCTTCTACTTGGAGGCACTGCTAGTTTGTTCTTGGAGAAAGTTTCTAAATATTTGCTATAGACAAAACAGAATAGAAGAAAATACTCTAGACAATTATTTGTAAAAATGTTTTAGATGATTAATTATAATTCAGATCAATAAAAGGCATTAACTAGATCACTAGAACTATACTAAAAGCTGAAATCCAATGGTGTGGAATTATTATAATATTAAAGGCCTGGTATACGAAATTCATGCAGGGGGTGGGGAGGGTGGGGAGGTGTCCCTTAGCCCAGCCTGTACTCTCTCCAATATGGGACCCCCTCGAGGGATGTCTGCCTGCCCTCTCACAATCCAGGACTGCTGGCTCCCAACTACTCAGCCTGATTAATGCCTACCTGTACCCTGCCAGCCTGTTTGCCCCTAACTGCCCTCCCCTGCAGGCCTGGTCACCCTAACTGCCCTCCCCTTCATGCCTGGTCCTCCCAACTGCTCTTCCCTGCAGGCCTGGTTGCCCCCAACTTCCCTCCTCTGCAGGCCTGGTCAGCCCTAACTGCCCTCCCCTGCAGGCTTTATTGCCCCCAACTGTCCTCCCTTGCAGGCCTGGTACCTCCCAACTGCCCTCCCTTGCAGGTCATCTTGTGGTGGCCCTCTTATGTCCACATGGGGGCAGCCATCTTTGACCACATAGAGGCAGCCATCTTGTGTGTTAGAGTGATGGTCAATCTGCACATTACTCTTTTATTAGATAGGATAGATACCTGGTGCACTTGTGGGGGCCAGCTGGTTTTCCCAGATAGGTGTCCCAGATCAGTGTGGGGGTTTCCTTAGGGTATAGGATGGCCTGGGTGAGGGGCCTGTGGTGGTTTTCAGGCCAGCCACACCCCCAGGTGCCCCAAAATTGGAGGCCTTGGTATCTGGGATTTATTTATCTTCTACAACTGAAACTTTGCAGCCTTAAGCGGAGGCCAAAGCAGGCCAAGGTTGCAGAAAGCTTGGCTTCCTCCATCCCCTGGGGCAACCCTAGCCTCCTGCTCTCTCCAGCTCTATGGCTGCCACCATTTTTGTTGGAATGTAATTATCTTCTATAATTGAAACTTTGTAGCATTGAGTGGAGGCCTGGGCTGGCCGGGGTGTGTGGAAAGCTTGGCTTCCTCCATCACCAGGGAAACCCAAGCCTCCCACCTGCTCTCTCTGTGGCAACAGCCATTTTGGTTGGGGTAAATTTGCATTCTTTCTTTTGGTTGGCTGGTGGGCGTGGCTGGTGGGCATGGCTTGTGGTATACCGGCAGTATGGTAAATTTGCAATTACTCTTTTATTAGATAGGATAGCATAATGTTGATGAAATTCCCCATTAGATGGCAGTAGAGAGAAAAATACCATTTTATCGTCCAAGTCCATTTATGTATAGAATATAGCAGTATAATATATATGTGACATTGAAAGTTAAATATCATAATTTTAATAAAATAATTTTGCATTTACTCTCAAAATTGGTAACAGATATATAAGATACAGAGCCTACTTTATAAAGAGTAATCAGTAACTGCATATATTACACCGATGTATACACATTGTCAGTAAATATGCATATATTACACACCCACCCACACACAACTACACGTATTTAGGACTAGACTATTTGAAACTTTGGGAGATAAAAATTTTGGAGAAAAAATATGTGTCTATTTCTGTGAAATAAACAGTAACTCCCCCTGCTAACTCAGTCCAGTTCTAACTCTCATGGATTGTAAAGTGGGTGGAACAGCTGAAATTGTGGGAGAAAGCAAATTCAAATGAGGGGCTTCTTTAGAGGAACAGATCGGCAAACCTGTCTTCCCTCTGCTTCCTCCTTTCTGTGTGGAGAAGGTGAATCCATCTTCTCACCTCCAGCCCTGAGGTGGACAGAGCAGTGAAACTGGAAGACTCGTGTCTAGAATTTCAGCTCCTGGAGGAGAGATGACACCTGATCTCCAAGGACTCCACCCCTGGCGGCTGTGTTGAACAGGACATGGGTAGTGTAAGGCCATCACTGGGCACATCAGTTATCTGAAAAAACTCCAGAAATTGCAAAATACTGTAGCTTTTAAAATGGAGATGGAGGTCATTAAAAAGTAATCTTTGCTCCATATTTTAAAGAGCGATTTTTGATCATATTTCAAAGTAAAAATGCCTACTTAACTTTAAAACATTTTCTTTATAGTGTCTAAAGTGTGATTATACTATATAGTCTTTACTAAAAATAAAATATTCTGTAAAGAGATGACAGTATTTGATAGATAGTACATAGAATAATCATCAACAGAAGGTAAATTTTAGGCCTGCTGATCTATGAGGAATTAAAATAAGTCTTTCACAATGCATTCCATTGAAGTTTTGGAGAAAAGTGTCTGTGTGTGGTCTGTGTGTGTGTTTGTATGTGTGTGTGTGCACACATATGTGTGTGTGCACATGTGTTCACATGTGTGTCCAGCATATTTAACTCTATCCATGAATAACTTACTATGTTTTTCTTTACAACTTTGTGACTCAAATTTATTTAGGAAAAGAATTAGATATTGAAATACAATGTTAATTTATTGTAGGAACATTATAATCTTGTAAAGATGACTCTACCAAGTAACCTTCATTTATAAACCCTGGATGAAAAAAAAATGCATCACCTTCTAAATCAATGCAAACTACGAATGGCCATGAGTCACGTACATGGAAAATGACAGAAGGAAAGACAGGCAGCCCTCCAATCCTTCTCCTTCCTGTCCTTCCTCATCAGCTGGCTGAGGGAAAGAATGCTGGGAGAAGGTAAGTGTGTTGAGAAGCGAAAAATAAATAGTCTAGCTGCTTTGGTGCAGCATTTCCACTACTTTATATCTAGGCATGTATAAGCTAAGAACTAGAAATTGTGTAATCTGGGGGGTCATGCATATGAGTTAAAATGTTCTTATGTTTATTTGCCCTTTATCTGGTATTGCACGTTGTAAAGATGGATGGTAAATTTTGAATTATGAAGATGTTTTTTTTTTTTTACTTAGAACAACATTAAATAGCAAATATGTGACTAGTCAAGAGAGGGCATAAAGACAGGTCAAACTTCCTGGCTCAGTCCTTGCAGTGCGATCTCTTCCTCCTCTTTGAACAAGGGGCCCCGAGTTGGAATTCTGTACCAGGCCCTACACGTGTGGGATCTCTCTCTCTCTCTTTCTCTGCCACGTTGACTGAGGTTCCAGAGAGGACCCTGGGGTGGCAGACAGGCCAGCGACAGTCTTTCAGGAGCTGCAGCTGAATCTCTGACTACCCTTCCTGACCTCACCATGCTGGCAACGCTCTCCAAGGTTCCTGTGCCAGCTTGCTGGGGCCAACTCACTCAGACGCACACCACTGCGCTGGCTCCCCTGAGTACTTGCTTCTCCAACAAAGGGGCCAGCATTTCTAAACTGTTTTTTTCAAAATATTGCCAAGAAACTAGAGCTCCTTTTTCTTCGCTGTGGAGCCATGCCAGCCACCAAAATATTAAATCTTTTCCTTGGAGAAAATAATTCATCCCCTTAAAGGTGTGAAAGATGCTGAGATCCTGCAGCGATGCTCCTCTGTGGACCCCACGATCTGAAAGGACTAGCTGGTTACCTCTCAGGCTGTCTCTGTGCCATCACTTTGCTGATGGCTCTATATGTCCTTTTTATTTCAGGTGCAAGTGGGAGCTTATTATAGAAGCCACAAACTGAGACCGATGGTGTTTAGAGCTTAGCAAAGAAAACTGAGAAATGGTAACAGATGCCATTACCCAGATTTTTAAGACTCAGCCTAACCCATCTATATACGCCCCAAATGCATTTCACCCCACATTTGTTTCCAGTGGAGTCTTTATCTTTTATACTGATTTATTGGTGCTCTTTTATTTTAAAAAATGTTTAAGAGATAGGAAGGGAGGGGAGGAGAAAGAAAAACATTGGTCAGCTGCCTCCTGCATGCCCCCTATTGGGAATCAAGCCCACAATTTGGGCCTGTGTCCTGACCAGGAACCGAACTGGTGAAGTCTTGGTGTATGGGAAGATGCAACCATTGAGCCACATCAGCCAGAGCTATTGGTGCTCTTTTAATATTAAGGTGATTAAACCTCTGTAAATGATACACTGCACATGTTTTCTCCCAATCTGCATTTTGTTTTTATTTTGTGGTGTCTTCTTCATGTACGCATTTAAAATTTTATGTAGCTTTTGGACAATTTTATAGTTGTATCTTTAGAATTCTAATCAACTTGGAATTTATTGTTTAATCTGATGGGTGAGAGAGGGATCCAAATGTATCTATAAAATGGATAACACCTTGCCTCTAATTTTTATTGGATTATCTTTCTCTCCTCCACTACTTTAAATATCATATTTGCCGTAAACCAAATTCTCATGAATATGCGCATCTTCTTTAGTTCTTCTTCAGGAGACCACTTGCGTTTCCTGCGCGCATATATCACATTGTAACTCCTTGGCGGGCATTTCCTCCCGTTTTAGTTAACGTTTGGCTTCTCTCATTGTTTGTGTTCTCCTTCTGCTACCTCTGTTCTATCTTTCTGATATTTGGATGTTGGGCCTCCCCGACTAATCACTTAATGTTATCTCTTCCTCTTCTCACAAACATCTCTTTGTCCTTCTGCCCTACTTTCTCTGAGATCTTTCTTGGCCTGATTTACTGAAACTTCACTTCTTTTATTATGGCTTAAAACAGCGGTTCTCAACCTGTGGGTTGCGACCCCTTTGGGGGTCGAACTACTCTTTCACAGGGGTCACCTAAGACTATTGGAAAACACCTATTTCCCATGGTCTTAGGAACCAACACACCGCTCCTTGGTGTAGCAAAGTGTAGCAATGTAGTTTACTGTTGTTATATGAAGACTGTTGCCCATTCTACACCACGATTCAAGACAAAATTTCATTTATTTGTCATTAGAAATAAATATTTCACAATATATAATGACATATTGTTTTTGTGATTCATCCCTATGCTTTAATGATGTTCAATGAAAATACATCCTGCCTATCAGATATTTACATGACAGTTCATAGCAGTAGCAAAATTACAGTGATGAAGTAGCAACGGAAATAATTTGATGGTTGGGGGTCACCACCACATGGGGAGCTGTCTTAAAGGGTCATGGCATTAGGTAGGTTGAGAATCACTGGCTTAAAATCTGATCTCCTTTTTCTTTCCTAAGTGTTTCTTTTTATAATAGCTTGTCCCCACCCCCCTTTTTTTCATAGATGCAATATCATCTCTTAATCTGAACATTTTTATGACACATTTCTATTGACATTTCTTCTCTCTGTAAACTTTTTTCTTTTACTTCCAAATGATGTTTCTCTTGTTTTGGTGTCTCTTGCCATATTAAATCTTTTCCTTGGGAGTTTGGCCATCTTTACCTGTTCATTCTTGTTTAAAGTGGTAAGCATTAAATGTTTATTTTCATCACCCTGAGCACATGCAGGGGATTTTCTTGACTTGGGGCTTCACTTGAGTCTTGTTTTAACTATGTTTCTAAGGACCCTTGGTCTGGCCCGATACACCTGAACTGGTTTTTCAGTCTCCCATCGGGAGAGATAAGCTTCTCAGCAGCGAGCACTCAGAATGGGTCTGACCTTCCTGTTTTCGGTGCAGTAGTCCTGCGGCCGGCTCTATGGGCAGCACCACCTTGGAGAGTCACACTGAGCCCCAGACCACCCCCTCACCCCCCGCCTATGGTTTAGTTCTCCCTGCAGTCATCTTGCAATTAGCATTTTTGGAACAACAGGCATGCATTTTAATTCTCATTTTGCTCTGGGCCCACAACTCACGTATCTAGTCCTGGCTGCCCACACCCTCTCGTCTGCAGATCCAAGGTCAAGCAAGCCCCCCGTGTTTGTCCTCTCCACTGTTCTCTGAGTGGGAGAGGGTCATCTGCCATCAACAGACAATTCGGGTGGGGATCTCGGGACCTGTTTCTAAACCAGACATCGCTAAAGTCTCTACACCACCTTTCACTCTCCTTCTCGCTCCCTCCTAAAGTAGCTGCGCCTAAATCCAGCTTGCCAGGAGCACCATGGGAAATCTAGCTTTCCTAGCATGCTGCTAGCTGGGTTTTCTCTGCCGCCCCTGCCTGTGGCTGGCCACCCAAACCCAGACTTCCTGTGATGAGCCCTCTTTCACTTCTCCACCAAAGAGGTTGGTCTCCATCAGCAATCTGGTAGAGCCCTTCCCCTGAATGTGAAACTGCACTGTGCGCTATGCATTAGCACTCTAAGACCTCCTTAAAGATCCCTTCAGTGGGGTACCCTGCCCCTCACCCCCACCTCTCTGTGTGATATGGGGATATACTGGGGGACCTGGGTCTTTCTTTCTGGTGATCACACCCCTTACCAGTCTCATCAGTGAAATATGCCCCTTAACCTGTCAGAGTACAACAAGGCACCACATTTGACACAAAACTGACTCAAAAACTTATGTTTGTGGAAATCAATAATAAAAATAAAAGTAATAACAACAAAAATCACTACAACGAACACTCACATATTTTGTTTTACAGTTTGCAATACTCCCAAAACTTTTTTTTTTCTTTACAGCACTGGCAGATATGTATTACTTCCCTATTTTATAGGAAACAAAATAGAAACTTGGAGTGATTATTTTCAAGTTCACAGAAAGATTAAGTGGTAATGCTCAAACACTGAAGCCATTTTTTTTTTTTTTTTTTTTAAGAATGGTTAACCTAACTACATAACAACTCATTTTCGGTGATAATGTCACAAGACAAAAAGAACCCTGGGAGCCGAAACCGGTTTGGCTCAGTGGATAGAGCGTTGGCCTGCGGACTGGAAGGTCCCAGGTTCGATTCCGGTCAAGGGCATGTATCCTGGTTGCGGGCGTGCAGGAGGCGGCTGATCTATGTCTCTCTCTCATCGATTTTTCCAACTCTCTATCCCTCTCTCTTCCTCTCTGTAAAAAATCAATAAAATATATTAAAAAAAAAAAAAAGGCCCTGGGATAAGTCATGACCTGAAACTAAACAGACAGTGACAAGTGACTAAAGCAGCTTTGATCCCTGGGCCCACAGGTGGCCGCCGCCTCTGTGTCCTCACCTGGCCTTGTCTCTGCGCTCCCATCCTCGCTGTCTCTCTCTCTTCTTATAAGGACTCCCTTTGGATGAGGTCAAGATTAGTCATATTAGATTCCGGGTCCACCCCTATGGCCTCACTTAACTGTAATTGCCTCTTTAAAGATCCTATCTTCAAATACAGTCTCTTTCTAAGGGGGTGAGAGCTTCCCAGCATATGCATTTTGGGGTCACACAATTCGCAACACCTTTGATCCGGTGAAGGCATCCTTTTCCCTCCCTGTCAACTCACCTCAGTGCCCAATGCCAACAGGGCATCCAGATTTGGCCTGTTACTCTTTGCCTTTACATCGAAATGCCCGGGAGTGGACTCAATGGCAGTGCTCGGGACCCCCACAGCACAAGGGCTGAATGCCTTTGAGCCATTTCTAAACGGCGTGGCTAGCAACAATCTGTCTCTATACCGAGGAGACAGCAGAACACAAGACTACATTGTAATAGATTTCCACTGAGTGTGTCCTTAACTTCCTCATGGAAGGATGCCGCAAACACTCAGAGCACGCCATCTGAGGGGGAAGCTGGTGGTCATATGAAGAAATTAGTCGTCATATTAAGCAGCTCCAGTTAAAAGAGCATAGTTCAGTCCTAGCTGATTTGGCTCAGTGGATGGAGCGTTGGTGTTTGAACTGAAGGGTCACAGGTTCAATTCTGGTCAAGGGCACATGCCTGGGTTGTGGGCTCGATCCCCAGTGCGGGGTGTGCAGAGGCAGCCATTAATGGTTGTCTCTCATCATTGATGTTTCTCTCTCTCTCTCTCTCTCTCTCTCTCTCTCTCTTCTTCCCTCTCTGAAATCAATAAAAATATATTTAAAAATAATAAATAAATAAGTAAATAAGCATAGTTCAGCAGTTTACAAAAAACAACAACAAATGAACAAAAAAAAACCATGCCGAATATTTCTAGCACCTGTCCCAGTGTCTAACAACACATCAGTTCAAGTTAGAGACCCAACTTCTAATGAGATCCCCTTCTAATGAGACAGTTCTCTTTCTGGGGCTGGATGGGGTGTCTGCATTTGAAATGAGTAGATGGTGTATTAAGTGTGTGTGTGGTGGGGGGCTGGGCCACATCTGCTTTCGTTTCAAAGAATGAGTATGAAGAAAGGCTGCCAATCAATGATGGGAAGGACTGAAGTATATATGTGACAAACTCAGACTTCTTATCATATTTTGAAAACCCTTCTATATTTGGAGAAAGCTCCACATTATGAATCCTTCTTACTCCCTTGGGGTCAGAACTCAAATTCCCAGCCTCCTGTGCAGATGGCACTCAGGCTGGTGTCCCAGTCTTAGATACACCTGGTGAGGGAGTGATCTGGAGCTGAGCAGAACTGCGCTCCCTTTGGGGGGGTGCTGGAGAAATAGTGATGCTGGGGAAATCTCCTGTAGGGAGACTACACCAAGCCTTCATTACTTTAATTTTTTTCACTTGCAATGCTGATGGCAAGACACCAATGGAATTATACCGGTGTCATAATAAGCCAAAAGGAAAAAGGCTTGGTGAGATAAAAGAATCCCAAGTCTGGTTTATAGAAAGGTCCCAACCCTTTATTAACATTTGGTCAAGAATATTTTTGTGTATTTCCAGAAAACTCCTCCAAGCCTGTGTGGATTGCTGCAAGGAACATCAAACTCCAACACGAATCTGCAGAAGGAATTGACCAAACTAATGAGGACCTTGCATCTAAAGCCTCATCCTTATACCTGTAGCCTCAGACAGACAACAACTCTGGCCCCAAATAGCAGAAGCCCGAAGCAAACTTACAGACTAATTCCTTAAATGCCCTGCAGCAATTTAAAAAGGACATAAAAGAACTCAATCATTTTTATTGGATTTCCCTATATTTGCCTCTTAGCACAACCACTATCGTCTGTCTCATTCTTTGTCTTATATGTTTATTTCTAGTCTGCAGATGTGGGATACAAAGTCTTAAGAGACACTCAAGCCCTATAGACAGCATACACTTTTTTAAAGATTTATTAAGAAAACAAAAAGGGGGAAATGCCAAAGGCTAAAGCAAACTGTAGGTAATATCAAAAAGAAACACTGGAATATCAATGGACTTTGATATTCAGCAGGGCTGAATCCTGCTGTGATTGCAATGGCTCCAGGCGATTTCCCTACCTTTTAATCTTTTCATTGTTTACCAAACTTTACCTTTGATCTGCCTGTATGCATTGCTAAAGGGCAAATGTGTATTCAAGTAAATAAAAGGCAGACTAGGCCAGAACTCAGTGTGTCTCTTCAAGAAAGAGGCTCCACCTGGCCCCCAGTGCCTTCTAAATTCATATTTCTTGTATAGCATTTTCATTTGTGTGCCAGGCCCTCCTTCAGATCCTGAACCCCTGCCGTACAGGCTGTGGCACAATTCTATGATACAGCACCCAAAGTCAAGTCTCCTTCCTTTACTATACATTTGAGCCCCTTTACTCTTTATATATATACATATATATATATATATATATATATATATATATACACACACACACACATACATACATGTATATATACATACATATATACATATATATACACAGATATATATGTATATATGTATGTATATATGTGTATATAATATGCATATATATATATATATATATTTCTTTTTGTTTTGTTTTGTTTAAAACCATGGTTGGCAAACTGCGGCTCTCAAGTCACATGTGGCTCTTTGACCCTTTGAGTGTGGCTCTTCTACAAAATACCACAGCCTGGGTGAGTCTATTTTGAAGCAGTGGCATTAGAAGAAGTTTAATTTTAAAACAATTTGGCTCTCAAAAAAAATTTCAATTATTGTACTGCTGATATTTGGCTCTGTTGACTAATGAGTTTGCCAACCACTGGTTTAAAGTATTACATATGCCTCCTTTTCCTCTGGTTGACCCCCTTTCCATGCAAGCCCCCACAGCCCCAGGATCTGTGTCCATTGGTTATGCCAATATGCATAAATGTAAGTCCTTTGGTTGATTTCTAATTTCCTCCCCACCCCCTGCCATTTGTCTCTGGATCTATTTTTGTTCATCAGATTATGTTGATCATTATATCCCACATGAGTGGGGTCATGCGATACTTATTTTTCTCTGACTGGCTTATTTCGCCTAGCATAATGCTCTCCAATTTCATCTCTGCTGTTGCAAATGGTAAAAGTTCCTTCTCTTTTATAGTGGCATAGTATTCCATTGTGTAGATGTACCGGTTTTTTAATCCACTCATCTGCTGATGGGCACTTAGGCTCTTCCCAAATCTTAGCTATGGTGAATTGTGCTGCTATGAACATAGGGGTGCATATGTACTTTCTGAATGGTGTTTCTGGTTTCTTGGGATATAGTCCTAGAAGTGGGATTACTGGGTCAGATGGCAGTTCCATTTTTAAGTTTTTGAGGAAACTCCTTACTGTTCTCCACAGTGGCTGCACCAGTCTGCATTCCCACCAGCAGTGCACAAGGGTTCTTTTTCTCCACATCTTCACCAGGACTTGTCCTTTGTTGATTTGTTGATGATAGTCATTCTGACTGGTATGAGATGGTATCTCATTGTACCTTGGATAATTAGTGACTTTGAGCATGTTTTCATATGTTCCTTGGCCTTCTGTATGTCCTCTTTCGAAAAGTGTCTATTTAGGTCCTTTGCCCATTTCTTGATTGGGTTGTTTATCTTCCTTTTGTTAAGTTCTCTGTAAACTTTAGAGATTAAATCTTTATCTGAAATAGCATTGGCAAATAGGTTCTCCCATGCAGTGGGCTTTCTTGTGTTGTTGATGGGTTTTCTTACTGTGCAGAAGCTTTTTATTTTAATGTAATCCTTTTTTTTTTCTCCTTAGTTTCCATTGCCCTAGGAGTTGTAATGGTAAAGATATTGCTACAACATATTTCTGGTATAAAAGCTTGCAGTCACCACATGATTGCACACTCACCACAGCCAGTCCTGGCATCAAGGCTCTATTCATGATAGAAGGAGTCATAGATGATGCCAAACCTTTCTCTAAGGCTCTTTATCTCTTTGGTGAGAGGAGTTCTTCATAGCAGCTTTGCTTGCTCTTTTATCTCATTAGCTATGTACCCCCTTGACACCCCATTACTAAGGAGTATAATATTATTCTCATTGGATTAGGCCAATTGTGATTTATGTCCCAGGGTGTGGTAGAGGACTTCCATCCTTGAGATCAAGGGATCTGCATACATTGCTGAAATAACTTACCATATTTTCCGGCATATAAAAAAAACCCCAACTTTTCCAGTTAAAATATAGAGTTTGGGATATACTCGCCCTAGAAGATGACACCCGGTGTATAAGACAACCCCCGACTTTTGAGATTTTCCTGGGTTAAAAAGTTGTCTTATACGGTGGAAAATATAGTATTTAATTAAAAATATCAATGTATATCTTCTGAAGAAGGAGAGCAAATGAGTATCAGTTAGTCACAGGTCCCAGTTGAGAAACATAACAACCTTCCACGTAGCTCCAGAGTTTGTCATCCATTCTTTTTATTATCCAGAGGTGACTAAAGTGGTTTATTCTCTTTTCTTCCACTTCTGACCTCGTTCAAGTACAGAATTGTTTTCTTACAATGTGATTAGGATCACATCGGATGACCCCCTGTATGAGTTTTCTATTGCTGCACAACAAATCCCCACAAACTTAGCTGTTCAGCACAAATTTGTGATCTCACAGATTCCCTGGGTCAGAACTCCTGGGTCCCATTAGGCTGCAATCAAGATATTGGCTGGGCCTGCATCTGAGGCTGTGGAGCTTCTCCCAGGCTCACTGGTTGTTGGCAGAATTCAGTTCCTTGCGGTTGCAGGACTGATGTGCTCAGCTTCCGGAGGTTGTTCTTCTCCACAGACACTTCACAACGTGACTGTTTGTGTGTTCCAAACAAGCATGAGGGCCTCTTTCTCACCAGGAATGTTTCCCTGCAGGCTGCTGAATGGAGTCTTGTCAAATGTAACCTAATGGAGGTAGTGACTAAGCCAGCTTATTCATAAGCCTGCCCACATTCACAGAAACAGGGTGTGTGACCAGAGGGACGGGAAACATGGGGTCAGAGCAGAATTTTGCCTACTATATATCCCATGACTTACATTTGTACCTTTGGCATTTTCTTTGTTTATTTTCTACTAATCATCAATAGAAAACTCGCACCTTTATTTTTAGCACGTTATATATTACTGTCTGACATAATGCTTTTCTCCGATAAATTTTAAATGGCATATTCTTTTCAATAAGAGGCAACCTTCATCCCCATTCTCATTCTTACTTTCACACTTTTCCAGGAACCTGTGACATACTTTTTATTCAATGATAGCATGCATCTTAAAAGAAAATAAATTAAAATTATATGGCATTATTTTATAAACACGAGTTTATTTATAAAAAAAAAGAAATGTTTTCCTTACACTAATTTTCTAATAAGTAAAAACAACCAGAAGGAGAGGAGGGTGGGGACAAGTAGATCATAAAGGGAGAATAAATGGGGACTGAAGGATACTTGATTTGGGTGATGAACAATACCAATATACTGGTGACACATTATAGGTTTGTACACTTGTAGCCTACGTAATTTTATAACCAATGTAACTCCAATACATTTAATAAAACTATTCTAAAAAACACAGAGCCCACTGAAAGCACTCTGTTGAAACACTGCAGGAAATGCCAAGAATTACAGAATATTTGCAGGTACGGAAAAGAGTTGTAATGTCGTTCAGAAAGACAACAGAATCACAGACGCTGAACACCCATAAAATATTTACATGGAAATTTAAGCCAAGAATGAAGGCCAAGTCGCAAGCCTGTAAATTAATTATTAATTGTCAAGTTAATCCTAGGGACAGTCTGAGAGCGGAGGACGGTGGTTGGGTTATATTGTTATGGTGACTTCAAAGATCCCCAAATTTAGTGACTTAACACAACAGCGGTGCTGTTTCACCTCACCCCTGAGTGGGCCCGGGGTTCGGGTAGGGGTGCAGCCAGGCGATGCTCCCACTCTTAGGACCATCGCCGGGTGCCTAGCTGGGCCGGGCCTTGTCTGCAGGCTTCCAGAAGGGCGTCGCACTAATCTAGCACCTTCTGTCCCTCCGTTAGCCTCTTGCCCCACATCTCGTGGTCCTGGCTCTGCATGTGGTTTGGGGTTTGGGGTTCTCTTCGCAGGATACTCTGAATTCTTTCCCAGACAACTGTCTAGTAAGAGTGAGGGGAAAGGTAGTGAACACTCTTGTGGTCCGGATCCGGACACTCACACAGGGTTACCTCAGCAATATTCCATAGGTCACAGTGAAGCATCCATCTTATATAAAAACTGCTGTTTAAAATGTTAACCTTGCTATTGGCTTCTGTAAATGTTTGCTTGCTTAAGTAATAAGGAAAACGAGAGTATTCTCACTTCAGAGAGGCCATTAAACCTTCCCTGGACAAAATGATCAGGGCTGGCACCAGGCCAGGTCTTTGGTTGAGGCCTCAAGGCCTCAGCACATTAGGGGCCCTTTAAGAACTTGCAAAGGGGTGGAAAACATTCCCTATTTGGGAAACAAAGAAGGTAAAAACATATAAATATGGAAAATTCCTGCATGTTGGGGCCCAGAATTTGAGAAACATTTTCCTCTAGACCCTCACATATTAAATGTAACTCCAAACTCTCCGAGCATGGTTTGGTTATTCCGGTTTTCTGTAACAACAGGACCCACACACCTGCAGAGAAGAAAGGACTCTCCTTCCTCCTCCCAGTCCTCATGTTGAGGAGAGGGTCAAGGCATGCCTGGCTCTGTTTAACTCACCATGGAGGGCAAGGTCAATTTGGACCAGAAAGGTCAGCAAAAGCCACCCAGGGAAGGATGGTCTGAAAGGGTATGGAGCTGGAGCGTTTGAAAAAAGAGAGTGAGAAGAAGGCCACACTTATCAGCCAACATCTACATTGAAACAGCCACAGGGGGAACAAGGCTTTCCAGCTGCTTAGCAAGACAAGAATTCCATTTCAACTTGTTTTGCTCTGACAACAGAAGTGACCGGGGAGATGAGCCTTAACTGGGGCAAGTCACTCCTTCCTGTTCATAAACAGGCTAATTCAACCGAAGACATGCTTTTCTTTTGCATGAGGTGGGCTTATTGGAAGAAAGGTGAGTTTGAGCTTCGGGATATGATAGGACTAATGGGGGGAAGGCTGGTCAGCGCTCGCTCACTGACTCTCTGAAGGCGATGGGATGCTCACAGTCATGCTGTGATGGATGCAGGGCAGCGGCATGGGGCCAGGCTCAGCAGCCCATGATCCGGGCACTTTGGGTTTAGTAAGTGGGCCAAGGTCCTGAGAGGGCCTTCCTGTTAGACGTATCGTCCTTCTGATCTCTCATAAGGCTCAGTCCTTATAACCATAACTTCTGGCTGAGGAGAGGCTGTCTTAGATTGGTAGATTATAGGTCAACAGCTCTCTAGATTAATATGCACACTGTGTGTGTGTGTGTGTGTGTGAGAGAGAGAGAGAGAGAGAGAGAGAGAGAGAGAGAGAGAGCGCTTCACGTAATAAACAAGAGCCTACTTGCCTACTTTGAACACCACCTGGCACTTGGTAGACATTTAATATTGGTTAATGAACTGCATTACTCATATTCTCTCAACACCAATTTAAATAACAAATATTCTTTCTCCCGGGTTTGCCTACAGAATATTAAACCAGAAACAGGAGACTCTCTTAGTAACGCCTACCAATTAAAATTTAAGCACCCCTGCCTGCAGTGAGCACAGCCCTGGTTTAGCATGTCAAGTTTGAAGATGTGTATATCACATTTTCTTTTAACCCTCTATTTTTTGGACACAGATACATTTTGAATTTTTTAATATGAAACCTGACATCCGAAAAAACAAAGGAGGAGAAAACAAAACTCATTAGAAATACTTTTAGAAAAACAGTAATATCTTTTTTTTTTAATTGATTTCAGGGAGGAAGGGAGAAGGGGAGAGAGATGAAACTTCAATGATGAGAGAGATTCATTGATGGGCTGCCTCGTGTACTCCCCCAATGGGAGATCAAGCCCCCAACACAGGCCCGTGCCCTTGGCTGGAATGGAGCCAGGGACCCTTCTTGAGGCCAACATTCTATTCACGGAGCCAAACCAGCTAGGGCAAACCCCACATATCCTAATGTCAGAGCCTCCTGGGACTCCATCGGATCTTATTATTTATGTAACAATGGAGATTCTTCCTCTCTATAGAGCCTGGGTTTAGTTTTGTCGCTGTTTCCTTGTATTTGGTGGAGAGCACGGCGAATCCCCAGCTCCGGCCTTGCTGAGTAAATAGTATCCTAAACCGCTCCCCTCTGAGACAGGCCCAGGGCTCTGCCTGGGTGACAGGAGGGATTTTCAAAGTTTTTGTTTCCGGAGCGCTGGGTGGCTCCTCAAATTTGCCAGGCTCTGCAAACAAAGGGAAGAAAAACAGACACGCCTTAGGGCCTTGGGACTGGGTCTGGAGAGAACCGTTCAGCCTCCAGGGACCAGAGGGGAGGCTGTGTGCCACTGGGACGCAGAGCAAAGGCAGATGAGCCCAGGATGCAGGCGGCTGGCTGCGCCTCTCCCAGGGCAGACCTAGTCCCCCTAACCCCCAAAAGTGCAAGTGCGGGGAGCTGAGCCCTGTTGTCACTCTCTCATCTGTCCCATCCATGTAAATAGTGAACCTGCTTCAAATGAAGAGCCAATAGTCTGCCGACATCATCTGCAATGTATTACACTGTATTGTCTATATGACACCTATGTATACAGGCATATGTACATGTGTACACGCACCTGTATCATTTCAACCTCTCCCCCAGGGGATGGGCCGGGCATCCCCTGCCCCACATCTTGAGCCAGTTCTCTCCCCTCCGGGACCTGCCAGATCCCGCGGGGTGGAGGCAAGCACATACCAGGACGCCTGCGGGGATCTGGCAGGGACTGGGAGAGGCTTAATGGATGGAGGCCCTGCGCACTGTGGGCGGCGGGCGGGCGGGCGGGCGTGGTGAGCGTCCCTCCGGGAGAGGGTGTGGGGCAGGGGGGATGGGGAGGCTGGGCACTGGGCAGGCACCAGCGGGCCCCTCCCACTCCGCCTTTTCTCGGCTTCCTGTCCTCCAGACGGCGCTGGGCGCTGGGCCCCTGCGAGTGTGTGCAGGTGCTCCAGGCACCAAGGCGGCGAGGACCCAGGGAGACCCCAGGCCCCCATGTGCGCTCTGCCCGGCCTGCGGGGGCCCGGGGCGCCGCCCCGGCCGCTGCTCCTCCTGTGCGTCCTGGCGGCGGTGCGCCCCAGCTCCGCGGATGACCATCCCCCAGGTGTGCGGGTGCAGAGGGGCGCAGGAAGGGTGGGGTGGGAGGTCGGCAGGGCCGTGCGCGCACCGGGCACTGAGTGGGGAGGTGGGGGCGCGAGGATGCGGCGCGGCAGGTGCGCGGTGACGGTCGCGCCTTCCATTGGCTAAAGGCGGGTTATGGGAGCGGGATGCGGGGATGGGGCGGGTGGGGGCCTCCTCTCCAGGCGGTGAATCTGGGACCCGCAGCGCCTGGGAGGGAGGAGGGGCAGGCGGTGGGAGGAGGGTATGGTCTCCCTGTTTCAGAGAAGAGGGCCATGGGGTGTGCGGGTGGCAGGCAGGGCAGGGACTGGCTTCTGGGAAAGTGCGGTGTGTATAGCGAAAGCCAGGCACCCATTCTCACCCATTCACCCAGGGCTTAAACAGCACCCCCCTTTCTGCAGCAGGCAGGTTGGCTTTGAGGGTGTCAAACCGCACTGCTGCAACAACCAAACCATCAAACAAAGCCTCACAACTCATTGGAGAAAGAGATAGATGATAGATAGACAGACAGATAGATGATAGATAGATATAGATAGATGATAGATAGATAGATAGATAGATATAGATAGATGATAGATAGATAGATAGATGATAGATAGATATAGATAGATATAGATAGATGATAGATAGATAGATATAGATATAGATAGATGATTGATAGATAGGTAATTAAAGAAGTTCTAGATTTAAGTTCTATAAAGCTATGACAAAGGAAAGGTGCAATCCCTGATTTAATCTGGGATCTTAAAAGTTAAACATTTTGGAATCAAATATGAGAACTTTAGTACAGATATACAGCATCAGTATTGTTTAATTATTATAGGTAAGAGATAAAATGTCCTTTTACTTCAGAAACATATAGGGGGATGGGAGACATGTGACTGTGTGTTAGCTTTTATTGACTCTGACTTGAGATGAGGAAATTGGAACTTGGTGAGGTTAAATCACTACCAAAGCACACTTAGTTAATTAAGAAGTAAAGCAGGAAACTTAGCGTTGTTCAGCCCGATTCCAAAGCTTGTTTTCCCAAACACAGACCCAGTCCGGGCTCTGGGGTAACTGGGTATGTCCAGGAAAGACTGGAACCACCCACAGAGAGCACAGTGTGTGAGTCTAAATGCTCCTTTTGAGCTAAAGGGATTGCTGACACGGTGGAGTCCTAGAATAGTTAGGCACAAGGATTCACCCCAACTCGTAGGCTGGTTCAGTTCCATAAGAAATGTCAAGTACCTTGGTAAAGGGAAACTATGATTTGAATAGGAATATTCCAAAGTCATTGTCATTACTATTACATGGAACAAATCAACAGAATGGGTCCTGTGTATCCTTTGAAACATGTTTGCAGGGGAGTGATTTGAATGATCACTCTTAACTTCTAGAGTTACATGCCTATGTGCTTCCTCCATTCAACACCCTGCTTCCTTCTTATATGCCTCACCCCCCCACACCCCGATCCCCGCAAGCAGCTGCTTAGTAATAAATATTTGTTGGAACAAATATTATTCGAGTACCTAGATGTGCTGACATTGTTAGTCCAGTGGTCGGCAAACTCCGGCTCTTGAACTGGGGTTTGCCACTCTGTTGACTAATAAGTTTGCCGACCACTGGACTACACTAAATGTTACCGTGTAGTTGGAAGCTGTGAGGACTAGACAATTGTAGCATATTGTGTGCATAGGGTGATTTATGACAGTCGCCTGCTAGAACCACTAGCTGTATAGCCTAAGACCATCGGAAAACACAGATATTTACATTACGATTCATAATAGTAGCAAAATTACAGTATGGAATAGCCACAAAAATAATTTTATGGTTGGGGGTCATCACAATGTGAAGAATTGTATTAAAGGGTCTCAACATTAGAAAGGTTGAGAACCACTGGTCCATATCTCCTAGAAAACTTACCAGTTTTTAACCTGTCAAGGGAAAGGAACAGATGAATTGGAATAATATCTTTAATAGGATAGTATCTGATGCATCAAAATTTTGACCCTAAATTTATCATAACATTTAAAATTATATTATATGAACATTTAAATCCTCACCCAAGGATATGTTTATTGATTTTTAGAGAGAGGAAGTAAAAGAGAGAGATGAGAAACTTTGATCTGTTGCCTCCCATACCTACCCCAACCACGGATCAAATTGGCAACCTGGGTCTGTGCCCTGACAGGGAATGGAATCTGGATCACAACCTTTTTTAAAGAATTACTTAAATGGTCCTCTTCCTGATCTTCTGTCGCACCTCCTATCCTCTTCTTCCTTCCCTTCCCAAAATGCTTCCCTTCCTGCATTTGGAAGGGGGGAGAGGCAGAAAGCACCCTCTCTTGTTGGACTTATTGGTCAGGGAATCAGAGGCCTCGTGGCATCAGGATGGGGTCCAGGTAGGAGAGTGGCCTCGAGTGGTGTGTTGGGGTCTGAGCACAGGAGGGTGGGTGCTGGCACAGAGGGCGGCCTGGAACTGAGCAGTGACAGGGGCTTTTTGCAAGCACAGCTGACACACGTTTCTGGCTCTGGTCAGGGGATGAAGGTGAAGAGGCAGAGAGCAGGCAGGACCTCTTTGCGGCCTGGTGTGGCAGTGGGAGATGAGGTACACGTAGGGGGACGGACACATCAAATGAGGAAAGTTGGTTAGGAAAATAGGACCAGGTTTTTCACTAGAAGAGAAGGAAATATACAGAGCATGCATCGTAATAATGTACGGTTGAAATGTACATAATTTTATTAACCAATGCCACCCCCATAAATTGAATAAAACATTTTTAAGAAAGGAAAAGGAAACTAGAATGAACCTTGGGTTGTGAACAAACATCTATTTCACTCTTATGTCTATATCTGTATAAGTAAATACATGCATATGAATGTGGGTATAACTCTAGGTACAATGCATATGTTGTGTATTTAAATGCAGATATATTTTATAGCTATTTTATATCTATAGTATGTGTGCATATGAATGACTGTAAATATATTCTTAGCTCTGTATGCTGAGATGGAATGGAGATTATCCCAATAGTGACAACCATACTTAGCACTGGAGTCGAAACACCATTCTTTACTAATAGTAGCCAAGACTTCTTGGAGAAATGGCTGATTTCAGGACCGGGGTGGGGAAATAAGATGAGTCTGGAATATCTTGTGCCAGAAGCAATGAAATGCTCAAGGCATGATGGGTCATGTCAAAAGGATACAGGACCAGAGGGAAGGGGCTCTTACTGGACGAAGCTGGGCCACACTGGGCATCAACATAAACAATAAAAATAATAATAGACTAGTACCATTAGTACCCACTGAATAATGCCCATTGAACAATATGGGTATTCGTGAGTACATCCTGACATAAATTAAATGAATTAAATAAAAGTTTGATGAATATTCCATAGTTTCAAAGTCACATCACACAAAGTTCTTACTAATGAAAGGGAGAAGAAGTACATTGATAGTAGAGAAGCCTGCCAGATACGGCGTTAATCAAATGATCAAGGTGAAAATCATCAGTAAAGTGGGATGTAAAAACGGCGTGCCATCCGACAGGATGCAAGGAGAAGAACAGGGTCACCTCTGAGGTATTCCTGCCAGAGAAGCTGCCTGGGAATCTAATCACATTACAAAGCAGCTCTCCAGTTACCCTCCCAAGAATCAAGGTCCTAAAAGGTCAGGAGAGACTAAAGCGTCCCAAGTGAAGGAAGACAGAAGGACATGACGGCTGATGGTGACACATCAGTGGAATGGGGAACTTTTTGTTAGGAAGTGCATTTCAACCAAAGGGCTTCTGTGGAAACTCAGGTGAGGTGTAGCGTGCCAGGGCAGTGCATGCATGCATGCATGCTTGTTTCTCCATTTTCATAGCCATGCTGGGAGGCTGTGCTCAGGTCCTCTGTGGAAAATGCACACTCGTGTTTTGGAGAGGAATGGGCATCAGGGCACCAACTTATTTTCAGATGTTCTGGGGGAAACGCTCATTCTACACTGAAACTTTTCTGTTGGTTCCAGAGGATTTGAAACAAAGCCAAAAGCACTTCTGAGAAAGTCTGGCATTAAACCATAGGGAAAAATTGAGAGATGGTCATCAGCCTATGTAATTAGGTACATTTTCCAAAGGAGTGTTTGTTCTCAAAGAGCAGAGTATGTGTTAAGGTGGTTTGTGCTCAACTGTAGTCTATTGAAGTTACTTCTGTATAGCTGGCCTCGCATATGTCATAACATTATGTGAACCGTGGAAACAATTCAGGACCTACACGATGATGTAGCAGAAAAAGCTCACAGTGCTTTATTAAAAATAAACTCTCCATTCCTAATAATAGTCACTGGTCACACATAACAAAATGACTCAAGTGGTGCATTGTTCCATAGAAAGAATAGATGCTATCTTTAACAATGGTGTTAGTCGTTTAATTGAAAATTATTTTTTCTGGCATTTTTAAAGTTACTGTGGTCATGTCATTACTAATGTCTCCCTACTCCCAAGATCAAATCATATATATATATATATATATATATATATATATATATATCTTTATAATTACACTAGGGTCCCTAGTGGGTGCTGGCTGCCAGCTGGAGCCTCTCTCCCTTCCCCCAGTCAGCTCTGCCCTCTGGTCGAACTCCCTGACAAGGGGACAATTTGCATTCCACGCTTTTATTATAAGGGACAGTCCTGAGATCTGGAAAGACTGGATTGATCTCGAAGCCTGAAGTGCTTGTATGATGGAGCCAAGAGCCTGAGCTAGCTAGTAGCCAGGGCTGGCTTCCTGTTTTGCATTTTCAAAACTCCATGCAGTGATCTGGGCCTCTCCCCAAAAGTTCACAAAATTGGCCCTCCTGGAGGGAGGGGCGGGGGAGCTGTCTGGCAGTCTGCTGGGCTCTGCCCCTCCTCTGCACTCAGGATGTTTGCATATGTTGCCTCTTAAAGGTGGCTGGGGGCGGGCTCACGTGCAGATGGGTAGAGGGCTCACATGCCAGCTGCTGGAGAGGAGGAGGGCATGGCCAGGCCTCACAAGGTTCTGCTAGGGGTGGACTACTGTGAAGACCAAGGAGCACCACCCCTCTCTCTTCCGGTTCTAAATGAATGTTACTTTTGAGGAGAGGAAAGAAGGCAAAGAAGGGTTATGAAAAATGTCCACACCTTAAAATCTCTGCCTCTAAACGATGCAGAAGAGGAACTCAGGGCCAAGGGGTGGTGGAAGATGACAGAAAACCATCCTGTTGAAGAATCAGGGTGGGGGATGTGCCCATTTGGAAGTGAGGGTTCCTCAGCCTTGGCATTTTGGACTGGACAATTCTCTGCTGTGAGCGGCTGCCACTGTAACAGCATCCCTACGTGGTGGGCCAGCAGGGTACCACAGAAAGAAATGGTCAAGCCCTGACCTTGGTACCCGTGCAGGTGACTGTATGTGAGAGTCTGGGCTTTGCAGAGGTAATCAAGGTAAACGGGGGTCAGCCTGGATTAGGATGAGCCCTCACCCTATGACTGTGGTCTTTGTGAAGGAGGGAGATGGGAGATTTGGATACAGAGACACAGCCAGAGAGGGGAGATGACCATGTAAAGATGGAGCCCATCATGGGAAGGATAGAGCTCCAGCCATCTCCCCTGCAGAGAGAGGAAAACAAACCATTCATTTCTGCAACAACCATTAGATGCTGGCATTTTTGCAACCACGTGGGAAGTGATGCCTCCTGGGAAATTTCCAGCAAGTACTAGGAAATGGGAGCATACCGTAGCTTGAGGAATGCTTGCGAGTTCTTGGCACCATCACTGAGGATTATACAACTATTCCCACCTGCCTCCTTTCCTCATGAAATGAAACCCCAGAAAGGAACAAGTCAGTGGCGGAACTTGGGTGAGGATACAGAATTCCGGCCTCTCCATTTTGTATTTCTTCTCGTGACTCCGCCTGATCCTTTGGGGGAAGTTTGTAAGCCACGTCTGCCAGCATTTCCTGCCAATTTCCTTCAAACACCAGCGTCTGCTGATCAGCCTCCTGCCAAAGCTGAAAGCAATAGGTTTACTGTTCTGCTTAAAAAAATACCTCTGCTGAACAAAGAACTCCTTGCTTTTACTAGTCTAACACCTTCTACAGACTGCCCTGCTCTTGCCCTCAGGGTGTTTGTATATGTTGCCTCTTAAAGGGATTTTTTTCCCCAGACAAAAATCCCAACAGTCATGCATATTCCTTTGCCCTTGGGGCTTGTTCGAGCCTGATCAACCCGAATGCTTTAAAGGGAATGGGACTTTAGGGGGCAGGTGAAAGATGGCTTATAGATATCGGATTGTACTTTTGTCACATGATTTGGCAGTTGGAAGTGGTGAGGATGGCTAGCCTATTCTGGAACTATCCAAACATCCCTGCCCTCAAAGCTTGTTTTTTCTTTTTTTTTTAATATATTTTATTGATTTTTCAAAGAGAGGAAGGGAGAGAGATACAAAGTCAGAAACATCAATGAGAGAGAGACATCGATCAGCCGCCTCCTGCACCCCCCAGAATGGAGATGTGCCCGCAAGCAAGGTACATGCCCCCAACCGGAATCAAACCTGGGACCTTTCAGTCTGCAAGCCGACGCTCTATCCACTGAGCCAAACCGGTCTCAGCAAAGCTTGTTTTTTCCTTTTCCTTCTCTTCCTTCAACTTCTCTACGCTTCAATTTTGCCCAGCCCAGGCCTAGACTCCTTTCTCTCCTGGTTCTAACTCAGGATATAGGGGAGCCCTCTGTCCAGGTCCTGGTGAGAATAACCACAGTCTTAGAGCTCATCTCCTTATCTCCTCAGCCTTCCTCCCCCCCTTTAACTCCCCTCTCACCCCAGCTACTGCACTTCCACAGTCCCTTGAAGATGTAGCTCAGGCTTGCCACTCTGTAGCTTTCATTTATATGGAATATGCAGGTTGGTTACAGTCAGTACTACCCATGAGGGCTAGTTTTATGCCCTAATGCCAATCAAACATATACTGAGGCCTGCGCTGATATTGCTGTGATCCCTGCAGCCTCTTGAAACCAAGCTCACTGAGCTTCACCTCCTCACCAGCGTCAAGCATGTGTCAGGTGCTCTCTATAATCATTTACGTGAAACGAGAAGAATGACAATTTTTTCAGCTTCTCTCACTTTCTTATTGTTGCTGGCAGGGTAAATAATAATAATAATAATAATAATAATAATAATAATAATGGTAAATGATGTCAGGCCTTCTGGAAAGGATGCTGTTTCAGGGGTAAGGAGTGTGTGAACCCTGGTATACTGTCTGCCTGGGCTGGTGGAGAAAGCAGGAGGCAGAGATAGAGCTTGTGCTGTGCAATCTTCCTGGGGTTGATGCTGGGGTCAATCAGCTCCTTCCTTCCCACCCGCTCTGCCTGGACCTTCCTGAGATACTTTCTCTTTCCCAAAAAGGAAAAGAGGCATTTTCATTGGGAAAAGATAGCCTTTGGGACAATGAGGATGTGTGCATGTGTGTCTGAGAGGCAGAGAGAATGATGGGATCACCATCAGAAGGGAGGATGATTTAGGGCTTTCATTTGCTAAGGATGATTTGATGGGAAAGTGCGTTCCACGTTCCAAAGCTGCAGGAGAAGGGACCATGCCTTCGGAACACCACGCACCTGAGAATTAGGTTCTGCTGGGAAGATTTTTTTTTTCCTTAAGCAATACTGTAAACGCTATGTGCAAGCCCAAGCAACAAAAGCAACTGCTCACTTTGATACCATTTCTCATACAGAGAAGAAAGGGAAAGGACTGGAAATTAATCTTGAGCAAAGTATAAAAAAACTGAAGCAAAAACAGCCAGGGTTAATGTAAGCTGAATGAAGTTTAAGGAATGACAATAATGAGCCTTTTCTTTTCTTCTCTGAGTGGGTTGATGGATTTGGAGTAGTTTTCAGAGGAGGTCAGGTCGGGGGCCCTGATGTCAGAGAAACAGTAGCCAGTGTAAGAAAGGAAGTTGCAGGCCAGTGAAAGAGGCTGAAATGCAAAACTTGTTTCTTTTTTAATATATTGTTATTGATTTTTCACAGAGAGGAGGAGAGAGGGACAGAAAGCCAGAAACATCTATGAGAGAGACATTGATCAGCTGCCTCCAACATGCCCCCCACTGGAGATGTGTCCACAACCAAGGCACATGCCCCCGACCGGAACCGAACCCGGGACCCCCCCAGTCCGCAGGCCGATGCTCTATCCACTGAGCCAAACCGGTCTCGGCCAAAACTTGTTTCTCTGATAAAAGTTTTTAAAAGAAGATGCACATGACAGAGGAAAAGCCAAGTTGATTTCGAGGAGGCCCCTGCCCTGGAGCCACAGCTGGGCATCGCTGCGTCCTGTCCCGGCCCAGTGTCCCCGTGCCCCGTGCTCTCTGTGTTCCTTCTAACACCCCTGATTAGGGCCATCCTGTCCCCCCTGTTCTCTGCCTGTCCTCTCATCTTCTCTGCCTCTGCACGCCTTGTTTTTCCTGCCACTCTTATCTAACCACTCACTGTCTTCTTTTATGTTTTATAAAGAAGCTACAAATTGTCAGAAAACAAAATAAAAGTTATTTTTAAAGCCACTTGGTGTAGGTCAATAGGGATTTTTCAGTTAAAAAAACAACCATAGAAATAATTGGAAATGTGGTCACACTTAATAGATATATTTCTGAATATCTGTGGAGCATATAAGACTAATCAGATCTTCCTGAAAACATTATTTTTCATGACTCGTATAGAACATGGTAGCCATTGGAAACTGGCTTTTACATTGTCACTTAATCTTGATAAAGAATATATCATCCCCTGTTCTTTTTCTCACAGCTTCACCTTTTACAAGCCTACCTGCTCGAGAAGAAATGCTGGCCAGATACTCCAACCTTTCCTTGGAGAGTCACAACCTCTCCCTGACTGGTAAATGTATCAGATTTCATCCTTCTCTTACTTAAATGTATATGTTTTTAAAAATTGATTTGAGAGAGAGAGAGGAAGGGAAAGGAAGAGAAAGAAGTATTGATGAGAGGGAAACATCCATCATCCATCTCCAGCATGCCCCCTATTGGGGACTGAGCAGAAGCTCAGGCATGGGCCCTGACTAGGAATCAAACCAGTGACCTCTTGGTGCACAGGAGAACACCCCGCCTCCTGAGCCAAACAGGCCAGGCTCATATTTCTAATAATACAATGCAGAAATAAGCTTTTATTTTCATTTTCATTTTTTAAAATATATTTTATTGACTTTTTACAGAGAGGAAGGGAGAGAGAGAGAGTTAGAAACATCGATGAGAGAGAGACATCGATCAGCCACCTCCTGCATACTCTACTGGGGATGTGCCCATAACCAAGATACATGCCCTTGATGGGAATCAAACCTGGGACCCTTCAGTCCACAGGCAAATGCTCTATCCACTGAGCCAAACTGGTTTTGGCTAAGCTTTTATTTTTCATGAAGCCACAGCATTTTATCTTGTGAAGTACTAATCCATACCCTGGTCTGCTGGGAGAAACACACCAGCCCCTTATACGGTCACCGTATCTGTGTCTAGTATGTATAGTACTGTATAGCAGACAATGGGGACTCTGGCATGCGGATGCTGGGCTCTGGGTGCAAGAAAGAGGCAGCTCGTCTAGACAAGGGAGCAGAGAAAGGCTCTCTGAAAAAGGGGCCCTGGGGGAGAGGGGGGTTCATTCTGCCTTGCAGCTCTGATACAGTTTTTACTGGTGTGCCCCTTCAAACCACTCTGCATTGAGAGGAACATTCACACATCTTTCACGGGAAAGACCTTTCAGCAGCTCATTTAAAGATGCCCCCGGGAGCCCAGGACAGAGCAGGAGAAAAACGGGTAAGGTCTTCTGGACTAAAACTCAGCTCCGCTTCCCCTTTTCATGGTTCTTGGATTTGACAACCGGTGTTTCAAAAGCAACCGCAGACTTCTTTCAGCGAGTAAGAGCCGTTACCTGTTTGAGTAACAATATTGAAAGCTCAAGTATCAGTTATAATACCTGAAACCTGTTCCTTGAGTCAATAGTGGCTTTTATCCAGTTACTATATGTCCTCTCATTGGAAAAAGTGTTCCCGTTCTTCTGTTCCACAGGAACCAAAGGTATGTTTTCCCTCCCCCATCTGATTTCAAAAAGATGTTTGCACTGCACTTTACCACAGGACATTTGAATGACATTGTGCAACTTCTGTTTGACCTCAAATATCCCCATCCCGATATTCAGAATGAATTCTTACCGTTTGCCTGTTCTAGCGATCAGTTTCCCGGTTGGGATGAGACGTGTAAGGGAATCCACGTGAATAAAACGTCTGCCAATCTTCGACCAGCCTGAGGCTGTTGGCAGCATGGCACCCTTCAGCTTCCAGCCCAGCAGGCGCCTGGGGAAGGAAGGTGCCCGGGGCGAGAGCAAGAGTTGACTTTTCAGCTGATGCTGGG
The DNA here is from genome assembly GCA_011751065.1 of Lasiurus cinereus. Classification (NCBI taxonomy): domain Eukaryota; kingdom Metazoa; phylum Chordata; class Mammalia; order Chiroptera; family Vespertilionidae; genus Lasiurus; species Lasiurus cinereus. Next base: position 72,145,249 of record JAAGEH010002531.1, read on the forward strand.
CTGGTTATTCACTTACTTAACCTGTTCGGAGGGCTTAACCCCTAGCTACTCTTTCCTTCTGCGACTGCCATTAAACCCGGTATCCCTGCTGTCACAAAGGCATCAAGTGTTCACAGCTCATCGCTTGCTTACCTTCCCGTTGGCCTGATGAACTTGAGTCAGGCCGTCTTCTCTTCCTCCCAGGCCCCTGAACTTGGGCTTGCCCAGGTCTGAGCAACCACTGAGGGCATGACAGCCCAGGCATGTTGTCTGCTATCATCACTAGTTTGTCCAATGTCCTCTCAAAAGCTCCTGCTAATAGGCTCTCCCTATGAAAGAAAGGCTTATTTCTGTTTTGATTTTGATTTTCAGATCCAACATCGGGAGTGTGTTCATAGTGCTATAGACTTTTTGAATCCAGTTTTCCCTTATTTAAGGCCGCATTTGCTTTTATTTGACTAAAGAAAAGATTTGACCTTCATTTTGAAACACTGGTTATCAAGTCGACTACATTTACCTGTGGGTTGTCGTTCTGTTGCCTTCTCATCAGAAAGTTGGGTCGCAGGAACTGTCTTTTGTGAAATACAGAATTCCAAGCTGCAGATGTATTTATGGGGACTAGGAACCTTAGGCTTTATTCTCACTGCTGTCACTAGGATTTTAACCCACTTTATAAATGGAAGGCTTGTACCAATATTGATTATTCAAATTTGCCTATAAATGGTGCTTATAATTTATTTTCCTTTTTCTTCTGGCCATTTTATAAACTGATCTCTCTTTTAGGATAAAATTTTTCATGTAGAGAAATTCAGATGTAATACATTAGTTACAAATTTCGGACCAACATGACAATCCTTCTCTTTCACTGACTCTGTAGATTAATTTGGGGGTAATTAATGTTTTCATGATATTGTGTTGTAGTGCCACCTGTGATTTAGATGCACATTTGAGATCTATTAGTTATGTTTTTCTTTTAAAATATATATGTAAGGTTCAAGGCTCAGGAAATGGGAGTCAGAGACCAAGGTATCTTAAAGAGGTTGTTTATTCTGCACTAAGAAGCGAGATTCATTATGGAGGAGGGTAGAAAGACCAGGATTAGAGGAGGGGGAGGAGAAGGAGGAGAGACCTAGCCGGGCTGACTCCAGACTGGGAGAGCAGCCACATGTGTAGCAGTGAACACGCCTTTTGAGGGGAGGAACAGAAAGGAGTTGGGCCCAGAGCGGAACGGGAAGGGGTGGAAACCAGGACACTCAACACATGCTGATTGGTGGTTCAATGTCTCTGGGGATGTCCCAGCACAGACAGACATAAGTTACGTCATACTCCGCCCACCTGTTGTGGAAAGGGAGAATCTATCAATATATTTTAAAAAATAGTATTTAAAGCGTACAAGTTTAATATGATGATTTTATATATATAGTGAAATATTAGTCAAGCTAATTAACATACCATCTTCTCATAGTTATTTGTGTGTGTGATGAATGAACCTGAAATCTACTCTTAACACATTTCCAGTGTTCAGTAGAATATTAGCAATATACTAATGAATATAGTCTTCATGCCTGTACATTAGCTCTCAAATGTCATTTCATCCTACCCAACTGCAACTTTGTACACTTGACCAACATTTCATTTGCCCTGCTCCCATAGTCCCTGATAACGACCCTTCTACTCTTTGCTTCTAGAGGTTAATTTTTTTTTTAAGATTTCACAAGTCAGTAAAATCATACAGTGTTTATCTTTCTCTGTCTGGCTTCTTTTGCTTAGCATAATATCTTCCAGTTTCTTCCATGTTGTTGTGAAAGGCAGGATTTCCTTCTTTGTCATGGCTGAAGAATATTCCACTTCGTATATACAACTTCTCTGTTCATTCTTCTGTTGATGAACACGTGGGTTGTTTTGATATGACAGCTGTTCTGACTACAGGGCAGCAAGTGTGGCAAGGCCGAGATTTCTTTGAGATCCCAATTCCATCCCCTTTAACTATGTGCCCAGAAACAGGATTGCTGGATAATATGACAGTCCTGTTTTTTATTTTTTGAGGAATCTCCATTTGTTTTCCAAATGGCTGCACCAAATGACATTCTCACCAATAGGGTACCAGAATTCCCTTTCCTCCACATTCTCACCAATGCTTGTTATCTTGTGTCTTTTTTATAACAGCCATCCTATCAGGTGGGATGTTTCCACTGTGGTTTTGACTTGCATTTCCCTGATGATTAGTGATGTTGAGGACCTCGTCATGTATTTTTTGGCCATTTGTAATTTTTTTTTTTTTGAGGAATGTCTATTCAGGGTCTTTGCTCATTTTAAAATCAAGATGTTTTATTGCCATATTGCTATTATTGAGTGTTATTTATTTATTTATTATATTTTATTTATTTATTAAATCCTCACTCAAGGATATTTTTCCCTTGATTTTTAGAGGGAGAGTGGAAGAGAGAGGGAAAGACAGAGAACATTGATTGGTTGCCTCCTGCACAAGCCCTGACAAGGGCCCAAGCCAGGGAGAAGCCTGCACCTGCCGGTATGGTATGTGCTCTTGACTGGAATCAAACCCAGGACCCTTCGGTCCGAAGGCTGATGCTCTATTCACTGAGCCAAACTGGCTAGGGCTGCTATTGAGTTTTATATGTTGTAGTGCATTTAATTATTTTTAATAAAAGTTCCTGATTTAAAGCATGTCCTATGAATTTTTTTTTTGTAGTAGGTCAAAATAGACTTTTAATTCAAATGAAGTGATACCAAATTGGGCCCATTAAGGTCTCACTTGGCATCTTTTCAAAGATCACAATTTGCTTAAAGGTCCATACACTTTAAAAATTTTAATGAGAAAAATAAGAGTAATTAGGCAGATGTAAATTACTATATGATTTTAAAAAGAGTCTTTTAAAAATATAGTTCAGAAACTGAGCAAATGGGGAAAGTCCTGGAAATGTACATGTCATGAATGCTTTTGTTAACACTCTAAAAATGCAGAACTACAATACTGCAGTTGTGGAATCCTGGGGAATTTTACACATTGTGCACCAACTTCAATGGACACAAAGTATTTTAGGCTCAGAGGTAAAACTCTTTCTACATATTTGGATGCTTGTGCTTTGCTCATAGGAAAGCAAGCAATCTGTAGAAGTACAGTTGCTTCTTCCTCTACCCTTGACAGCTACCGATTGTAAGGAGATTAAGATCACAGTCCAAGGCTTTTGCAATTATGTTAACGTTTTAACAGAGCTTTTCCTCAATGGTTGCCTGCCAAAGAGAATAATAAAGGGAACCACATCTGTGTTAACAAGAGAAATAATTCCTGAAAGGAATGTCAGATGAGGAAACTGTCTCAGTAGAGCACTATTGTTGACTTAAACTGTTTTCTACATTGGATTTCCCCTCTATGGAGCTTTTACAACAGCATTTGGTTTTGTTTTCTTTTGTGGCTAATAGAATATTCCAATGTTGCAGTAGAAAAAAACATCACTTTGCAAAGACCTTCTAATGTAGAACTCACGTGCCAGTTCACAACATCCGGGAATCTGAATTCAGTAAACGTGACTTGGAGAAAAGATGATGAACTGATTGAGAATAATTATCTCATCAATGCAACAGGGAAGATTCTGTATACTCAATACGTGTGAGTACCCCAAGTTTTAAGCTGGTTAGTTACAGGAAATTACTAAATTCTAAAGGTTTTTGTTGACTGGCATTTTTTCCATTGTTTTCACCTGAATGTTATTACAAATTTTTTTTTTCCTTTTTAAAATTTTGACTAATGGCTAAGTCTTTTCATTACCATTGAGAGTATTTAGAGCACTAAGCCCATACTAATAATTGAAATTATCTTTAGGTTCACCATCATTGATAGCAGACAAATGGGAAATTATTCTTGCTACTTCCAAGAGGAAAAGGAACAAAGAGGCACATTTAATTTCAAAGGTCAGTACTAATAATTTATAGAATTGTAACTTTGCTGCTCTATTCTGAGAATACTACATTCTTCAATTTTTATAATACGTATTATTGCAATATTAAACATCATGCAGCAGAAAGAGAACCATATGCTTTCCATTGAGTCATAAGAGGCAACCTTTAAAATAGTGCTTCCCGTGTCTTCCCAGTATAGGATTTTTATTTCCCAACCTTCTTCCACTTGGCTTCCATGCCCTAGTTCAGTGGTCGGCAAACTCATTAGTCAACAGAGCCAAATATCAATAGTACAACGATTGAAATTTCTTTTGAGAACCGAAAACCGACTTCTGCGCATGGGCCACAAAGTTTCAATTGCACTGTAGGTGTGTGCCCGCATGTGGTATTTTGTGGAAGAGCCACACTCAAGGGGCCAAAGAGCCACATGTGGCTCGAGAGCTGCAGTTTGCTGACCACTGCCCTAGTTTAAAGCACAGGGTTTAATTAGAAAGACTAGGCTGCTAAGTTATTTGTAAATCATAGCAGTCTCTTGAACCTATCTATACATCTATCTTAAATCAATCCACCTATCATCCATCTATCCTTCCATCCATCATCCACCCATCCATCATCCATCCATCTATGGCTCTAAACTTAGATCTTTCATAGTAGCCCTCCAGGTAACTGAGTCACTGTAACTTAGACTGTGCAACTCTGCATCCATCAGTGGCTCCAGAACTTGGAAATTTAAGGGTACATAACATTTAAAAAATACTATAAAGATGCACACAGGGTTGATTGCTTTTGATCTCATCAAGTAAGAACAACCCCAGAATATAAACCATAGCTTTCCTTGTGGGAATGGACAAATCAAATTATTTTACTCTTTCCATCATCAACCCAAAACTTTAAAAGTCTCAAACTCACAATAAAGATTAGCCATTCAAATTGGATAATTATCTTTACGAAAACCTTACATTTTGTGATAGATTAGTGAACATAAGGTCCCTGCTGCTATTTGGGAAAATCGCTCTGTCGCCACATGAACTATTTTGGGCTTTGCTTCACTCTAATTTCCCAGAACACATGAGAGATCATTCTCAAGTCTGGCTAGCTGCCCTGACAAGATGTAGATACTGTTCCCAAGGCCCCATCAGTAGTGGAAGAGCCTGCCTCATCATTACCGGGATTTAAGATGATTCCCTCCTGTATTCCTCCTTGTCCTCTCCCTCCACACTTACTGACTCATTTCCTTCGTGTGGTTCTATAAATGTTCTTTCTTGGTAAACATAATAAATTCTTATGTTTATGCAAATCGGTCTCTGCAAAGAGAGACACTATTATCATCCTTTGATTATTTTGATCATATACATTCTCTTTTAACATTCCTTAATTTGCCTAATTTAACTATATACAGTTCCTTCCATTATTCCTTTCCTTTTTTTTTTTCATTTTCCTTTCTTTTTGTCGCTCCTGACCCCTTTTTCCTCCCTCATTCCCCAATGAGTTAAGAGGACATTGAATACCTATACATACACATGCTCATGCACACACACAGTCCTTATAAATATTGTATTGTATAAGCCTCTTTAAAATAAGTAAAGAAGACCTATGTGTCTTAAGAAAATATCAACCAATCTTGAGCCTTGATGTGATTCCAAGAAATATAACTTTGAAAATTGCTTCTTCCCTTTTAAATGGCTATTTTCTGTGTAATAGTTATGCCTATTGAAAGTTTAGTTATTAAATATATTACATTTTTCTCATTGGCTCTCTTATAATAAAGTACCTAAGCTGTTAATTGGAAGTGATCATTCTTACCTCTGATGTGAAGATTAACAAAGGGCCAAAACCGGTTTGGCTCAGTGGATAGAGCGTCTGCCTGCAGACTGAAAGGTCCTAGGTTCGATTCCGGTCAAGGGCATGTACCTTGGTTGCGGGCACATTCTCAGTATGAGGTGTGCAGGAGGCAGTTGATCGATGTTTCTCTCTAATTGATGTTTCTAACTCTCTATTCCTCTTCTTTCCTCTCTATAAAAAATCAATAAAACATATTTTTAAAAAAAGATTAGCAAAGGCATTTTACCTTCCCATGTACCAACAGGTTTAATGAAAGTGGTCTTGGAGAAGGCGTCTTGATTTCCTATCTATTTTGAGAGAGCGAGGCTGACGCATGCTAGAGTATCAACACTCAGACTAGATCACAAATCAAGTGCTTGTGGAATGAAATCAGCACTGGGAATATTTAGAATCTTTGAAAAATAGTTTTCTTAAAGCAGTTTAGCTCAGTTTATTGCAGACTTTTTTGTTTTGATTTTTACAAATATATTTTTCTTGATTTCAGAGAGAGAAAGGGAGAGGGAGAGAGAAATTGAAACATCAATGATGAGAAAGAATCATTAATCAGCTGCCTCCTGCAAGCCTCACACTGGGGATGAGCCCACAACCTGACGGGGAATTGAACTGTGACCTCCTGGCTCACAGTTAAAAACTCAACCACTGAGACACACTGGCTGTGCAGTTTCTTAGTTTTTAATGTCCACTTGACATTAATGTGACTTTTAAGCATGTAGATATTTATAAAATAAGTTGAGCCCTTCTAGATCTTTTTTGGTGAAATAATAATTCTCTGTAATTCCTCTAAATGAATGTTTAGAGCAATAATTTCATTTGATTACACTTTAAAGATGTGTGGCATTTGCAGAACAACTCATATAGTAATTTAATTAAATCTATGAGGCTTATAGAATGATATATATTTCTGTCAATGCCCTATTATGCTTTCTGCAGATGGATGGCCTAGGAATTTTCCTAACAATAAGGATTATCTTTCCTTAGCAGCACTACAATTGAGTGTGGATGAACAGCCTGCTTTATTCTCTATTTTAACTTGAGGCCAAAAAAAGTCTTCTGTTGATGACATGAGTCAGCTGTAGTGCATGAGCCTGAGTTCTCAGAACAATTCCTCAGCACAGCTCCTGCTCCTGCCTTTATGAGAGCCAGTTGATTAATTACTACAGGATGGTAAAAGGGCCCACCTCACTGATTAGAACAATGCAAAAACTCTGCTGACTTCGTGGTCTGGCTACTGATGCCAGTTACAGGGGCAACAGCACACCTCACAATTACTTTTCACCCTGGAAAGATGAGCGATGGTATAAAAAAAGACCAGAGATTGGTCTGAATCAGCACCTACGCCATCTTTAAACATGGCTTCTTCCAATCCCAAGACTCTCATGTGTCCTAGTTTATCCAAAGCTCCCAAAGGTCAGTCAGACATATTTGAATACCGTATCCCTGTCCTTGTAGTCATAAATATTTCCAAATGCATGTGTGAGCTCCAGAGCAGTTCTACTAAGTTATGTTCCGTGAGCGTAGTACATTTTATAATTTATGTCTACATGGCTAGTATCAGCCATGTAAAGCACGGCAAAGCCATGGTGACTGTCATCTTGGCCATTAATCCAGAGGACAGTAAAAAACAAAACTAACAGAAGAGATGGAAAGAAAGCAGAATTCTGGTTTTGTTTCCCTCTGGTGTCCCTGTCACTTACCTACAGTCTAGCAGGTATACCCCGACCTTGACACTGACTTGAGATGGTCTAATAGCCCATCAGTGAGTGTCCCTCTCCCAAACTTCAGAAAATACCCCAGATTTTCTTGAAAAGCCCTTCTCAGCTAGCAGCTGTGCTTCCCAGGCCTGTGCCTCTTAGACACTGACTGGAAAGGGGTACCTTCTACCTTGTTTCCCCAAAACATCGCTTTTCTTCCACTTGGACTCCTAGCCTGAGTAAACGTCAATGTTTGGAGCATATTTCAATCCACAGTTTCCTGCTGGATCATGACCTAACCTATTTCCAGAAAGAGCGTGCTGAGATTGCGACTTAGACGAGATATCTGGGAGATCAGCTGGCCGGGGAGGCAGAAAGGCCCTGGACTGGTGCCCAGCACAACCCGTTTCAGTGCAGACTTCAGAACAGTATGTGTTTAAGGCCAGCCCAGCCTGGATCTAGAAGTAACTGCATCCCAGCTGCGTTGTTACAATGCAGTGCCGACCCTGTGCACACTGAGCCTTGCCAGGTGATGATACCCAAGCATAGCTCCGTGCCCTCTGTGGGTTGGAAGGAAACTGGCTTCATTCAGAAAAGAATCCCTATTTTAGCCACGCTCAGATCTCTCCTTCATCAGCCAGGCTTTCAAGGAGGCTTCTCCTAAAGGGGGTTGATCTTTCTCATGTTAATGAGAAAAAAACGAAAGAAACTGTCTTCAACTTAAATACATCCTCCCTACTCCAGCTCTTTCACTCATCTACATTTCTCTACATTTTTCTTAGTGCCTGAACTGCATGGAAAAAACAAGCCAGTGATCACGTATGTGGGGGATTCAACTGTGTTGATATGTAAATGCCAAGAGTGTGTTCCTTTAAATTGGACCTGGTACAGTATGAATGGGAGTGTGCAGGTAAGGTCATATGTCTTTAATTTGAAGAAAAAAAATAAACATTTTATTTCATAATAAGAGTATAACAGATTTAGAATTCCAAGGACTATTTGTATGTCTGCTAATTTTTTCCTTAGTATGTGTTCATAAAGAAAGAACAGTGATAAAGGGAGTTGTCATTTGATGTTTTTAGCTTATTATATTACACATCGGAAGATACTCTTAAATGTTTCATTATCTGTGTGTTGGTTTTTTTTACATTTATCAATCTATTTAAATTATTTGAAATAAAGTTATAATTCATTTTTACTTGACAACTTTATAAATAACCCCAACAACAACAGAGATTCTTCTTTTCTTATCCTTTCATGAAAGTAAGTGAAAAAAAGGCCACCTTCCTTTCCTGTTGCTGTCTCCCTCCAGACACACTGTGACAGGAGGCAGTACAGTGGCACCATCTCAGAAAAGAATGACAGCTTGGTCCTTTGAACTTCGATCTCAGGTTCTTCCAGTAACTGCCCGTGGCTTCTTTTGGCCTTCCAGAGACATAAGGGAAGCCAAATGCTTAAAATTCCTATTAAGGAATTAATGGGTAGTCAAAGATCTGATTTGGAAAAAAAAAACAAAAGCAAACACACACTCCAGTATTCAAGAATCATTCTGGCTCGCTCTCTTTCTCCCAAATAGCCTCTAATAGCAGGGAAATGTAGGAAATTATCCTATTGTCCTGTTGCTAATGGTCACAGAAACTCAATTCTATAAAGACAAGCTGTAATTCTAGAAGGAACGGTATGAGACAGTGTACATTAAGTTCCTTCTTTGACAAAGTTGATGCTATCACAGGCTGCTGAAAGAGAACAGGGAGTGACTCTGTGATAACATTGATTTGGTTTTTCAAAGAAATTGCTCTCAGCCACCTAGGAATGAACAAACCATTAACATCTCTGCTTCTCTCCTTTTTGCTGATTAGGAAAGACAATCATTTTGTATATGTAAATATTTTTTAAAAGCATGTAAACACGTAAAAATTACCAATTGTGATATTGGAATTGTACAGTCTAATTTATTAATGTATATGTGACACTGATAAAATACTCTAAACCTAATTACATTAAACTTCTAGAATTGCAGCTCTCCATTTGCTATACTCATTTTCTCTGATAATTTGGCCCTAAGCATGGATCAGATTAAGATGTGAGAAAAGTGCAGGAAAGAAGGTGCAGTCAAAACTTTAAGTCAAGTGTTTCTGTTTTTTTTGGTTTTTTTTTTCAAATATATTTTATTAATTTCTTACAGAGAGGAAGTGAAAGAGATAGAGAGTCAGAAACATCAATGAGAGAGAGAGAGACATCCATCAGCCGCCTCCTGCACAACCCCCAATGGGAATGTGCCTGCAACCACGGTACATGCCCTTGACCAGAATCAAACCCAGGACCTTTCAGTCCACAGGCCGATGCTCTATCCACTGAGCTAAACCTGTTTCGGCTAGATCAAGTGTTTGGTCAAAGTGTGGACCAACCATCTGCACCAGAATCTCCTAGGATTCCTGTTACTCACACAGCCCTCAGATTCGTCAGCTCCGAGTTAGAGAAGACGCATGGGTAACAGCATCATGGGCATTGCTGTGCCCAGGCAGAAGGTACTATAATTTTAGGGGCACATAATAAACTCACCGAGAGTTCTTCAACAGATAACCTCCAGGAATATTTGTATGCAGGTGAGCATCTATTGAGCAGTGCAACTGAATGACAGAGCAGTGAATGCATTAAATACTAGTGGCCTGAGAATTAAATTGAATTTAAATGGATTAAATAAATAAGCACCCAAATAGCCTAGTGTGACAGTGTGATGCTTGAGTGGCTGGGAAGACCCAGTGAATATCAGAAGCCAGCGAGAGAGAGAGAGAGAGAGAGAGAGAGAGAGAGAGAGAGAGAGAGAGAGAGAGATTGATTCAGATACGAAAGGACAGAGATTGCCCAGACCACCATGTACACCAGACACACCGAGGATTCCACCCATCCTTCCACATCATCTTTCAGGACTGAAGATGCAAGGAACTCCCAGTCTGCAGAACCAGTGATCTTCCTTTATAGCAACTATCATATTTAGTAGCTTCTCTCATTCAACAACTGGTTCAATGTATCCCTGTGCTTGTGAAGGGGAAAGTTCTTTGAACAGCTGGTCGGGAATTAGAATGTGAAATCCACCTGGCTGTTAATTCTCATATCATATTTACCCATGAGGACCTGAATGTTGTGATTTCAGACATTCCGGGGTAAGTACTGCAAGCAAAGTACAGTATACCTCTCCTTGGCTTGTTACCTCTTGGAGATCAAAGTCTGATAAGATGATCTCTGTTGTGTAAAACTTCTGACAAGTTTTAGCAGGCCTTTTTCTGGTACGCGGTTCTCTTGGCCCTTTCTTATAGCTTTTGCTCAAAACTAGATAATTTAGGACAGTGGTTCTCAACCTTCCTAATGCCGCAACCCTTTAATACGGTTCTTTATGTTGTGGTGATCCCCAACCATAAAATTATTGTTGTCGCTACTTCATAACTGTAATTTGCTACTGTTATGAATCGTAATGTAAATATCTGTGTTTTCTGATGGTCTTAGGAGACCCTGCTAGCTGTTCGCGACCCACAGGTTGAGAACCGCTGATTTAGGACATGTCTCTTGTATGCAATGTGATAGGAATGGCTTTTAATGTCTCCTTATATTAGGTTCCTCTTGATGTTCAAATGAGCGATAAGTATGTGATCAGTGGAACAGATGGCAATGAAACAAGGCTCAAGATCATGCATCTTTCAGAGGAAGATCAGGGCGCTTACTGGTGCCATGCCATATTCCAATTAGGCGAGAGTGAAGACCACATTGACCTTGTCGTGCTGAGTTACTTGGTGCCCCTCAAACCGTTTCTTGCAATAGCTGCTGAGGTTGTTCTTTTAGTGGCTATTATTCTGCTCTGTGAAATGTACACCCAAAAGAAAAAGAACCGCCCAGGTAGGATTTATTTTTTAGATAACATCCTCAAGTTATGACTTCATATATTACAGGGGCTTCAGAGATTTGGGGGAAAAGTCTAGTTTTTGTTACTTGGAATGATATTTATGTTAAAATCAATGGTCACAGTGTGCTTGAGTTAATAACCTTCCTGTTTCAATTTACTGAACTATTATAGTACTAAAATATATCTTTTCCACCATTTCCTTTGGTGTTACTGGTACCTACACATCAATTAGGTTATATGTGCTTTGGTCCTGGAATATTGGGAAATTCTGTGATAGCCCAATAGAAAAGATTTCAAAGACAAATAATTGCATTTTTACTTAGATAACTCACTTAAAATAGTTGGTCAAACATTTTAGAGTTCTCATAAAGCGACTAGGTCCTGTCAGGTTCCTAGTTTTGTAGCCTCTACCTGATGGATTATGGGTTGAGAAGCCAATGGTCTTCCCATAAGATAATTTATCTTAAATTCTTTATTCTTTCCTGATTTTGTACTAACATTTTAATAACTTAAATACATTTGTAATTTATCGGTCAGCCTGTTTTGAGAATTCGAAGCTCTAGACTATGCTTGATAGAAATTTTAGGTACAAGAGGACAGGCTGGAGGTGCAGCTGCCTAAGGTCGCTCATCTTTCCTTCCAAAGAGGGGGGACACAGCACAGTGCATTCCTAACTGGGGGTGGGGAGTGATTTGAATGAAACAGACATGCTCCATAAGAATAATAAACCAATCTTAATATGCATATTCTTCTTTTGTTACACAGATGAAAGCAAAGAATTTGAACAAATTGAACAGCTGTAAGTAGTATTTTTTATAAATTTTCACTTGAGTGAAATGCAGATAAATATGAAATAGAATAAAATGCTTACAGTTGGGGCAAAATCAGGAGTATATTATGTATGTTACTTGCTATATGTGTCTGTGTTGTAGTGAACATCTGGAGTTTGTCTGCTGACATTGGAATCCGTTTTCTCCTGGAAAAGAAGGTTTATCAATAGCATCTACAACATAGGCTATTGGGTTAAATGATATTCTGGGTGTAAAAGGACCTAGTGTGGGCTATGATACACAAAAGGTGTCCAGTGACCATAAGGACGTATTATTTGTGTGAAGCGCTGATTCTCAACTCTGGCTATATTTTTGATCACTTAGGATGGATGCTCCTTAAAAATGCAGTTACTCAGACCTTACTGTATCTCCGGATCAGAACCTCTGGAATTGGTGCCTGGGCATCTGTCTTTCTTTAACATGTGAATCATTGATGCTGATTCCCTGTTGCGTGTAAAATGACTGGCCTGGGATTCTCTTAGTCACTATTTTGAAAGCACACAAATTGTGCGCTAGCTCTCATACAGCCCACTTTGTGGAGAGTTGAGCATATGGAGGGCTGGGGAGGAGGTAGCAGGGGTACAGTTTGCTGTGCTAAAGCTGGGAGCGTCTAGTTCCTCCAAACCAGGGAACTGAGTGTAGAATCCAGTGACGGAGGAGGCCAGGACTGGGATTAAAATCTGAGCAACATTCATTTTATAACTGGAAGCCAGTACCTCTTACTCATCATTTCCATCCATTCCGCCCACCACCCCCCACTGGCAACCATCGGTTTGTGCTGTCTTTATGAGTCTGTTTCTGTTTGTTCACTTGTTTTATTTTTTTTAGATTCCACAAATAAGTGAAACCATATCATATTTGTCTCTCTGTGTCTGGTTTATTTCACTTAACATAATATCCTGTAGGTACATATATAAGACACAGGATATAATGTACAGCATAAGGAAAGTAGTCACTAATATTATAATAATTTTATATGGTGATATATGGCTACTAGACTTATTGGGTGGTCACATTGCAAGGTATATAAATGTTGAGACTAATGTAATATTGTGTGCCAATGATACTTCAGAATATCTCAGTAACAGAGCCAAGGACAGGGAGCCAGAAAATAAGACCAGAGGAAAGCAGCCAAGAGAAACCTAAAAAATTGGAGGCCTGAGCAAATGGCCCCAACAAAAAATTGCTTTTGAAGTTTAACTTTATCAGCCAACAGAGCTGTGAGGTGTGAGTGCAGTAGCCACTCCTAAAAATATCTGCATGTCAGGATGTTCGGCTGTCATTCAGATATTTGTAGACGCTATGCAAAACAGTTATTTTAATCGATTCACATATGGCAGGTAAAATAAACCAATTCCGCCCTGACTGGTTTGGCTCAGTGGATAGAGCGTCGGCCTGCAGACTGAAGGATCCCGGGTTCGATTCCAGTCAAGGGTGTGTACCTTGGTTGCAGGGACATCCCCAGGAGGGGGATATGCAGGAGGCGGCTGATGGATGTTTCTTCTCTCATCGATGTTTCTTGGCTTTCTATTCCTCTCCCTTCCTCTCTGTAAAAAATCAATAAAAATATTTTAAAAAATAATAATAAAATAAAATAAACCAATACCATATGAGCTTATAAATTCAGGGCATAAAATCATTATCTCAGGAGTCCCATAACCACAGATGGGAACCCAACAGTGTTGCTTGGAATCACAGACTCTCATGGCTGGAAGAGAATTCATTGTTCCTCTTTCTGGAGAACTTGAACATCATACTTATTACTGATTTGAACTTTGCATCTTTCTGGTTCTCGTGCATGGAATCTCTTTCTTACACTTAAAGTCATGTACAATTCCTGACAGTCACTGGGATATTGGGAACGTTACAACCTTGCCCGGCTCTTTGGTCTTCCCAGCTCAGCCTCCCCAGTGTTTCCAGCCATTCCCTTGCAGTGACAGTAGGAGGCTGCTCTGGCCTCAGCGCATTCTGGTTGGCACAGGGCATTCTGAAAGGATGGTGTCAGAACATCATGGGACAGACGGCCAATTCTTCATAATTTAATTTTCACTTATGTAGCCTACCTTATTGAAAAATGCTTTCAAAGTATTTTTTTTTCAAGAATATCTTGGCAATGTCAAATTGATTCAGTCTCTAGTGTAATGCATTCACTTTCTGGTCTTTGAAAACTGGGATATTGTACATCCTTTTCTCCATCCCATACTGCTCCACAGAGGTCACTGACAGCATTTCGTTTTCCTCCTCTTTAAGTTATAGCAGTAGCTTTAGATTTCATGCAAGTGTCAAGGGCACTTGAAGTCATTTATATCAACCTTTTCCCAATGCTCTTTTAGAATTTCTTAGCTAATAAATTTTTCTTGACAGAGGACAAATATTATGTATCAATATATTTTACATATAACATTTTGTGTGTGTGTGTGTGTGTGTGTGTGTGTGTGTGTGTGTGTGTTCAGTTAGATGCCAGTTATTATTCACAGTGTATGGTGGGAATAGTTTTTTAAAATAGTACAAACATGCAACATCAAAACAGGCTAGTTTTAGTGCTCATTCACTAGTCTAACGAGGAGCTCACTCAGATGTTTAATCCACACAATCTCACCTATCTGTCCTCTCCCCCAGATTTCAACATAATTGACTTGATGGCTGAATTTATTCTCTGGTGTTAATGGCTTAATGAGCTCAAAGCTTCCTGAAAGGCCAAGAAAGGCATTCATTATGCTTGTTATATAGTTGAGCTACTCTTGTCTTCGGAATCTGAAGCCTAGACTGGTATTCTTGCTCCGATGCACATTGGGTAGATAGAGAACCAAGTTCATACTCTAATTCAGTATAATAAACTCATCAAAGTGCAGCACCTGTAACTCATATATTGGCTGAGCTCCTGATTGGCTATCACCTTGCATTTGTCAAAACAACAACATACATTACAGCCAACTACTCATGCTGCCACATGTGCTCAGGGAGAAGCAATTCTCCCTCTGAATAAAATAGACAGGCCTTTGCCACTGTCATCTGCAGCAACAGAATCAATGACATAAAAAACAATCAATATTCTGAGTAAAACTATTTTAAGACTAAATTCCATCTATATTCACTTTTCACATTAACCTGATAGTCATGATATAGATAGTTACTGACTTAATTTTATGCAGTGTAAACATCTAGTGATTTTCTTTTTTTTTATTTTCAATACAGGAAATCAGATGATAGCAATGGTATAGAAAATAATGTCCCCAGGTACAGAAAAAATGTAAGTTACTTCTAAACGCTATTCCAAATAAAAGGTAAAATTCAGTATACATAGGCTGTCTATTAACCTACTTCTAAAAATTTTTTTCATTAAAAATCTAGTCAGTCACTCTGTGCTGGTTGTTCTTTGTTTGTTTTGTTTGCAATATTATGGGAGAAAATAGACAGTTATACAAAAGTAAATGACATTGTTTTTTCCTATTAGAGAACCAATATAAAAGTAAAACTATTGTACTGTCTACATATATGTTTTTTCTTTTGTCACCATGGGCTAGTTTCTTTTACAACTTTTCATGTACCCATATTTTCCAGCGTATAAGATGACTGGGCATATAAGGTGACCCCCAACTTTTCCAGTTAAAATACAGAGTTTGGGATATATTTACCCTATAAGATGACACCTGGCATATAAGATGACCCCCGACTTTTGAGATTTTCCTGGGTCTTATACGCTGGAAAATACAGTAGTCTTATTTTTTTCCTGTCTCAATTTTTCTGGATTGTTCTATTTTATTTTGACATATTCCATATTTTTGGTTACTATTAGCGTATTTTCCTTACTGATTAGAATACAAATTTTCATAGTTTGTCAGCATTTTTCTCCTGAGTAGGTAGAATAGGATTGGTTGGTTTTAGCAATAGTTTGGATCCTCCCTTCCCAGCAAGTTTTGCTTTGCTGAAGTGATGATAAGACATAAAGTAACCGGACATGCTAAATAAGTTTCATTATGTTTTTATTTAACTCAGGAATCTGTGGCCCAATGAATGGGAAGACTCATGCCAAGACTCATGGAAAGATGTACAACGAAATTTGTATCTCTGCTTTGTTTATGCTTCCTGTTAAGAAAATCGGACTTTTTTATTTTTAAAAGAATAAAAAGTTTAAGCAACATGTTCAGTAGTAGCTTTGTAAATAACAGGTACTATCTGAGATCTAAAGATGCTTTTAATCTGCATTTTTGTTTTACATGAAAGCAAAGTAAATTGTATTAAGTATGTTCTAGGAGCTATAATCCAGGATAATTAATCTTATCCTGGTCATCCAGGGACACACAGAACAGACTCCAGCTAATGTCACTCAAGACCTGTTAATAACCAAAGAATTCACTTAAAAGGAAGCCTTTGCCATTTGTCTTGAAAATGATTTTCCCTCAATTGTGCATACTATGTACAAATCTATTTATAACTAGTAGCCCTGTGAACGAATCCGTGTGCCAGTAACTCTCTGCACCTGCTGCTCACAGACTCTCAGTGGCGCAGAGGCCCATCCATAGCCGATACAGAACGCTTGCCTCAACACCAAGGCGACAAAGCAAGCATTCCACCAGGCTGCTCACGCTACCCGCTCTCAGCAGCTGTCCCCCCCGTCCCCAGGACTGGGGATTCTGGTGGGGCTGAGAGGATGGGTGCCGCCATCTTGTGGCTGTGGGTGCCACCACCTTTGTGACGGAGTGACAGTTAATTTGCATATCACCCTTTTATTAGATAGGATACTCGTCTGAAGTTCATCCTTCTTTCATATTGAAAAAGAGTATGTCTTTACTAGAAAATGAATACTTTTTGCAATTGATGGTTACTTGCTAGAGTCACGACAGGAAAAACATAGTTGAAGGCAAGGAAGTGCACTTGCCCCAAAGCTCTGTCACCACAAAAGCACATTTCCCAATCTTGATTCCACCCTCCTCTGCCTCTTTCCTACGCCAAGCTCAAGTGGCTCTTAGTCCTTATGCAGAGCACTTCTTACAAAACCACAGAGTTTGGGTTTCATGAGTGCCATCAAGTACCGACACTGTAGTGTGCAGGTCCATAGAGCCATAGTATAGTACTGATACCCGGATGCTTCTCTGGTGCACAGTTAGTTTTCTGGTGTCCATGGCTGGCTAAACATATAAAAATACAACCCTAATCTTTTGTCTGAGACTGGGAAGTGCTATAGCACTTCTGTGATGTTGCAAATGCCTCAGACCTTTCTTCAAAAGCTAGACATAGTTTCTGTGTCTATTTACAAAATCACTCTAACCAAATCAAGTGAAATCTCACAGACATGCCAATCTGTCAGTGGCTTTGAGTAGAATGTTAAAGCTCTACCACAGAATACCGGATCGGGTTGAAGACAGTAATATGAAATTTCCTTGGTGGTCCAGGGTCCTGCTGCTCACAGTGATCAGAACGGTCAGAGGCAAAGAGGGAAGTTTAGGATGATGGAAGGAAGCCACAATTCTTGGTGGTGAGAAGGTTCGAATTTGGAGAGGAGGAGTTCAATGAGTTAAAAAAACAACAACAACACTTTATGGAAACTTATACAATGTGCTCGCTGAGAGAACTATATTAAAACCCGGAGAGTGAAATCTGTATTTTATATGGCATCCTAACTAAGGTTCTAAATATTCTAGTATGAGTAATAAACATGAATGGTAAGTTGGACTTCCTCATTATTCTGTTGTAGAGGTATTTTGTGTGCATGCAAGTTTTGTTGAACAAGAGAATAGATCCTTTAAATAATGGCAGCTATTACTTTATTCTTGAGCCTTAGGCCATGCTTTTGTTTCATTTTTTATTAATTTGATAACATAACCTCGGGTGATATCTATATCATGGCAGAGAGCCAATCAGTTCACGTAATTAATCTAAACAATTTGAATTCAGTGAGAAATTAGACCTGTTATTTTGACTGAGTCCGATTCAAAACAGTATTTATGTGCCTGGGTATGAGGAAACCAAAAACAATTTGTAGCTCATCCTAACATTTTGCTACGACTGCTACTCAGGCTAAAATCCAATTTCAAGCAAGAGAAATTGCTGCCCCAAGGTAAAATGATCTGAAATAGTTATAGAGTGAATTGCATTTTTAAGCAGTGGTGCTTGCTGTTTTCCTAAGCAAGGGTAATTTATTTCAGACATTTTAGGCAGAAAAAGTACTCAGAAAATTAAAGCTGAAGTCTGGCTTTTCAGAGCGTCTCTGAAGGACTTCCTAAAAATTAATTCACCAGTGTTAGATTAAAAATGAAATGCTTCCGTTAACTAACCTCCTGGAGATAATAAGCGGATTAACTCAGAATGACCACTTGTAAACTGAAAATACTAAGTGAGCAGAAAAGCTGAACTAGGAAAACCTCTGCACATATCTATGTTAGATGGGAAATTATATTAATCGTTTCAGCCAGCAGCGGTTTGCAGTATATTGAGAAGCTTTAATGTCTTAAAATGCTCAGGTCCTTTCATAGGAGCTTGTGCTGTAATGTAAATCTTCTCCCTTCATAGTCCTCCTCTTTCTCTCAGTACCCCATTACTTAGGGCAAAACCTAGGACGGATTGTATATTTTCTCCCCCTCCCCTGTTAACTAAAATATGTGAGTCCTGAATCTTTCTTCCTTTTTCCTTCTCACAGCACATTAAGCCCAGACTGCCTCCCTACCTCACTCTATCCAGCTGCAACAGCTAAAGTCTTGATTTTCCTACCTCAGCCTCAGCTTCTGTTCATCCATTTTTCTTTTTATTTTTTTTGGCATAGCTTCCAAAATCATCTTTCTAAAACACACATCTCACTATGTGGCAGCTTCCATGTCAAACCACTGCAGGCTCACCTATGCCATTTATTAATATTGCTGTTTTCCAACTTCCTAATCTCTCTCCCATGTCTTGACTCGGCTTTTACATAAAAAGATTTGGTTCCGAGTTCTTGAACATGGCAGTGTAGGTGAATGTGGTACTTGAATCCTTCCATAACCATATCAAAATTACAAATAAACCGCTGAACATCCATTTTTCAGAACCACCTGAAGTCTGGCTCAAAGGGTGTCACACAACTAAGGCTATAAAGAAGCAGCCACATTGAGCCTGATAGGAGAGGCGGAGCCATGGAACCAGCTGGCCCACACCCATCTGTGGTGGATAAAAATCAAGAGGTCCCCCCTGAGGAGCCAGAGACCTCAGCTTCATACCAGGCAGCCCAGCCCAGGGTCCCAGAGTTAAGAAGAGAAGCCCCCTAACTTGTGGCTGAAAATAGCAGCGGAAATTGAAGCTGAGGGAGACGGAAGGCTGCTGGACTTCCAGCACTAGGATAGCAGCTTGAAAGTCACCAGGGACACCCGGGAAGAGCGGAATTGTCTAGCATCATGGCAAGAGCTGGGGGAGTGGGGACAGCTTTCTGCTGGCAGAGTCCACTGTTCCTCTTCTGAGATCCACCCCCCACCCCACCCCCACCGAGCTGGTAGGCAAAATTAACACTAAAAATTTTACTAGAGCCAAGACCGGTTTGGCTCAGTGGATAGAGCATCGGCTTTCGGACTGAAGGGTCCCAGGTTCGATTCCGGTCGGGGGCATGTACCTTGCTTGCGGGCACATCTCCACTGTGGGGCTTGCAGGAGGCAGCTGATCGATGTCTCTCTCTCATCTATGTTTCTGACTTTCTATCTCTCTCCCTTCCTCTCTGTAAAAAATCAATAAAATATATTTTAAAAAAAATTTTACCAGAGATAAGCAAGCTTTTATAATTTTAAGTTTTGCTTCTATTACTTCAAAAAATACATCGTAATAAAATAAAAAGTACTGTCCGACTTTAATAATGTATTAATATCTAGCGAGCAAAGAGATTTCTAATTTCTAATCTACTTACAAGGTATGTTGCTTTCAACTTATTTAAATTTCTGTTGTCCTCTATTTTCCATGGACAGTACAAATCTTAATCTTAATTTTATCCTTTTCTTTGTAAGCTAGTGTATAGACTTCCATTAAATATAAAGAATTGGAGCACAGTACCTTTCATGGTACTTATGGTCAGTGTTGATATTTGCGCCCATTCCACTGGATTTCTCATTCCGCCTCACCATCAATATTTATAGTATCTTAGAATATCATAGAATCCAATTCAAAATTTAATCTTACATGAAGCATTTTTTTTAGAAAGTGGTAATTTTTTGGTTTTGACCAATGAAAAGTTGTCTTTAAATCAAATTCATCTTTGAGGCACTTAAATAGACTCATACAGAATGATTTATTGAATGTCTACTGTACTTCTTGGTAGAAAGTGAACAATTCTAATTGAACACGCTAAGCAATGAATTAGGGACTTACTGGTGTCTCAATATGTGTTCCAGTATTAATTGAAAGTCACAGTGACCTACTTAAGCATGCTCTGAACTACTAATCAGTGAATAAATAAAAAATAAAGAAATCACTTATTTTGGAATCATAAAATATATATAGTTATGCAATATCTATTTTGATTTTGACTCATTAACTGTGAATTTATTCTACTCTAGTATAGATAAGAACACAGAATTCTCTGTGCATGTCCCTCATATGGTATTTAGGAATGAAGGTCAGTTCCATGCCCTGTTTTTTAACTGGGTCCTTTATTGAGGATATATGAAATCATTACATAATAATAACTGACATGTCTTGAGTGCTTAGCATGTGACCAGCACTGTGCTAAATGTTTTGAAATGTG
Organism: Lasiurus cinereus; assembly: GCA_011751065.1. NCBI lineage: Eukaryota > Metazoa > Chordata > Mammalia > Chiroptera > Vespertilionidae > Lasiurus > Lasiurus cinereus. The sequence continues at coordinate 72,166,105 of JAAGEH010002531.1, forward strand.
TTATCTCACTTAACCTCCACATCATCTTATGCATAGGAAGTATTATCACCTCCTTTTACAGAGATGAGGAAACAGGCTTTGAGAGATTAAGTGTTGGGAGCTGGGGCTGAAATTTAAGGAGGCCTCCAAGAGTCTAGGTTTAACAATCATGCTGAAAAGCTTTAGTTTGCTACTTACATTTTTTAGAAAATGAGGCCCCTACCTACCAACTATTTTTTAAGTATGTTTTTCATAGATTTTTTTGAGAAGAGACAGGGAGAGAGAAACATGATTGAGAGAGAACCACTGATCAGCTGTTTCCTGCACACCCCCTACTGGGGTTGAAGCCCAGATATGTGCCCTGACCGGGAATCAAACTAGCAACGTCTTGGTGCACAGGACGATGCTCATCTAACTGAGCCACACTGGCTAGGGCTCAACTATCTTTTTTATAAAATGTACTTTTTAAAAAAGTCAGCTAAATAAAAGTTCATAATCTTATTCTCAAGACTCCTAGGACCTACGCTGTGACATATTCATGCCCCTGCGGTAGTGCTGGGAATCATAACACTGTTTCTTGTTTTGGGAGTCTTTGCCACCACCCCAGTTTTACTGCTCAATGACTAATGTTACCATAAAATTTATCACCCAAATCCTGAGCATGAGGGCGCTGTCTGTAATTTTACCAGGCCCAGAGACAGGAAACAGAATGGGTGGTCTCATTTTCAGCTAAGTGTTTAATTGATATACAGCAATAACAGCCACAACAAGAGTGAATGATAAACATAAGTTCACTTATTTCAGGGAAAGAATTATCATTACTAAATTCCAGGTCAATCTACTACTGAGAAGTGTCTATAATAATGTAATTTTTATTTAGGTAATTAAAGATGTATTACTTTCCAAAAATAATTTAATGTTTATTAGCCTGCAAAAGTATGATTTAAACGTGGTAAGAGAAACTAGGAAACTCATATTTTTTTATGGCCTATGAAGTGAACTGGATAATTCTTTGGACTTGTTTGTTTTCATGATTAATGTGCCTTGAATAGCATCTGTGTAATTCTCAATGAATCAGAAATGCCTGATTATGTCTTTGCAATAAAATTTACTTATGAAATCAGTGACCACTCATGAGTAATATCAAAATTACTTTTAGTCACATGATTAACTTGTAACATCTATATTTCTTACTCTCTCATTTCTCAAGTGGGAAAATGCTAGGGAGATTTGTTTAGGGCAGTTGTCCGCAAAAGGCAGCTCACGAGCCGCAGTTTGCCACTCTGTTGACTAATGAGTTTGCCGACCACTGGTTTAGGTATTGGTTAAAATTTCCATATTAGTTTGATGTGTTATTTATTATCTTTAAGAATTTTGTTCATAAAAAATGATTCTGCTATTTAATTTGTGATTTATTTCAGGAAATAATTTAGCTCAAATTCTTATTTTTCTAAAATTCATTTGATAATCAAGTGAATGTGAAAGTTATTACATATGTAACGAACTATAATAAGATTAAATGTACAAAAATATCACAAAATATGTTTATATTAACTATTTATCTCTCAAGATGTAAATTTGACCATAAACTTTACTGTTTTTTAAAATAATCATGGATTTATGACATAGTTCCTAATTATAGTGTTTTTGTTTTTTTTAGCATTATGTGTCTAAGTTATCATTAATGCCTTTCTGTATTATGTAAATAACAGAGAAAATGTCTGTATTGAAATGTTTTAAAAAACTTTTTGTTGCGTATAACTCAAAGAATATATCTAATATGCAATTAAATTCAATAAATTGCCCAGCCAGGATGGCTCAATAGTTGAATGTCAATCTATGAAACAGGAGATCCTGGTTGGATTCCCCGTCAGGGTACATGCCGGGGTTGAGGGCTTGAACCCAGTGTGGGGTGTGCAGAAGGCAGCCAATCAGTGATTCTCTGTCATCAGTGATGTTTCTGTCTCTCTTTCCCTCTGCCTTCGTCTCTGAAATCAATAAAAATATATATTTTTAAAAATAAATAAATCTACTCTGATTTAAAAATTTAAATGAGTGTTAGGAAATATATTTTCAATTTAAAAATATTTAAATAATGGTTAAAATGAATTTAAAGACATTAGATAATATAAAATACTAATTTTCTTCTTTGATTATACTCAAAGGAAATTCAAGGTTTTTAAAACACTTCACCCTTCTCAAGCCAACAAAACAGTGTGTTTAGAATTAGGACTGTATTTTGACACATTAAACAGAAAGTTAGAAAGGAATTTTGAAAACATACCAAACAACACATTGCAGGATATTCTAGGAAGATTAATAATTTAAGAAAAGGAGATAAAAGACTCACAGATTGTAAAGGAAGATAGAAATCTGTACCTATTTAGAGATAACATGACAGTCAATAAAACACCCTAAGGAATATACCAAAAACTCCTAGAACTAATAAATGAATTCATTCATGTCTTAAGATCCAAGTAGGACATATACAAATTAATTTCATTTTTATATAAAACAATGACCACATGAAAACTGAACTTAAGAATACGATACCATGTATAATCTCTCAAAAAAAAAAACTCTTGGGTATAAATCTAACAAGATATGCACAAGCTACTACTATGCTGAAAACATATGCAACAAAACATGAATGAAAGACATCAGAGCTCTAAATAAACACACATGATTGGAAGACAACGAAGTATAGAGATGTCAATACTCCCCAAATTGCTATACAGATTTAAAGCAATTGTTATAAAAATCCCAGCAAGATTTAAATCCCAGCAAGATAAAAGTTAGGTGATTCTAAAATATATTTGGAAAGAATAAAGAAAAATAGTAACTAAAACCATTAAAAAAATCAGAATGAAGTAAGAGGAATCACTCATAAACACAGACAACAGTATGGTGATTACCAGAGGGAAAGGGGAATCAATGGTGATGGAGGGAGACTTTAATGTGGGATGGTGAACACACAATACAATGTACAGATAATGTGTTATCGAATTGTATACCGGAAACCTATATAATTTTATTAGCCAATGCTGCCCCAATAAATTCAATAAAAAGAAAAATAAGGATGTATCACATTAAAAGAGATTAAGAATGTCTACTTCCTTTAATATTTGTTTATGAAAAAATTGTTCAAAATATATAAAAGTAGATGAATATTTAAAGAAAAAAGATTTATTCTACAGTTACCTTAACCCAGGCTGTGTGGTACTAGCAGGTGGACAGATACCCAGAACAATGAAACAGTAAAGAACTCAGAAATAGCTCCATATAATTACTGGCGAAGAGTCTTTTCAATAAAGGTGGCTGGATGAACTAGATATCCCAAAAGATGAACCCGATCTTAAATTCCACAGGTTTTACCAAAACTATATCAAAATGGATCAGAGATTTACTTATAAAGCTTAAAAGTATAAATCTAGCTCTAACGGGTTTGACTCAGTGGATAGAGCTTGGGCCTGCAGATTGAAAGTTCCCAGGTTCCATTCCAGTCAAGGGCATGTACCTTGGTTGCAGGCACATCCCCAGTAGGAAATGTGCAAGAGGCAGCTGATGGATGTTTCTCTCTCATAGATGTCTCTAACTCTCTATCTCTCTTCCTTCCTCGCTGTAAAAAATCAATAAAATAAAATTTAAAAAGTATAAATCTTTCACACCCATGTTCATATTGGCACCATTTACAATAGCCAAGAGATGAAAACAACCCAAAAACCCATCTAACAGATGAGTGGATAACAAAATGTGGTACATATATTCCTACAATGGCAAATGATTCAGCTTTAAAAAGAGACATTCCAAGACATGCCTACAACATGGATGCACCTAGGGCAGTGGTTGGCAAATCGCGGCTTGCGAGCCACATTCGGCTTTCGAGCCGCAGTTTGCTGCTCTGTTGACTAATGAGTTTGCCAGCCACTGGACTAGACTAAATGGTACCGTGTAGTTGGAAGCTGTGAGGATTAGGCAATTGTGGCATATTGTGTGCAGAGGTAAAGGGTAGTATATGTTTGGGGATCTGTTTCACAACAACGTGAATATATTTCACACTGCTGAACCCTATACTGAAAAATGGTTAAGACAGTCAATTTCATATTTTTTACCATGATAAAAGGGGAGAGGATAGTCCTGGCCAGTTGCTCAGTGGTTAAAGCATCAGCCTGAGGACAGAAGGGTCGTGGGTTTGAGTCCTGTACCTTGTTGAGGGCACAGACCTGGGTTACCTTTGGGACCTAGACTTGGTGTCTACGCAAGACACCAAAAGAACAATTCTTAAAAGAAGAAAAAAAAGATAAATTATACTTTATTAAAACTAAAAACTTTAAATCTGAAAAAGACCTTAAGAGGATAAAAAGATTAACTGCACACCGGAAACAAATATTTGCAAACCACATTCCTGACAAAGGACTCATTTAATATATACAGGACCTCAAAATTCAACAGTAATAACAAAATAAATAATCCAACTAGAAAATGAGCAAAAGCCACAAAGAGACACTTCATCGGAGAGGATATATATAGATGGCAAAGCACACACCAAGATGCTCAACATCGCTAGCCATTTCGGAAATTCAAATTAAGATCACTAGGAGCTATGGCTACATATTTATGAGAATAGCTAAAATAAACAATCTTGACATTACCAAATGCACAGAAACAAGATCTCCCATATGTTTCTTGTGGAAAATGTACAGACACTCTGAAAGGAAATAGAGCAGTTTTTATTTTATTTTTTAAATAATAAACATTCTTTTCACATGACCCAGCAATCACATGCCTAGGCATTTATATCGGATAAATGAAATTTTATGTCTACACAAAAATCATGATTATATATAGCTTCACTTATAATAGTTAATGGATGCAACCAAAATGTCTTACATTTGTGACTATTTAAACAAATTATGCTGCTTCCAAATTATGCTGCTGGAATATTACTCAGCAATAAAAAAAAACAAGCTATTGATGCATGCAACAATGTAGATGGATTTCAAGGGCATTGTGCAGAGTGAAAAAAGCTCATTTCGAAAGGCATGATTCCAGTTATAGGTCAGTCTCCAAATGACAAGACCATAGAGATGAAGAACAAATCAGTGTTGGCAAGGGGTTAGGGATACTGGGAGAAGGAGGGGATGAATGTGACTATAAAGAGAGAGCATTAGGGAGATCTTTGTGATAATGGGTTAGTTTTATATCTTAGTGGCTACATCAATCTATATTCAGGGGTGAGGAAAAGTAGGTTTATAGTTATAACACAAATAAATAACATAATTAATAAATAATAATATAATAAACTTGTGCTTAGTCTCAACTGAAAACCTACTTTTGCCCCCCTGTGTATTTTGCCCCCATGTATAAAAGACATGGAACTATAAATATAGATTATACCAATGTCAATTTCTTTCTTTTGATATCTTATATAATAAAGAACTAATATGCAAATGGTCATCACACCCTCCTGACCTCACACCGAGGCCTGGGGACCTGAGGCTGCGCCCACACCCTCCTGCCCTGTGGGGCTTGACGGGGATGGGGCCAGCCGGGTCTGGGTCTCATGTGATTTCGAGGCGCATGCGGGTGGGCAGGGACTTGACTCTGGGTCCCAAGCATGCCCCAGACTCTGACAGGAGAAAGATTTTCATATACATTTTACTAATCTTCTTTCATCTCTGACACATCTATTATAGAGAAAGGGCAAATAGCAATATTAAAATATTTCCTCTAATTAATTCCCTTTTAATGTGCATGAATTTTGTGCACCAGGCCACTAATTGTACTATAATTATTCAGCTGTAACCACCAAGAGAAATGGGTTAGGGTAAATGGGACTTCTCTATTGTACCTTTGCAATTTCCTAGGAAACAATTATGGAATCTAAGCATTAAATAATTAGAATTAAGAAAGTATAAGGTGAAGAGAGATTCAGGTTTTTTTTTTTAACCTTTTAATTGTAAGTTCAGGTAGAAAATCAAACAAAAAGGTCAGCTAAAACCATTAGTAATAAAGGAGAGAATAGTCCATGAGCCCAGATCCTAATGTTTTAGCAGACGATAGTTGCCAGAAAAAAATTATGAGTGACAGACCAGGCTTCCTTATTGTTTCTATTTGCCTGGTATACCTTTGTCCATTCCTTTGTTTTTAGCCTTTCTGTCCCTTCATTTGAGTGTGCTCCTAAATATATCATACAGTTGAAATAGTCTACAAAAAAGCACACATCATATATTTTCATAGAAAAATTACAAAAACCTTCCAAAGCAAGATCCCAATGATACACAAATTGTTCCAGAACGTGTAACACAGAAAAACATATTAATTCTTTTTTAGATGTAACAACGATACCTACACCTGAGATCATTATAATAAAAGAAAATTATAGAACAATGCCATACATGAACATAATTAGAAAGATATTAAAAAATATTAGTGACCAGAAAATAATACCACATGAATAAAATAATGCACTGCTCACAAATGAAATTTATTCCAGGATTTCAAAGTGGGTTCAATATGTTTAAAATGTATTAACATGAAAGATCCAGCAATCCTACCGCTAGGAATGAGCTCTGAAGACACAGTTCCAAGAATATAAACTTACATATATGCTTAAATTTACAAACTGCAACATGGTTCATGATTGCAAAGTATGAGAAACAATTCAAAATACCCTAACACAGGTGATTAGTTAATAAACTACATTGGCCGAGACCAGTTTGGCTCAGTGGATAGAGTGTCGGCTTGGGGATTGAAAGGTCCCAGGTTCAATTCTGGTCAAAGGCATGTACCTTGGTTGCAGGTGCATCCCCAGTAGGGGGCGTACAGGAGGCAGCTGATCGATATTTCTCTCTCATCAATGTTTCTGATTTTCTATCTCTCTCCCTTCCTCTCTGTAAAAAATCAATAAGATATATTCAAAAAAATTAAAAAATAAAATAAACTACATTGGGGTATGCTCAGAGAGTAGACAAGTAAAGCTATTGATAGTAATCAGATTCAGTTCCCTGTGGTGGCAGAGAGGGATCAGAGTGAACACTGTGTTATGTCCCCCAATCCCCTTTCAGGCCGGAGGGAATTTTTCTCCCGGCTCTGGGGGATGTGGCTGGCTCACAGCCCCCAGCTGGGCATTTCCCCGGGCTAAACAGAGCGGCCTAGCATATTACAGAATGCGTGATCCCAACATACAGAATGTCACACGCTCCCATGGAACTATTGGATTCTCGTGTAAATAATGTGCCTGGGAAGCGTTAAACCAGGAAATGTGCAATCTAGGGCCCATGGGCCACATCCAGACTGCCATCTGGTTTTGCAGGAAGAACATCGGGGGCCACAGGTGACACATTGGGCAGTTAGGCAGGCAGGAGCAGAGAGGGAAGACAGCCAGGCACTGAAGGCCATCCAGGGCAGAGAGTCTGGGTGCCTGGCAAAGGGCAATTGTCAGGCGGGACCTCACCCCCAAGCTAACCTTTCTGTCCCTACGTATCCCTGGTCTTGCATTTAGACCCCTGACCTCCCCTACTGCTGGTCATAAGGTATAAGGGTCTGACCTGGTCACCACCACCCCCCCGGGAGGATTAAAACCGCAGGAGAAATTCCTTGCTGGCCAAGGGCTTGTAGAAGTCAAGGTGGCTCAGTGGGCAGTGCTTCTACCAGGAGGCATGGACACATCCTGGGAAGAGCATCAGATTGGACTAGACCCGTGGTCCTCAAACTGCGGCTCATGAGCCATGTGTGGCCCTCGAGCCGCTATTTGCCGCTCTGTTGACTAATGAGTTTGCCAACCACTGCCCTACACTCTCGATTCCAATAATTACAGGCTGTTGTTGTTCCTGGTGATGAAGCCCCTATCCCAGTGTCAGCAAACTCATTAGTCAACAAAGCGGCAAATCGTGGCTCGCGGGCCGCATGGGGCTCTCGAGCCGCAGTTTGATGACCACTGGTTTAAACAATTATAAAAATGCTAAAATGAAATCCTTTTACACATACTTTTGATATAATTTGTGAATCTATGTATAGAGTAAAATCCTGATAGTGGTATTTCTAGGTAAAACTTGCATATATAATGAAATAATTTTCTGTAAAAGTGGAACTATTATATACTCAACAATGAATGGGGTGTTTTTTCTCCATACTCCTACTAACAATAAAATCCTTACTGTCGCACATTTAAAGGTAAATATTGAGGAACTACAGTGCTGTTATAACGGCTCCTCCCACATGAAATAAACATACAAAGTGAAATAAATACAGTATATGGAATGAACAATATGAATAAATGGAATTAAGAAATCACATATTTACTTATCATTACTTATTACTATATATTTTTATGTATAAGAATGCTATTTATTCCTTATTTTATAGTTATAAGGTTGAGATTTATACAACTGTATCGAGTTCAAGAAACTTGCTAATTGAGTGGAATTAAAAAAGATAAGATTGCAGTTGATTATTGTGCAAAGTTATCATTATCTGGTTATTAAGCTCATTGATAACAACTCCTAAGAATTTTTTTCCTAAAATTAGGCGACTCAAGCATCAGAGAAAATGTATATGGGTGTCTATCAGGATTTTACTCTCTACATAGATTCACAAATTATATCTACAGTATGTGTAATTTTATTTAGCATTTTTGTAATTGTATATATAAGTGGTTGGCAAATGCTTACATTTGTGTGCTAGAGCCAAATGACCAGGGATTTGAAACACATCTCAGTGACCTCCACCTTTTTCCTGTTTGTCCTTATTGTTCGGTAATGATCCTGCTGGGTATTTTGGATTTCTCTCAGGAATATCGTGTTCCCATTCGCCACAGACTAACAATGCCAGGCTAGAGCAGCATAAAGAATGTGGTGTAGAGTTATTAGCCCTACCGCTGTTTTCACAAAGACCCTCTCTTTGGCAGTCCCATAGCCTGGGGTCTGAGAGAGATGTATTCTCCTCCAAAATGAAGGCTCTTCTGGGTTTGGGACAATTAAATGCATTTGTATAATGAACTTCCAGTTAATTATTATACATTCAAACTTGGCGTTGTGAACTTTTCATTATGCTGAATACAGTGACACAGTAAGAATGTACATCTAAAGGGGTTTGGAAAAGCTTATCATAGGCCTGGAGAAGCTGGCTTCCTGTCTGATTTCGAAAGTTAAGGCATCGTCTTTGCTTAAGGAACCAGACACTTTCATACTGTTCCTTCCCCTTCCATGATTCTGTGACTTTGTGATACAATTGGTTTGAGTGAAAATGGCCGCTGTTGTTTTTCTCCACTACCTCCTGATCTTCTGCAGAGTCAGAGTTAGGAATTCACTGACAGGACAATTCCCTTCTATCTGTAGAAAAAGCAAGTGTCAGCCACTTAGGGTGAGTTTGGAATGAGGTGCCCATTCCTGGGTGTTAGGGTGGGATACCCAGGACTGCCACACAACACAGACTCCCAAACAAATGTGTGCAGACTGTGGCTGAGAGGTCACTGAGTCATTCTTGAAAAAAAGTTAGCTCAATAGAGTGACCTGTTTGAAAACTATATTTAACAAGTATAAAGGACTGTTCTTTATTTTGATATTATGCTCGCTCTGTGGTGGCAGCCTTTTCTGTTGGGGTTCATTTATCTTCTATAATTGAAACTCTGTAGCCTTGAGCAGAGGACTGGGCCTGCCAGGGCAGGCAGAAAGCTTGGCTTCCTCCATTGCCAGGGAAACCCAAGCCGCCCTCCTGCTTTCCTGGGCTGCATCCATCTTGGTTGGGTTAATTTCCATACTCACTCTGATTGGCTGGTGGGCATGGCTTGTGGGCATAGCTTGTGAGTGTAGTGGCGGTATGGTCAATTTGTATATTACTCTTTTATTAGATAGGATATATATGTGTATATATATATACACACACATAAATATACATATATATACACATAAATATAATATATATATACTTATATATACACATAAATATATATATATAAAACTCTAATATGCAAATAGACAGAATGGCAGAACTGCACAACCGAACAATTGGTCACTATAATGTGCGCTGACCACCAGGGGCTGTGCACAGAACATGGTGGGCATTGGCCATGAAGTGATGGTGAAGCAGGTGAGCAAGGGTGCCAGACCAAGGTGGGGTGCCAGTTGCTGTCATCAGAGAGAGCCTCTGGTGGTTCCTGAAAATTCTTTGCTCCCCTGTGCCATGGTCCTGCTGGGCACTCGCACCTGCAGCCAGAGATACCATTGTACCTGCTTCTCGTGCCCAGTGCCAGTCCCAATTGCTTCAGTGTGAGTAGTGGCTGCCGGCCCCAATTGCCCCTCAAGGTTTCTCCATCAACCCCTGCTCCTGAGGGGTGACTGGGGCAGGAGCTTCTACTTGCACCTGCTGATGGTGCCAGCCTCGCTCATACCTGCTGCTGGCACCGGCCCCAATCGCTCTGCACCATCAGCGGGTGCAAGCAGGGCCGACACCATCAGCACGTGGGAGTGGTGGTGGTGGGAACAGGACTGCTGGGAGACAGGGGCCACGGCAGGAGGGGCCAAGACCCACCCCTGTGCCCACCAGAGCCTCGCAGCTCACAGTTCCTTTCAAGGTGCATGAATTCGTGCACTGGGCCCCTAGTGAATATATAGAAAGAAATTGGAAGTTCATTATGGGGTCTGCAGGATCTGAGCAGTAAATATAAGATGTAAGGATAACTAGAGTCACAGAGGTGCGGTGGTTGTGAAAATATGTTATGAGGCTGCAAACAAAGCTGAGTATGGATCTATTGGATCTACTCTTCAAACGGCCAATGTGGTCTAGTAACAAAATCAGCAAATGCATAGCTATAGGTCAAGGAAGAGAAAGACTTCTACAGACTCTGTCCCAGGTTCCTGTGTGTGTGTGTACCTGTGAATTCTTTAGTAAGGATCGATTGGAAGTTGACACCAGAACGTTTGGACAACCCAGGAGCCAATCTGAGACTCAGATGCTGTGGCCATCACTAAGGACAGTGATCTTCATGGTGCTGATCTGGCCCATCCCCTACAACTATGAGAGCGGACAGGTGATGTATTGCAATAGGTTCCCAGAACTTTAGACTTGGAAAGGATATGAAGAACTTATAATTCATTGTCTGCATTTTAAGAATAATGAAATTGTATCTACATTTTGTCATACGCACTATGAATGCTCTAAAATATAGATATTGTAGATACATTTAAGAAATTGCCTATGGTTACAAGTCTATGGCAACAGTCAGACCTGAGTTTAGGTCTTCTGACTCTAATATTGATTTTATTTATTGTACTATACCAGTTATAATATTTTCCAAAATCAGCATGTAAGGCAAAAAAATAAAAATTTCTGTTAAACTTACTAGTGGATAAATACAAAATTGTTAACTGTTAATGCTTTAGAAATTAACCTGGCAGTGCATTTGGATTCCTTTAAGGACATAATGCAAAACTCACCATTTATTTATTCAATTAATATTTATTAAAACCTTAACAACTGTCAAGAAGACAAAGATAAAAATCATGAATCTCGCAGTATAAAATGTATTCGTACCAAAAAAAGAGATACTTTGAAATAATTATTTAATTTATTATTATTATTTTAAATCTCACCCAAGGATATGTTTATTTCAGAGAGAGAGGAATGGATAAAGAGATATAGGGAGAGAGAAGGCGAGAGAGAGAGAGTCATGGATGTAAGAGAGAAAACACTGATGGGCTACTTCCTGTATGTGCCCAACCAGGGATCATACTAGCAAGCTAGATATGTGCCCTGACCAGGAATTAAACCAATAACTTTTTAGTGCTCAGGATGATGCTAGAATGAACTTAACCACATCAGTCAGGGATAATTACTTAATTTAATAAAATTTAAGTAACACTGAGTTTTAAATATTTAAAACTTCTTTTTGAGAATTTGACTCATTTGATTTTAACAGTAAGAATATAAGAAAAAAAATTTATTAAGGAAAGTGAAAGGCTTAACAAATCATTCATGATTTTTTTATCTCATAAGGAAGCATTAAGACCCAATTATTATTTTGAAAAACTGAAATTAAAATTAAAATTTTATAACAAATGTTCAATTTTTCAGATAACCAGCAGATGGCTGTCTCATACTATCTATACAACATTGCAAAGTAGTATTGGGCAAGCAGCTGGAGTTCAGTGATAGTCAATAAACTGAATATAAGAAAAAAAATGCATAATACTATTCTAGAAGTTAGAAGAACATATAAAATATATTTATAGATAAGAATTATTAATTCGCTGATTATGAGAAAGTCTGGAAAGTTCTTGGCATTCACAGTTAAGATTTAAAAAAATCATACTGTTGAATTAAACATTATGAGGCAAATATTTATGCATACATATGAAAATTATTTAATAATATTGTTAACTGGAAAATAGTAATAAACAGCTATTATTACATATATATCTGTGTATATTTACATGAAATGTCTATGATGATATATATATATATATATATATATATATATATATAGAGAGAGAGAGAGAGAGAGAGAGAGAGAGAGAGATATCTCTATCTATCTGGATAGATAGACTAATCAGAACCAAATACACACACACATATACACACACACACAAACTAGAGAACTGGTGCACAAAATTCATGCTAGGGGGGCGGGTGTATCCCTTAGCCCAGCCTGGACCCTCTCCAATCTGGTACCTCTAGAGAGATGTCTGACTGCCTGTCTAGGCCTGATCCTGGGATGTCCGACTGCTCATCTAGGCCCAATTCTACCTGCTCGCCTGTCTGCCTTCCTGATTTCCCCTAACTGCTTCTGCCTGCCAGCCTGATCACCTCCTAACCACTCCCCTGCCAGCCTGTTTGTCCCTAACTGCCCTCCCATACAGGTATGATCCCTTCCAACTGCCCTCCCCTGCTGGCCATCTTGTGGCAGTCATCTTGTATGTTGGAGTAATAGTCAATTTTCATATTAATTTTACTAGATAGGATAAAGAGCCAGGGTTTATAACGACCAAGGCTCAACCAAACACCGAGGTCAGTGCTGGGTTGCCGTGGTGACCAGCACTGACTACAGACAGTGCCAGTGCAGTGACCCAGCATTGACAGCCACAGGGACTGTGGATCAGGCCCAGAGAAAGGCCTGCAGAAAGAAAGGCAGAGTCTGATCCCCAGCCTCCATGGCAGCTGTTGATCAGCCATTGCCTCTCTCTTTCTCTCCTGGCTTCATCAGCAGCCATGCCTGTTTCTCTCCAGGCATCCTTGGGGGCTGCTGATCACCCCACCTGTTTGATCTGGCCCAGAGATAGTCCTGGAGATACTGATTGGAATAGAAACCAATCAATCAGAACCTGATCTAGGTGAATTGCCAGGAGCCAATAGCTGCCTAGGAGGCGGAACTTTTGATGGTGACTGGCATAGAAACTGGCCAATCAGAACCAAATCTGGGTGAAGTGCCAGGAGCCAATGGCTGCCTAGGAGGTGGAGCTTTTGAAACTGGCATAGAAACTGACCAATCAGAACCAAATCTAGATATAGAGCCAGGAGCTAATAACTGCCTAGAAGGTGAAGCTTTTGAAGCTGACTGGCATAGAAACTGACCAATTAGAACCAAATCTGGGTGAACAGCCAAGGCAGAAGCTAAGATGGGGCTGAGGAGGGGTTTTAAGGGCAATAGCTGTTTAGTGTAAGGTGTAAGAAAGTGGTTCAATTTTTTTCACGACCGGTTTGGTAGTGTAGTGCATATGGTTATGTATCAGTCTAGTTATAAGGTGTTTTTATCTGCCAAGAGTATCACCTCCTGCAGAAAAAGATCCTCCACCCCCATTTAAGCAATCCTATTTTATATAATCTGCAATCCTATCTTATATAATCTGTCTAAACCAGTGGTCAGCAAACTGCGGCTCGCAAGCCACATGCGGCTCATGAACTGCAGTTTGCAGCTCCGTTGACTAATAAGTTTGCCGACCACTGGAATAGGGGCTTAATCACAAGAAACAACAACAGCTTGTATTGGAACTGAGAGTCTAGGTCAGTGGTCAGCAAACTCATTAGTCAACAGAGCAGCAAACAGTGGCTTGAGAGGTGCCTATGGCTCGTGAGCCGCAGATTGCAGACCACTGATCTACACTATTAAAAGGGTAATATGCTAATTAGACCAGGTCAACCAGCCATTTTGAGGACATCTGACTTGCTTCCACACAAAGTCATGGTGGTGGGGGCTGAGGCAGAGGCAGTAAGGGGCAATCAGGCTGGCAGGGGAGGGCAGTTGGGGGCAACCAGGCTGGCAGGCAGGTAAGTGGTTAGAAGCCAGAAGTCCAGATTGCAAGAGGGATGTCTGACCATTGGTTTAGGCCCGATCCCTGTGGAATCTCCAATCTCTGAATGGAGAGGTTGCAGACTAGGCTGAAGGAACCCCCACCCACTACATCTGTGCAAAAATTTTGTGCACCAGGCCCCTAGTGTGAGTGTGTGTGTGTGTGTATGCAAGAATTGCAGTTTATTTTATTTTATTTATTTTATTTTATTATTTTATCTTATTTTATTATTTTTTCATATCTTATTTTATCTTATTTTATTTTATCTTATCTATCTTATCTTATTTTATTGTTTAAGGTATTACAAATAGTACATATGTCTCCTTTTTTCCCCCATTGACCTCCCCCAGCCTCCCCTACCCCCAGCACTTGCCCTCGTCCCTCTCCCCACCTCCTCCCCCTCCCCCTGCCAGTGTCCTGTGTCTGTTGGTTGTGCTTATATGCATGCCTACAAGTGCTTTGGTTGACCTCTTACCCACTGCCCCCCCCACCCCTCCCCCCAGCCCTCCTCTGCTTTCCAGCTGTAGTTTGACAATCTGTTCTATTGGTTATAAGGCATGGATGGCATTGTTAAACGTGATTATTTATGGATGGTGCACTGTGTTTAAATATTTACTTTTCTGCGGAGAGGCTGATTCATGATTGTTTTCCTTTAGGACAAATTCATCTTTTCCTATTGCTGCTATTCCCCAGCCCTCCACTGTTGGGAGCCATTGTATTATACTTTCAAGGGTGTCTTTAGTTTGTGTGATTTTTGTATGCTTTTTACATTATTTACATCCTAGCAGTAACTCAGGGAAGTAGCTTCCAGCTCCCAATTTCTCGTGTTTTTCCAGTGGAATTTCCATGTAGCGTAGGGCCCCTTGACTAATTGAAAGAATGTACTGTTTGCCCCTAAGTTAGCCGGGCACCACAAAAACTATTTAGGGAGGTGATGTCTGTGAAACATGAGGCACAATGAAGCCTGGGCCATAGTTTTAACTGTTTCAACCCCATTCTGCACTTGGCCTGGAAATTAACGTAAGTATGGGACCCTCAAAGTTCTGCTGCTGCTTTTTGTTCATCTGCTGGCTTGCTTTCTGGAGGGAGCTGATGGGCTATGTCTGTGTGCTGTGCAGTGACAGGTAACGCGCTGTATATCACCATAGATGGGCAGGGCGATTATGCCTCCTCATTCCTTGCTAGAGTGCACTTCCATATCTGCAAATGAGGATACATGGCTGTGCTCAGTACAGCACGCAAGAATACATTTCCCTAACTTCTCATCTGAAGAGTGCTGATTTTGGAAATAATAGGATAGGTTATTTTTTTTTAGAGAACTCTTGGGTAAAAGTACTTTCTGTTCTTTTCCCTTCCAGAAATGTTTTTTTTTTTGACAGTTCTTTGTGTATTCCCTAACATAAAAAAATGACAGAAATTGTTATAATTGTTGCCATCGATGACTCAAAGTCTTTTAGTATAAGGTGCTAACTAAAGCTGGCCATCCATCAAAAATGTAATTTTTAAAGTCTCTTAATTGTAAGATCATATGGACAGGCTTCTATTTTAATATCTTCAGTTCCGAACACTAAAAATTACATTATTCAAGCAGCCTTCAGCTGTCTAGACGTGGTTTTTAGTCTCCTATGGAAATGTGAAATCAGTGCAGCCTTTAATATACACAATTCACGGAGTGCATTTTCCATTTTCTTTCAAAGTCATTTTTTGTGTGTCAGTGTTTTTGCTTTTTTTGTGAAGATTAAATGTCCCTCTTTTGAATTTTAACCATGGATTTGAACTAATGCGAAAATAACACAAAAATATCCCGAACGACTTAATAATTATTTCAAGTATTTAAAATTTACATAAAATTAAAATACCAACACTTTAAGACATTTCTTTGCAACCTATTTTATCCAAACACTTTTGATGACAAATGGTTCTATGGGAAAAGAATTTCTTAAGAACTGATCAGTGAAAAGAGCAAGACAAACAAAAGAAAATAACAACAAGAGAAGGGAAATGCTTATTTCATGAAGGCTGACCAACCTGTCAAGCCCATGTTTCAAGGTTCTCGTGAAAGCGGACAGAGCAAACAGACGCCTGGGTGTTCACAGCCCAGACAAAAAGCAGCTCAAGCACAGAACTATCAAAAAGGTAAGTGTGTGTGACAATAGGCCAGGGCTATCTGTTGTTAGCCAGGAACCACAAATTCAATGAATATTTCATATGTTCATTATTCATTTCTTCTGAGCACTCATGGCTAGGCTCTTAAGACTTTCTATGACTTGACTGTATTTATTAATTTTTTTTTCTACTCACAGGGTTAGTTGTTAGTTTTTACACAGTTTTTTCCTTCCTTCCTCCCTTCCTTCCTTCCTCCCCTCCCTCCCTCTCTGCTGGAAATCGAACATTGTTTCACTAAATAGAAAGATGTGGACAGGAAGCCCGGGAGGCTAGTCAACAACCTTAATTGCTCTGACCACTCACTGTTTAGTGGAGACATTGTTAGCTGAAGCCTGAATCGGCCTCCACCTGTTTGCCTTGTATTTTTGTTATTGAAATTTCATGCCTACAGGCTATGTGTGTGTCCCAAAGTCTCCATAAAAGGGAGAACAAGGCCAGGGCAAGGAGAGTCTTCTCACTAGAGGAAGGCTCCTGCCTGCCCCCCCCCCCCCAGTATTCCCAAATTAATGCTTTTCTAATCTCTTTCCATTTACGTGCAGCCTCTTCCAGAACCCGAACCCTGAACCCACCAATAATCTTAAGACATGCAGAATGCCTACTCTTTCCCTAGGAAGGCTACTATATTGATTCTACTTGATTCCTACTTTCAGAAGTTGTTCTTCAATTGATGCATAAACATAAAATATTGAGGCAGTACCTAACTAGACAGATAGTAACTCAGGTTTGAGACTCTACACTAAATGTTCAGACACTTTTTTGTGTGAAATAAAGAATATGGTCTTCATTGGCATGCACCTATGATCATCTGACCCAGCTCTCTGTCTTTAACTCTATTCAAGAACCATTTCTGAAATGTTATGGAGACTTCTCTGTCACGCGTTGTCTTAACTACCTAAGTCTCCTTCCCCAAGGACTGTGAATCTTTGGCCTCATTTTACCTTCTCTGCTCTGTATTCCCTAACCACTATGCTTCATTTCCTTATTATTCTCTATTGTTGTCCTTTGGATGCTGGCTTATGAAAGCAGTATCTGTTGAGAGGAGTAAGCTTGCATTTCCATACAAAAACAATTCCTCCACACCATAGGTTTGTTTCCAGAAAGGGTAGTACATGTTCATTCCCCACTCTTTCTCCCAGTCCTCTCACTTTTCTCACACTCTTGGTTTGGTCCTATGGGATCAGGGTCACCGTGAGAAGAACATGCGCTTTGATTGCAAAGAGTATCCCTAAGTAATTTAAGCAGAACTGACCTCTCCTTAGATTGCGGCCCAGGCCTGGCCTGTACTAATCACTTAGTACATGTTCAAACGAATAACTACATACAACTTCTGGATGAGCAACAAAAGCAGCTAATTGGTCCATGAGGGACTTGAAATTGTAACCCTGCCTCATCAGTATAAGCCTCTATATCCAAACGCCATTGTCTGGATCTTATGTGTTTCATAAACAAGCTTTCAGCACCAACAGTTTCCATGGGATAGTTCCCAAATAGCAAGTTTATTTATTTCTTTTTACCACATGTAAATAAAAATGTAAAAATACCTTAAAGTCAAAATTGAGCTCAGACAAGTATCCTTGCTTCGGGGAGAAAGTCAACCACAGACAGTGTCACTATGCAGGGACAGTCCCTGTCCTTGAGAGAGGCATCAGAGTGAGCTCTAACTACTGCAAACCTCTGTTTATTTGCTCCTAATTATAAGCCAAGAACTTGGCAAGTCTACTTGTCTGTGCGGCCTGGTGTTTACCTGCTTCAATGTCTCTGCTTCTACCACAGCAATGACATACAGAAGGCATCCAGCACCTGGCTTTACCACATTACTCATCTGAAAACACCTTCTAAATGAAATTAAAAAATGCATACACATTGGTATAAATGTGTACATTTTAGGAGGACACCCCATAGTATGGACAGTCTTCTCACCATCCATAAATCACAAGTTTCTCAATAACCCATCCCTCCCAGGAAAGGAATCGCACTGACAACTGGACAAAAGCACCTTGTCCGTTATTTACTGCACCTGGCAGAATAAACGGCCACAGGCACTTAAAACCATGAGTAAGAGTGAAGGTTCCTTTCAGTTCTAATGGTTTATTACGCTGAGACAGGACAATACCAGTAGTCCGGAGTGGGTGAAGTATTGAGAGCCATGAATGCTTAGTGAGCATTTTCTGTACGTCGGATGCTGCTAAATAACGGGTCTTTGTTCACTGAGGAAATGTCTCCTGGGAAGGCAGTGCTCTCAGCTCCACGGCCCATGGGAAAGGGAGGTTTACTGATGCTGAGTCTCACCCAAGCCCTCTGAGAGGAAACAGTAGAACTGGCTTCAAACCCAGGCAGTTTGACCCAAGACCCAAGTTCCAGGAACTTTACACTATAACCCAAACATTCAAAGCTCTTGTTTGCTACCATAAAATTTCACCTGAAAAAAAATTATTTATATCAAGTGTGTAGATTCAAGAGAAATTCTAAGATACTATTTCTGGGCTAATAGAGAATATTATAACTTCTTCACAGACTCCACTATCAAACCCTGAAAATTGAGCCCAAAAATGGAAAGGCGAGAAAAGGAATTACTGATAAATTTACCAACACTACCCACATAAGGTAAATAGCAAAATTTAATGGGAAAAAACACACACACATACAACAAACAAGCAAATACCAAAACTCTCAGTAAAGACATTTTATAGAAACCCAGCCTTGCATTTAGATTATTTCATGGAACAATCCTCGTTTACAACCGCATATAAGAATTGGAATGATCCCAAGGGTGGACCATTGGACTTGCATCTGATCATCCCAACTCATGGGATGTGCTGATGACAGAGAAGTGGGGACAGCTGCCTGGACCGCCCATCGCAGGTTCTGACTTGCCTAACCTGGTGCTGGCTCTCGCAGAGTGAGGACAGACGCAGGCCTGTGACTGATGGCCTGTTAGGCCCACACACCCTCTCTCCACCGTTAGGGGATTTCTCTTAACTGTCTCTCCCAGATCTGGAACTAAATTCGGATATTTCACTTTGAAATATTGGTTATGTTATCCATAATGGTTCCTCCCTGCGCTGAGGTGACTACAGACCAAGGACACAGACTGGGACTGCCAGGTGTGTGCCCGGCCAGGCGCTGTAATTACTCCAAAATCAGTAACTAGATTGTTAAATTAAATGTAAATAGATAAATCAGGGAATTTTGGGGGGGAGTATGAGATAGAGGGGTGTTTGTTGGTGCTGCTGCAGCTGCTTCTGCGGCTGCTATGACCCAAAACTCCCTAAAAATAATCGTAATGATCCTATTAATTACAGTGATGATGAATAATGAAATGACTGTGTGCTATTTATTTTTAGATAGATGTGTAATGGATGATAGCTTCTATTAGATATTTACATCATAATTTATGTATCAATGCATATTAACAATAATGATAACAATTGTAGTTATTTTGGCTAGACATCTCAGGATCCGCCATCCCTCTAGATTCTAGACCTGTGGGTTGCGACCCCTTTGGGGGTCGAACGACCCTTTCACAGGGGTCACCTAACACCATCGGAAAATGCAGATATTTACATCACGATGCATAACAGTAGCAAAATATCATGGTTGGGGGTCACTACCCCATGAGGAACTGTATGCAAGGGTCGCGGCCTTAGGAAGGTTGAGAACCACTGCTCTAGAATAATTATCAGCATGTTAGCCGCCCGTGGGTCACGGCCCGTGTCACCTGGAAGAAGGTCCCCCCTTTCTGCCCCCATGCCCTGCCCTGCGCCCTTGCCCACCACCACATCTGCTCAATCTCGGAGACACGTAAGCAGTTTCTTAGAACCACATCACCCAGCGAGCTGACCCTGTGACCTAGAAGCAAAGTGCGAAACAGGGCCAACAGCCAGCTGGTGACCAGGCCTTCCCGCGACTCTCCCCGCACTGTCATGCCGGGGCCTGGTTCATGCCACCTGCCAAGCAGACCCGCCTCCTCCTCCAAACGTCCCACCCAACCAGCAGGGCCATCTGGTGGTGGTGACGGGACCGGCCCTGGGCCAGGGCGGAGGGCGGCAGGGACTTGGTCCAGCACAGGCGCTGCGGGAACTACCCGGGCCTGGTGGGCAGTGCCCAGCGCACGTGGCCACCGAAGGAGGCGCCAGGCCGGGCTCGGCGCCCCGGGGACGCAGACTCCGTGTGCGCCAGGTGTGCGCCAGGTGTGCGCCAGGTGTGCGCCAGGTGGGCGCCAGGTGTGTGCCAGGTGGGCGCCAGGTGTGCGCCAGGTGGGCGCCAGGTGTGTGCCAGGAGTGTGCCAGGTGTGTGCTAGGTGTGCGCCAGGTGTGTGCCAGGTGTGCGCCAGGTGTGCGCCAGGTGGGCGCCAGGAGTGTGCCAGGTGTGCGCCAGGTGTGTGCCAGGTGTGCGCCAGGTGTGCGCCAGGTGGGCGCCAGGTGGGCGCCAGGTGTGTGCGGTGCAAGGAAGCAGCAGCTCAGACTCACGGTTACAGGTCACATCCTCGGGGGCTGCGGTCCTCTGGGCGGTGCGGACGGACGGTGCGGACGGAAGGCTCTCCAGCGGGGCCTGAAGGGCAGCCCCGGGCCCTGCTCTCCCTGGAGCGGTCCCCTCGGCGGTGACACCACGGGTGATGCCTGGGAGTCCCTGGGGCGACGCTGGGCCTGGCGGGGGGCGGGGCTCCGGGGCTGCGCACCTGCAGCGCCTGCAGGTGTGAGGGATGTGCGGCGGGAGCGCCCCCTGCCGGGCAGGAGGAGGATGCCCTGGGCTGTGATAGGTCAGGGAGGCTGGGCCTGGGGGAGGCAGAGCTCAGGGACCCGGGATGTAGGGGGATCTGTGCGTCCTGGAGGGGATGTGTGCGTCCTGGAGGGGATGTGTGCGTCCCGGAGGAGTCCAGGCTGGCTGGCACCGGTGCCTGGCGCCGGAGCCCCGCGTCCTGGGCTCACCCGGCGGTGCTGTGGTGATGCCCGGCCCCTGCCTGCACCCGTCAAGGTGCCGCCGGGCTCTGTTGGGGGGACTCTGGTCCGGAGGCTGGGCGGGCCCCCCACCCTAGGCTGGAGGTGACCGTGCACCCAGGTCCCGTCTCCCGGGCCTCCTGCTCCAGCTCCTCCCAGCGCAGAGGCGACAGGAAGACCAAGGCCAGGTGAGTGAAAGAGCATCAGCTCTTCCCGATGGGTGTTCAGGGATTCTGAGGGTACGGTCCTAAAGGTGGGGTGGCTGAAAAGAGACTCTTGCTTTCCGTGCTGCAAAATCCTGTTTGCGTCTTACTGGGCTTTGATGCCCACGGGCAAACGACCCCTTGAGTTCAGTAACACAATGTCCTCTGACCAATAGATGCCCCCAGATTGGCCAACTACCCACAGGTGGGCAGTTCCTTTTTTAAAGTTGTGAGTAAATTCCATCCTCTTTCCCACAGTGGCTGTGCCAGTCTGCAGTCCCACCAGCAGTGCCCGGGGTTCCTTCCTTTGTCTCCACATCCTCACAGGTGAGAGGTGACCCCTCGTCGTTGTCATTAATGTGCATCTCTCAGATGGTTAGGGACGTGGAGCATTTTTTTCTCAGGTCTATTGACCACAGTGGTTCTCAACCTGTGGGTCGCGAATAGCTAGCAGGGTCTCCTAAGACCATCAGAAAACATAGATATTTACATTAAGATTCATAACAGTAGCAAATGACAGTTACGAAGTAGCGACAAAAATAATTTTATGGTTGGGGATCACCACAACATAAAGAACTGCATTAAAGGGTTGTGGCCTTAGGAAGGTTGAGAACCACTGGTTGACCATCTGTGTGTCCTCTTTGGAAAAGTGCCTATTTGGGCCCCGGGCCCATTTTTGAAATTGGGTTATTTGTCTTCCTTTGGTTGAGTTGCATGGGTTCTTTATATATTTTGGAAGTTAACTCCTCATCATCGGCAAATATGTTTTCCCAGATAGTAGGCTCCCCTTTTCATTTTGGTGATGGTTTACTTTGCTGTGCAGAAGTTTTCTAGTTCAGCAATAATACGTTTTATATATGTTATATATAATATAGTATCTTCTATATGATATAAGATATACTACATAATATTTTTACCTTTTGTGTATTATATAGTACATATTATTTATAAATATTGTTTTTAAACAGCCATTGGTAGGTGATCAGGTATTGGTTTGTTACTCTTTATTTCAGTATTTTTGTGTAGACGTTTGTTATACAAATGAAGTGAAAAATATTCTTTCTAATAATGTCAGTAAAGGGCAGCTACTGTACATTGTGATTGATATTTCATTTGATTGGGTATACAATGTTTTATGTCCTTTGGGTATAGAACGTTCTAGCACAAAGAAAAGTGAAGATATTGTCAACATAAAGCAGTATTCTGGGAAGCAGTGGGGATTTCACTCTTGGTTTGCCACTGGCTAGCTCCAGGACTGAATAATTTCCATCACGGTTTAATAGTTATATTTTTTTACCAAGGTCCAATTTTGTGTAGAGAGATACCCAAATTTTATTGGCCAATCTGGGGCCATCTATTGGTCAGAGGACATTGTGGTACTGAACTAAAGGGGACTGTTTGCCCATGGGCATCAAAGCCCAATAAGACACAAACAGGATTTGGCAGCACAGAAAGCAAGAGTTTCTTTTCAGGAAGTGGCCCGCACTAGAGACACAGGTGAGCTAATGCTCAGACCTGCTCCTGATGGGTTATGTAGGGGGAAAATCATCAATTGTGATGATGAAGGTTGATAGGGTGGTGGTCTCTACTGATTGGTGGGTGCTAGGGGAGGGGATCATTAGTCATTGCTGCTGGTCCTGACACCAGCCATGGCATGGCTTGTCTGGTTTTGCTGCTTTTCTGGGCCTGGAGCTGAAACACACCAGAGGCCTAGATGTTATCTCTACTTGAACCAACACTCTGCCTGAGGAATCAGCAGAGGCTTTGTTCTAAGACTACTTGATGCTGATCAGAATCTCATTGTCCTGAGGGCTTAATGATTAACTGTGGATTTTCAACAGAGAAGGAGGCAGGTAAGTCAGCTGCCAGGTGAGGCCAGTTTCAATCAAAAGGAGGAAAAGGAGAAAAGGTTACCTTGAAGAAATGACATTTTTACAGGGCTTCAAATGGGTCCTCCTAATTTATACTCTTACCAAGAGTACACCCTGTAGGGAAGGATTATACCCTTAAAGCAACGAGATATCATTACCAGAAGGACTCCCAGGTGGGCAGACAATAAGATGGATTTCCACTTAGGCTGGCCAGTGCTATCCTAATAGCCTTAGTTTCCTTAATGTCCTAAAAATTGGTTTATTCTATTTACTGGTACTTTATGGCTGCTATTTTTTAAAAATATATTTTTATTGATTTCAGAGAGGAAGTGTGAGTGGGAGAGAGAGAGAAACATCAATGATGAGGGAGAATCTACACTAATAAAAGAGAAAGAGGCAAATTGACTATCTTTGTGACACCCATCAGCCAATCAAGAGTGAGTATGCAACTTAACACACCAAAGATGGCAGGTTAATTTGCATACATGGGCGCTGAGTGGTTTGAGTTCCAGGAACAGCCTCGGGACCCAGGGACCCAGGCCGCTCCAAGGCTGTAGGCCCAAGGGTAGGCCCTGAGCTGACCTGTATGAGTGCTGACCAGTAGTATGGACGTGTGTAACCATAGACAGCCTCGTTTATGGTGCACAGTACAAAGACATGAAATTATCTTCTCTTGTGGCTGACAGAATGTTCACTACTCTTTCCTGGCTTTTGGGAGTAAGTGAAATAAAAGGAAAGCAGAGATACTGTCAACTACGTTTTGAAAGGGCAACCTTGGAGTGGTGGGGGTTAAAGGAAGAGGTTCAGCAGAGGGGTCGGTATTGGTTATATAAAGCATTAAATAAAATTTCAGTGAAGGCTTGTAATAAAACCATTCCTCCTTCTCCCTTAATGGTAATGCTCGGTGAGAAGAGAAGCAGGTAAAAATATAAAGCAATCCATTTGTGGACATTTCTATCTGATAGATGCTATTTTCTTGATGAAGCAGTATTTCAGTTAATCTGGTAAGAGTGAAGGGGATTATACAGTTTATCTTAAAATTTAATGAACTTCACATTCAAGTAAACTATGGGACTTATATAAAAATCACAGAAACAGATGGATAATTTTATAAACTTACATAATATATTTTGTGGTATTGGATTAAAACCCAATTTGTGGTATTGGATTAAACTCCCTGCAATGACATTAGCTGGATAAATCTAGTCATTGAACGCATTTGTCACAATTGCCTCTTTGGGTCCATGGGTACAGGGAAGATCCTCATTCTCATAATAGAATACCCCAACCAAATGCCAGAAATTGCGCAGCGAGTGGGGAAGATGGGATTTGAATTTTTTGTCTTCTTCCAGATGAAGAGTGAAATTCCACAATCTTATTTCTTACCTTCACAGGTTGCCATTCTTTTTTTAAAAAATATATTTTATTGATCTTTCACAGAGAGGAAGGGAGAGGGACAGAGAGCTAGAAACATCCATGAAGAGAGAAACATCAATCAGCTGCCTCCTGCACACCTCCTCCTGGGGATGTGCTCACAACCAAGATAGATGCCCTTGACCAGAATCAAACCTGGGACCTTTCAGTCCGCAGGCCAATGCTCTATCCACTGAGCCAAACCGGTTTCGGCCACAGGTTGCCATTCTTAAAGAAGCTTCTCATCTCCCGAAAAGGACTAGTTGGTCAATAAAAATTGCGCAGAACAACTGCTTCCTATTTCCCTCCAAGGAGAAAGTAACTAAAATGAGTCTCACACTATACCTGTCTTTTACAGCTGGTACCGCATGCGGTTCAGCAGTTTAGATTCCATTTATCTGTGTGCTGCTCAGCAGAGATTAGCATTTTAAAAAGTGTAACAGGTTAGCAGGATCGCTTATGAAAGAAGATCTGAAGAAAGAGTCTGAATTGTCCTTAAATTTCCATGGGAGCTTTTTAAATGCTGATCCGCTGGCAGGTGCTTGCTTACTTCCTATTGCTCCTGGACTAAAATATACCTTACTTTGGTTTTGTACGCAACAATTCAAAGACGTGCTAGACACAACATTGGAAAGCCTATGAGAAGATAAACAAATGCAAGGCACCAAATGTTGCTTCTTTGGCTGGAAATTTTGCATGGAGCATGCAAGATCGAAATGAGATCAGGAATGGGTAAGGTTTGCACCGAAAACAAAACAAAATTCCCCAAACCAAAAATACCTCACAAAAAAACAAACAAACAAAAACAACAAAAAACAAACAAACAAACACAATTGCTGACTTTCAGAATAAACAGGAAAGGTGAATTTTGTGAGAATATGTTCTCATATCTTCACTGTCTCCCTTCAGGTCCTCTGACTTGACCATTCTGTGATCATGCAGTCTTTAAGCAAATGAAATTGGCATTTAAGCATTTCTGAAGAAAACACTCTGTTAAGGTGATTGGAAAGCTATATTGGAAGGAATTTTTTTTCCCCAAAGATTGGAGTGTAGGATGAAAGCATTAGCTGTCACCACTTCTGTCAGCTCTTTGTGTCAGCTTACTTTTGTCAAAGCAACAGTGAGGAGGAATATAGAGGCAACCTGGGGGGTGAGTGGGGGTAGCAATTTGAATCTGTGCCAGTGACCCTGTCCTAGTGCACATTCTTGCTAGCCTATAATTAAGTCACCGCCCTTCCTTAGGCAATCTTCTGTTTTCCTGGGTGCTCCCAGTTTGCAGGGGCCACAGGCTGGGAATTTGGCAGCTTGGCTGGCAGGAGGGGTGGTGGTGATGGAGGGTGGGGGGGGGAGGACGATGTCACTCACTGGTGCCACCCAGGCCAGGCATTTAGATACAATATAACTTCCCCATTCTAACTGACAGTGTGGCTTTTCCGCCCCCAAAGCCCAGAAGTAATGAAACAGAATTTAGAAATATATGTAGGGGGTGATCTCACTGTACTGGCTGTTCAGCCTTTGGGTTTTCCAATTTCCTGAGCCAGCAGCACTGTTTTTTTTTTTTTTGTTTTGTTTTGTTTTTATTTTTATTTTTTTAAACTTATAGCCATTTTCAGGGACTTTAATGACTTCAATGTCTTTAAGGCTCGTAACCATGGCTTTACTATCGCCAGCTTTCTCTAAATTTCTGCAGAACACATTCAGGTAAGCAGACTGATTGGCCGGCTTAGCGCTGCCTTAATGAAAGGGTGTTTCCTGAATTTCTGAGTACTCCTTGTGTATTTTCTGGCCGCCTGGTGAATCCTGGAACAGTGGTTTCTTTGTGTACACATGTATACACACAGTTTTTCACGTCTATTTTAAATATGAAATAAATGTCAGCTTATCCCAAGTAAATGATCTGGGATCCAGGTTGGATAATCTTAGAAAACTTGTGGCTGGAGGAAATGGGCTTTCGTGGTATCTTAAGAAAAGACATTCAAGGACTCACACCTGCGAGAAGTTTCAGCGGAGTGGCAAGGTTTATTGGCGTGAAAAGAAACGAGATGCACTCGGGGGTGTAGAGATGTGGCAGGCTCTAGTAGCAACTGCCCTAAGGTCCCTGCTAATCCTCCATATAGGGATCTTCTTGGTTTGGGGAACAAGCAGATTGACCCTCAAACTATCCAATCTCTTTCCTGATTCCTCCTGGGGCTGTGCTGGGCCCTCCCCCTGCCCAGGGTTTTCTGGGGTTTTCTGCCCTTATCCTACCTTATCCCTTCCTCAGGTTTTGCTGACATAATCTTCTCCCCCGCATGGTGCCCATTTTGGCTCCTACTAGACACGCCTCTCAGTTCTGCTTCGTTATCTGACTTCTGCAGGGGGCTCAGTCTAAGGACCATCTTGGCTTCTGCCCAGCAAAGGAATTTGCCCTCCCTGTTTCTCTCTCCCCTCATGCATGGGAAGGGATGAAGTGTTTCTGGCCTGATTGGAAAACTGTCCTTCCTCCCTACAGGCAGATTAATGTTTCTGTGACAAAGGATGCAGCTGTCCCCTGGGTGTCTGTGAAGCTGTAGCCTTCAGTCATAATGAGGCTTAGCAAGTGTAGTTCCCTTCTCTTTCATTAATACCTGACTAGCTACATATGCTAACTCTTTCATGAATACCTGACT
>JAAGEH010002531.1:72193901-72283139 GCA_011751065.1 Lasiurus cinereus
TTCATGAATACCTGACTAGCTACACATGCTAACTCTTTCATGAATACCTGACTAGCTACCTAGGCTAACATTTTGATAAGGATTTGAAATGATTGTGTAATGAGAGGAAGCGAACATACTTTCCAAGTGAAGTGGTCTTTCATAAAACCATTCCATGTGTGATCTGGAAAGAGAAAATTTCAGCTCATCTTCTTAGCTAGCAGAAGCAGATAGTTTCTTGTGTGGTTTGCTTAGTTTTAGGACACGGGCCCTCTCCTCCGCCTCCTCAAGATGAACTGCAATTTGTAAAGGGGGTAACTATGTCCTTCACTAGCGGTTGCATGCACAGTCAGGATCCAGTGGTGGTTAAGGGTCCCAGTTCTGACCAAGGAAATGTAGAGAAACCTGCCGGAAGTGGTGGTCTCCTGGGAAGGCTTTGATTTCTTGGCAGTGAAGGGGGGGGTATGGCTTTCTTGGGGAGCCCCTCTTCAGCCGTAAGCAGGAGCAGAATGCCTGAGACCGCCGTGGCCATATTTTGGCCACGAGACAAGCATGAGAATGAAAGGTCAACAGGCTAAGAGCAATGACCTGAGAGGAGAAAGTGCCCGTGGCCTTGACACTATTCTTGAACAGCTAACCACATGGGAAACTGCCTATTTGGGGACCTCCCAGGTAGGAAAAAGGAACCTTTACTTCATTAAGACAATATTAGTTTAGCTTCCTATTCTCTGAGCCTGAGAATATCCCTAATACAAATAGCTTCTCTTAATCTCACTATATAATCTTTAATTTTTAAAAAATATATTTTACTGACTTTTTACAGAGAGGAATAGAGAGTTAGAAACACCGATGAGAGAGAAACACAATCAGCGGCCTCCTGCACGCCTCCCACGCGGGATGTGCCCACAACTAAGGTACGTGCCCTTGACTGGAATCAATCCCGGGAGCTTTCAGTCCGCAGTTCGATGCTCTATCCACTGAGCCAAACCGGTTTTGGCAATCCCACTACATTTTAATTTAATTTTAAAATATATATTTTATTGATTTTTCACAGAGAGGGAGGGAGAAGGGATGGAGAGCCAGAAACATCGATGAGAGAGAGACATCGATCAGCCGCCTCCTGCACGCCCCCCCAATGAGGATGTGCCTGCAACCAAGATACATGCCCTTGACTGGAATCGAACCCGGGACCTTTCAGTCCACAGGCTGATGCTCTATCCACTGAGCCAAACCGATTTTGGCCATCCCACTATATTTTAATTTAATTTTAAATGAAATAACTTTTTGTAGGGTTCTATCAGTTTTCATAGCTGCGCAGATTCATGCAGACACTGCCACCATCAGGAGACAGAACCTCTCCATCAGTCCCAGCTCTCCCTGCTGTCCTTGTAGTGACCACCTCCTCCTTCGGTTTTCTGAGATCTGTTTTCTGTCACTCTACCAGGACACTTGCCTTTCTGAGAATGTCATGAACATGGAAATGTGTCATTCGTAACCTTTGACACTGGCTTATTTCACTCTCAGAAGGTTTTGCAGATCACTCAATACATTGCATGTATTAAGTTCTTTTTTACTCTTGAGTCCATTGCATGGATGAAGCAGTGCTTAACCCTTTGCAGGACATGGGATTGTTTCCAGTTCTGGAGGATTATGAGTAGAGCTGCTGAAAACACTTGTGAAAAGTTTTTTTTTTTTTTTTTTGTGTGTGTGTGTGTGTGTGTGTGTGTGTGTGTAGACATATGTTTTCACTATTCCAGGGCAAATAGGACTGGGAGGATTGGGTTATATGGTAAATATATTGCTCTTTATAAGAGATTGTCTTCTACAATGACTATTGCAGTTTGCATTCCCACACCAGTGTATGAGAGTTCCACTTGACCCACAACAACACCAGCACTTGATAGTGTCAGAATTTTAAAATTTAAAATCCTTTTAGAGTATAGTAATCATCACATATCTCTTCATTTAAATAGATCATCTTTCATTTTTCATCAATGTTTTTTTTTAATTTTTTATCATTCAGATATTAGATTTATACCTAATAATTTTATATTTTTGAAGACATAAATATTATTTGTTTAGTTTGTTTTTTTAAAAAATTGTTCAAATTTTCAATTGCTGGTATATAGAAATACTGGTGCCCCTGCACATGAATCCATGTGCGAGTAGCTCACTGCCACCTGCCCACCACTGCTTGTAGCTCTCTGCCATGCATGTAGCTTATTGCCCTGCCCTCCTGCTGATCGGTCGTTACATGTCATGGCATAAGGACCATTTGCATATTACCTCTTTGTTATATAGGATGACCGATGGGTGTTTTCTTTGTATCTAATGACCTTACTCAAGTCACTAAGTGGTTCTAGGAGTTTATAAAAATATTTCTTAGGATTTAAAAAAAAACATAGATAACCATGCTATCTATAAATAGGAAGAGTTTTACTCTTTTCCAATCTGTAAGATTTTAATTTCTATTTCTTTCTTTATCACACTTGGTAAGATGTTGAATAAAATGCTGAGAGTGGACACCCTTACCTTCTTCCCACTGTTAGGGGGTAAATCATTCAGTTTTTCACATTTAAGTAGTATATTAGCTAAAGGTTTTTTAATAGACACTTTTTGTATTAGGTTGGAAAAGTCCCTTTCTACTTTGAGTTAGCTGAGAGTTTTTATAATGAATGGATTTTTTAATTTTGCCAAATGCTTTTTCTGCATTACATGATATAATGTGTTTGTGTTTCTATACAGTGAATGTGGTGTATTTATAGTGATTGATTTTCAAATATTGAAACAGTCTTCCATTCTATGGATTATTTGATTATTCCCCACTTGGTTGTGGTTAATATTCTTTTTATATGTTGCTAGGATTTAATTTTGCTAAGCATTTTTGCCTCTTTATTCATGAGGAATATTGGTAGGTAATTGTCTCTTTCTATCCTGTCTTTACCCAACTTTAGTGTCATATTAATTCGTGCTTCATAAAATGAATTAAGAAACCTGTCTACCTTCCTCTGAAAGATGTTTTCTAGAATTAGTGTTTTAAAAAATATTTGGTAGGAATCATCAGTAAAATGATTGAGACCTATAGATTTATTTTTCAGAGGTTTTACAATGGGTTTCACTTCTTTAATAGTTTCTATTTCATTTTGGGTGGGTTTTGGTAGCTTATAATTTTCACAGAATTAGGCCATTTCATCTAAATTGTTGAATTATGTTCATAATGTTGTTTATAGTATTCCCTTATTGCCATTTGAGTCTTTGTGCTCTATAATGATATTCATTCTTTTACTCCCCCTGCCTTTTATTTTATGTCTTCTTTTTTTTTTCTTGGTGAGTCTGCTAGAACTTTATCAATTTTATTATTTTCCCCCCAAAGAACTGGCTTTTGGACTCATTGATTTTCTCTAATATATATATATATTTTTGTTATTGTTCTCTATCTCATGGATTTCTAATTTATTTTCATTATATACTTTCTACTTTCTTCGGCTTTATGTTGCTCTCTTTAATCTTTCAGAGTAAAAGCTTTGGTTAAAGATCAGAGTTTTTCTTTTCTACCACAAGCATTTAACACTATAAATTTCCCTTTAGGCACTACATCACCTGTATCAGATAAATTATGAAAATAAGTATATTCATTTCCATTTAGTTCAAATTACTCCCTAATTTCCCTCGAGGCTTGTTCTTTGGATTTTGATAATCTCACTCATATGTGGAATCTAATGAACAAAATAAAAACTGATGAAAAAAACAGATCCAGAGGCATAAAAGTATTGAATAGACTGAAGAACCTTAGAGAGAAGGTGGGGGTAGGTGGGTGAGAGCAGATCAACCAAATAAATTGTATGCATATATGCGTAACCCATGGACACAGACAATAGGGTGATAGAGGCCTGGGGTGAGGGGCAGAGGAAGGTTGTCAGGGGTCAATGGGAGAAAAAAAGGGGACATACATAATACTTTCAACAATAAAGATTTAAGAAAATGGTTAGTTTAGGTCCCAAGTCTGTTGGAGATTTTAACCTGGTATCTTTTAGTATTGATTTTAGTTTAATTCCTTTTTAAATTGACACCAACTTTGAAGTAATTTGAATGCAGATTCCATATTTTATTATTTTTTCCCAAAATTACAACTCATTTTATGACATTTTTATTTGTTGTTGTTGCATTTATTAAAATTAATGTTTTGAAGCTTGCAGAAAATTTTTGACAGAAGCAAACCATTATTTATTGGGAAAAGCATATTTATTTGTTTAGAAAATATTTAAATTTTGTAATACTAATGATAAAGTCAAGAAAAATGAACAGTTTTGAGAATGATACAGCTGTCCCTATCTATAAAGTTTATGCTTACCATATACTATAGACATAAGCTGCCAGGTGGCATCCTATCTACTAAAGAGGGAATATGTAACTGACCATCACTCCATCACAAAGATGGCTGCACCCACAGCTGAGGCCAAGTTCCCATAAGGAGCCTTAACAAGCAATCAGAAGAGACCTGAGGCTACGTCCTCCCCTGCCCCTGTGGGGCTTGACAGGGGACCTCAGGCGGTGTCCCCCACCCAGCAGGGCTTGATAGGGGATCTCAGGCCATGCCTCCCCTCTCCCTCTCCCCCCCCCCACACTTGTCAGGGCTTGCTAGGGGACCTCAGGCTGTGCCATCCAGCAGGACTTGACAGGGGATCTCAAGGTGTGCTTCCAGTCTGGTGCTGGGCTAGGGGACCTCAAGCTGCTCACCCCTCCCCACCACCAGGTGGGGTTTCACAGGGGTCCTCAGGCCATGCCCCCCATCCTGGTGCTGAGCCAGGGAATCTGAGGCTCCACCCCCTACCCGGCAAGGCTTGACAAGTGTGGGACTGGCCGGGTCTGGATCCCACCCAATCGGGGGAACCAGGACTGGATAACACTATTTAATTTTTTTTTATTGTTTAAAGTATTATATATGTCTCCTTTTCCCCCCAATCGACCCCCATTTCTGCCACTCCCACCCCCAAGAGCATGCCCCCACCGCCCCAGTGTCTGTGTCCATTGGTTATGCTAAGATGCATGCATGTAAGTCCTTTGGTTGATCTCTGTTCCTCTCCCCTGCCCCTTATCTCTGGATCTATTTCTGTTCATCAGTTTATGTTGATCATTATATCACACATATGAGTGAAACCATGTGCTCTTTTAACATTTAGGGCCCAGGCTTTTTTTTATGTGTCTGATCTCTAAACCAAAGATCGGGAATCAAATTTCTTATTTATTCATCATCTTATTTTTATATAAAAAGGTCCTGATTCTCTTATATTTCCCAGTGCTACAGCGGTTGGACGTGATGTCAGATTCATATGTATTGTTTCCCCAGTGATCTTAGTGAAAGGTTAGCAAAGGATGTGATGTTCACATGTAGTGACCTTGCAAAGGAATTCGTGCTATAGCCCCAAACACCAGTCATTTGTTATTGGGAGTGAATCATAAATTTTACCTGGCAGATGGAAGATGGTTGGGGATGATGGTGCAGCCTGCAGACCACCTATCTCAGCTGACTTAACCAATGACATCATTCCACTTCCTACTGTCCAGTTATATTTGTTCTGAATCTCTGATCAGCGCATGCCAGCTCCAGAAGATACTTTTTCAAATGACCTGAATCATGACTAATGACATTTATGTCTGAATTTTTCATCTGTCCTGAATGATAAATAGAGGTTGAAGTTGATTAACATTTGCAATATGACTTCCCAGTTCCTTGGGAGAAATAACCAAGTCATAATTCATTGAAGAGGACCTGGTGTTTCTTATGTGCTTTAGATGATCTCTCTCTCTCTTTTTTTTTTATGAATTTGCATCTTTGTTTATAAGAGAAGCCCCAATGAATAAGACACATTATTTATTTAGTAACCTTTTCTAAAATTATGATGTTAATATGAATGAAGGACATTTCGGTAGCACTCATAGCTGCTGAGTGGAGCATGCTAATTAGGTTTCATGATTGATTGGCTTCTCCAGACAAACATAAATGAATCAGGGAAAAGAAATGACCTGGTTTCTTTCTGTCCAGGAGAGAAACCATTATGGAAAAATTGGAAAGGTTTATGCCAGCACGCATAAACTTTCCACAAATAGAGGCAATGTATTAATCAGAGATTTTCAACCTTTTTCATCTCGTGGCACATATAACCTAATTACTAACATTCCGTGGCACACCAAAAATATATTTTTGGCTGATCTGACAAAAATACAAAAAATATAATTTTGATTTTTGCACATCAGATGGCTATTGTTGTGTTGACTATTGCCTTTTTTTTTTTTTAATTTGCCAATCTAAGAGAAAAGAGGCCAGTGTCCCTGACTAAATAGACAGGTATTGCATGCAATAAAGACTCTTGTGGCACATCAGTTGAAAAATAGCTGGTATTAATAATAGTGAAACAGGGGGCCATGAAGCTCAATATTATTATTACTTTTATTATTACTGATTTGCCATTTATGTCTGATACAAAAGTGATTATTCTTTCATCTTGCAAACAGCATTTAGTGAGAGAGACACACTCTGTATAGTAAAGATTCATGCACTAAAGTTGAGAATACAAATAGTTACCAAGTTAGGAGGAGTCTATGGGGACATGAAAACACTAAAAAAAAACAGACACTGGACACTCAAGAGAGACCTGGAGGGTGAGTGGGAGCTTAGCAGCTCTTCTGTGCATGCCTGGTGAGCCTTTTTTTTTTCCTTTAAATATATTTTATTGATTTTTTACAGAAAGGGAGAGAGATAGAGAGTTAGAAACATCGATGAAAGAGAAACATCAATCAGCTGCCTCCTGCACACCCCCTCCCACTGGGGATGTGCCTGCAATCAAGGTACATGCCCTTGACCGGATTCGAACCTGGGACCCTTCAGTCCACAGGCCAACGCTCTATCCACTGAGCCAAACTGGCTTCATCCTGGTGCACCTCTCTTTATCTCATGCAGTCAGGTCACAGTGCCTTTCCCATTCTCCCCTCCCCATTCAGAGGGATCCCAATCACAGTTCCCCAATCTATGTTGTCTGACTAACCTGGGGACAAATACCTCACAATCTTATGTTGACACAATCATGGCATTTAATTTGCAGGCCAACTGCTATTTATCTGAAGCTGAGAACATCATTTCCTTTATAAAATTTTCTTGATTTTAACTGCAAAGTGCAAGTTCTTTTTCTTCTCTAATCTAAAGGGATGGCTAGGGGCACCTCTCTCACCCGTTTCCCCATGTAATAAAGAAAAATCTAAAAAATGGACAGCATTCACTAATTGAAGAGCAGGCAGTGCTTCATCTCTGGGGCCCCGGAGGTGTGTGGTCTTTGCACATAGAAATTGTGTTCACGTTATGCTTTTCAAGCTGAGTATACTTAGCCACACAAAGCCCAGAAGATGCAAGACTATCTTTAAGAGCATTGATTTCATTTAAATATTTATGAAGAGTTAATTAGAATACAAAATTTGCACCCGCTTTTAAAGGTTATACTAGCACTGTAAATATTTCAAATTATAGAAGGCACTTTGGGGATATGCCCTGAGGTTCCCAGAGAGCTGCATTACATTTTTCAGGCCATGAACTCCACGGAAAAGATTAGGAGAATTATCCCAGATGCTTCTTGACTTAACAACAACAGTCTAGATATTTGTATCTTCCCCTCCATCCCTTGTTTTAACTGACCTCTCTGCTTCTTCTCTGACAATGTTGACCCTTTTCCTCTGTGGTATGACCAGACGCTAGTGTAGGCAAAACCTGGCTTCAGAGTCATTGCTGTGGACTCAGGCACAAATTAAGAAATGTGTCATTGCGAGTCCTGGAATTCAAGTTAGAAAAATCCAAGTAGATGTTACAGTTCTTCTCAAGCATCTGATATGAAAAACCTTGCTAAGGATTTCAGTGTTGTTCTCTGTAAGTTTTCTTGTCTCTGACTATCCTTCCAACAATCTATTAAGAAACTACATATAAGCATATTTACTTGATTTCTAAAATTTCCCAAAGCTGTCTACTAAGTAGACCTGTGGATTCAAATTGTTATTTTTTTCAATAATGGCTCATAACCGTATGGTTACAAGTCATTAATTCCTCATGCCTATAAATTTGAAGTAAAAATTAAAGATTGTGACATTAAACCCAGACAGAGGTTGAAATCTGAAACGTGAACCTAGAACAGGGCGTGCTATCAGGAAGATATGGTTATATACACAACATCGGATGAAAATAAAATGAAAAGAAATCCATAATGTGTACTTTTTCACAGTCCTTGGTACATACTCTTTGTGAAGAAAAAAGTTGAGATAAAAAAAAAAAAATCCAGAAAATTGAGACTGGGAATGCAACCAAACGACTCATTCCCTGAAAAAAAGTAATAAAAGGTAAATATAGACTTAAGTAATATCAGATGGCAGTGTAGGTGTAGCTGCCTTAGTATAATATGTCGGTTTAAAAATTCAAATTGCACGTTGAGATATAGTTGCAATCCTTTCACTGGGGCATTATCTTCCTTAGTAATCGGTATCCAGAATCAAGCAATTTAGGAAAATTGTTTGTTCCTGGGGTTTAAGCGATTAAATAATTACTCTTGATACAAAAAATGTAAGTGTTCATGGGTAAATTAGCACTCAAGTGAAAAGTTTTTCCTAACAAGTTAATCATCTTCTAATAATGTAAACAAGCTTCCTTAAATTATTTTTCCTCTGGTTTATTTTTTTAATCCTTCTACTTGCATGCCAGAATTTCTTAACTGACGCATATCTATCTCTGTGTCATTCCTATCATTAACAGCTTTCACTATCAAATCTTTGTTGGCCTGACTATGATGTGCTGTCTCTGGACTCAGTTGGGTAGATTGGCTCATTTAATTAGAAGAATCAGCCATGGTTTTCTTCAAATTGTTGGGAAACTTTAAGGTCCTGTCTTAATGACACTGACCAAGGAGTAGTTTTGACCCAGGCATTTGAGTAACTATTCAGTTGGCAAGTTGCAGATCAATGATCATGCCTTCTCCTTTCTCACCATTCCTTTTTGAGATATAATTGACATATTACGTTCATCTCAGGCATGCTGCATATAGCAATGACCTGATATGTGTATATATTGGAAAATGATTATCATGTGAAGTCTAGCTCACAGCATAATGATTCACACTGTTTCCAGAGAAACGTTGTAACTTCAGCAGAAGGGACTGTCCTGCTTGTCAGATTCCAGTCTTTGTGAGGCTCTCCAGACTCAGCTTCCATCATCCCACTCTCAGCGGGCCAGCCCCCCTGACTGTGCTGCTAACTAACTCTCCGTGATGACTCAGGGCTTCCGAAGTGATGCCCATCCGTCGCCTCTGACAACCGTGTCCTTCCTGCTCACATATTTTCGGAGCCTCTGTGTGCCCATCAGTCCCTGTGGAAACATTTGCTTGACATCTGTAAGCAGACTTAGTGCCCCTAACTGTCTTGCTACCTACTGCTGTTAGTATGATATTCATTATAAATTATAAAAATTATATATATATATAATATCTTTTAAAGATATATTTTGTTGATTTTTAGAGAGAGGAGGGGAGGAGAGAGGAATAGAAACTTTTGTGATGAGAGAGAAATATTGATGGGCTGCCTCATGCACGCCCCCTAATTAGGAATGAAGCTTGCAACCCGGGTATGTGCCCTGACTGGGAACTGAACAATGACCTCCTGGTTCAAAGGTCACTGCTCAACCACTGAGTCACACTAGCTGGGCTATTTATATACCTTTAATTAGACTATTGGTCTATGAAGTCAGGAACTTTGTTTTATTCTTTCTGCAACAGTAAGAAAGAGTACTTGTCTTTGGCAAGTAGTATAGAAAGAATTTTTTTCTGACACTTCAGTATGTAAATATGCAGAAAATTTCCAAGTTGATATAATCAGCACATGTATTCACAACCCACGTTCAATAATTTTTACATTTGCTATATTTGCCTGATCTATATTATCACCTATAACTTTCTCTGTCTGTATATATGTATATGTATATGTATATTTTTATTATATCCATCAACAAGTAAGTTTCAGGTATCATGATATTTTACATATAAATATTTAAATTGGTATCTCCTAAAAATAAAGCCTTTGGCCTACAAACCCAATTATCCTTTTACGCCTAACAAAAAGAACCCAATTCCAAATATCACCTAACACCTAGTTCCTAATGATCATTTCCCCAGCTGTCCCAAACATGACTTTACCCGTAAAGGGTTTTATACAACCAGCTCATTACTAAAATTTTAAACCCAATAGGTGAATCCTGTAACTCAGTCATTGACACAGCTTTCTTGTTTCTGTAGGGAGAGAAGCGTGGAATGTGTGTTTGAGATGTGACATTCTGTATGTTGAAATGTCATTCTAAGGCTGACAGTGAAGGCAGTTGGCATGCAGCGCAGAGGATGAGGATGATAATTGAAAGAGCTTCCTTAAAGCAGCGCCATAGCTGCACCGGCACCTCCTGCAGCCACAGAAAAGCCTCAGAAAGCAGTCCCCCTGGAAGAGAGTGGCTTCCTCAGTCAGGCCTCATAGTTCAGCGGTTCTCAACCTGTGGGTCGCGACCCCCTTGAGGGTCAAACGACCCTTTCATAGGGGTCGCCTAAGACTATTGGAAAACACCTGTTTCCCATGGTCTTAGGAACCAACACACCGCTCCTCGGTGTAGCAAAGTGTAGCAATGTAGTTTACTGTTGTCATATGAAGACTGTTGCCCATGCTACACCACGATTCAAGACCAAATTTCATTTATTTGTCATTAGAAATAAATATTTCACAATCTATAATTACATATTGTCTTTGTGATTAATCCCTATGCTTTAATTATGTTCAGTTTGTAACAAGGAAAATACATCCTGCCTATCAGATATTTACATTACAGTTCATAACAGTAGCAAAATTACAGCAATGAAGTAGCAACGGAAATCATTTTATGGTTGGGGGTCACCACCACATGAGGAGCTGTCGAACTCTCAGGACATTTTCAGCGATAGCTCACCTGAAATTGCGTACTGCAGCCCACATTCTAGATCGTGGCCATCTGTGGATGGCTGAGGAGAAATGGTTAAGGGATCCACGCATGTGACACCGTGTCGCTTTGAAGGGAAGGATCCTGTTTGTTCCCAGAATTTTCCATTTTAGCTCCGATATAGCCTTTGCCATCCTCAGGGGGATGCTCTTTGTGGTTCTCCTTTTGTTATTTTCCCTGCGGTTCTTTCTCATTCAAAGTGGAAATTGCCATCACGTGGTAACCCTGCTAGAAGAAAGTACCTCATTAGCAGTATTTTCCACAGACATCAAAACAGGATAAATGGAAGCCGGAATGATCTAGAACCAAAGATCAGTAGTGAAATTGCATGATCTAAAAATAATTCGGCTCAGGTTGTGGAAGCATTAACCTTGGGGTGATGACTTTGGAAAAATCACGTCACTTCTCTGCCCTTCAGTTTCCTCATTTGTATATGGAAGTAAAACACTATTTCCCAGAATTATTGCAAGGAAGAAATCTGATGAGGCCTGTCTATGAGTATTCTGTGAACTAAAGCAGCATCTAATAGAGATCAAAATATTATTGATTTCTTTCTGGGGACCTAGAGTCATTTTCCATCAAATCTATTATAGTCCTGAGGCATGAAGAGGAGTCTAGCTTGTTCCCTTTAAAAATGTGCACCCAAACCAAGCTAAACTGC
Organism: Lasiurus cinereus; assembly: GCA_011751065.1. Taxonomy (NCBI): domain Eukaryota; kingdom Metazoa; phylum Chordata; class Mammalia; order Chiroptera; family Vespertilionidae; genus Lasiurus; species Lasiurus cinereus. Next base: position 72,205,580 of record JAAGEH010002531.1, read on the forward strand.
ATCAGTCATTTTATTTTATTTTAAATATATTTTATTGATTTTTTACAGAGAGGGATAGAGAGTTAGAAACATCGATGAAAGAGAAATATTGATCAGCTGCCTCCTGCACGCCCCCCACTGGGGATGTGCCTGCAACCAAGATACATGCCCTTGACTGGAATCGAACCTGGGACCTTTCAGTCCGCAGGCCCTCCCTCTTTCGATTAAGGCTGAATTCCACCACCGGCATTCTTGGTTCTCCAGCTGGCAGGTAACAGATCATGGGACTTAGCTTCCCCAATCGTATGAGCCAGTTTCTGTACCAAACTTCCTGTTATCTCTTCCTGTTATCCCACCATTTACAGTGGTACCTCGAGATACGAGTGCCCTAACATACGAGATTTTTGAGATACGAGCCGTCAAGCGAGCGATTTTGCTTTGAAATACGAGCAACATTTGAGATCGGAGTCATCGCGCGGATCGGTCGGCTGCACACGACACACCAGTTTACCATAACTCGAGCGTCTCATAGTTTCCCACGCCTCAAAGTTACGGAACAAATTAAACTCGTATCTCGAGGTACCACTGTACTTCTCTAGAAACCCATCAGCATAGCCAGATCCTTTAATGGGCCTTATATTGGACCAGGAGTAAAGGTCCTTCAGGTGGACTTTCATGTTTGTCCTTGCTGTGTTCCTTTTCATTACCACCCTCCTTTATGAAATGAGGAGGTTAACCTAGACCAGTGTTTTTTCAGCTTCCTGCCATGACCCATTACTTGATCAAATGAAGTAGGAAACAGATTCATTTCTGGGGGGGAAAAAAAGCCCACAAACTTTTATTTTCATGTTTTCCTTGTATGCCATTTTGTTGAATATATTTATAAAATATATTCCTAGTGGAGAGGAATGGGCACCTATTCTTTAAAACTCGGCTTCAGCCAAGACTGGTTTGGCTCAGTGGATAGAGCGTCGGTCTGCGGACTGAAGGGTCCCGGGTTCGATTTCGGTCAAGGGCATGTACCTTGGTTGTGGGCACATCCCCAGTAGGGGGCGTACAGGAGGCAGCTGATCAATGTCTCTCTCTCATCGATGTTTCAAACTCTCTATCCCTCTCTCTTTCTGTAAAAAAAAAATCAATAAAATATATTTAAAAACAAACAAACAAAAAAACTCTGCTTCATCCCATTGTCAACGTTGTTGCAGGCTCCCAAATTGCCTTTTCCATCTTCCTGTCAAAGCCCAAGCTTCCCGTTGCGGACCACGTTTTCCTCCTGCCCGCACTGCCTGCTACCCCAGCACTGTCTGCTCTGAGTTTGCTTCTGGATTCCCCAACTGCTTCTTTCTTCCTTTCCTCTTCCTCTGACCTCTATCCATGGGGCATCCTGCAAGCAGGCTCCCTCTCCATAGTCCTCCATCGAAACACCATTCAAAAAAACCCATGCTCCACTCGTTTCTCACCTGACACCTAGATAATGACTCTCCAGCATCTCCTAGCAGATGTTTCAGTGCCAGCACTGGTTGAATTTCCCGTGCTTTCCCTGAAATATGTTTTCCTTCCTTTGCAGGGTCAATTTAAACATGATAGCTTAGAGATACTGATTTTCTTTTTCCTGCGCAGAGAAGGGTTACTGGAGTTGCTCTCAGTTTTGCAAATATAATGCAAATAAATGACCTCCACTGTTCACTGGATTTGTGGTATAAGAAGGCTTAGTCAGTGATTCTCCACATGCAGTGTCAGCATTACATGGGAACTTGTTAGTATTGCTGATTCTCACACCCCACTGAGACTTCCTGGATCAGAAACTCTACTGGTGGAACCAAATAGCCTACCTTTTAATAAGCCTGTAGATATTTCTGATGAAAGTCTGATGTTTGAAAACAGCTGATTCATACCCCTTGGTGTACAGACATGGTTGCTGCATCAACTTGCATAAGATGTCTAGGGCTGACCATGGTAGAGGAATTCTGAGATTGACCATTACCTTTCCCGGGGTGGACATCAACATGGATTGTCCAAACTGATAGGCCTTGGAGCAGCGGTTCTCAACCTGTGGGTCGCGACCCCTTTGGGAGTCGAACGACCCTTTCACAGGGGTCGCCTAAGACCATCGGAAAATGCAGATATTTACATCACGATGCATCACAGTAGCAAAATTTCATGGTTGGGAGGCACCACCCCATGAGGAACTGTATGCAAGGGTCGCGGCCTTAGAACCATTGCCTTGGAGGAATGTTAGGCTGATATCTTGTGCTTGACCCAAGATTGTCTTAATTTTTTTTAATAACAGGTTTATTGAGATACAATTCACATACAGGGAAACTTATCCTATTGACAGGTACGATGCATGGTTTTTAGTTGAATGAACTAAAAGAATTGGGCAATATCACCACCCTCTCAGAAGATTCGCAGGCACTGATTTTGGTAGAGTAGGTGAATGTGCTGGAATTTCATTCGGGCAAGAAGCCCTGACCATCGGGGGGTTGGGAAAACAGGGGCTGCACATTTGCATCAAAGCTGGGCCAAAATCAGTTTGGCTCAGGGGATAGAGCATTCGTCTGCGGACTGAAAGGTCCCAGGTTCGATTCCGGTCAAGGGCATGTGCCTTGGTTGCGGGCACATCCCTAGTAGGGGGCGTGCAGGAGGCGGCTGATGGATGTCTCATCGATGTTTCTGACTGTCTATCCCTCTCCCTTCCTCTCTGTAAAAAGTCAATAAAATATATTAAAAGAAAAAAGTGCAGGGGAGACACCTCAGGACAGGGACTGGCAGGAAGAGTGTCACAGAGAGCCACCCAGTGTGTTCCATCTGAATCCGTCAGCAGAAATCCTGTGGGAGATGGGAGAGTGGCAGTGGGCTGGGTCTGCTCTTTGCCAGAGACAGGTCTGATTTCTGTGTGTGGTCCTGGCATGTTTGTGAATAACATGCCCTCTCACGCCCCAGTGTTCTAGTTTGTGATGCAACATGTGATCATCTTAATTAGAGCCCTCCCCCTGGCACCCCGCCATTCTCTCTCTTAGGGGTTCTTTTGTCTAGTTCCCTGAATGTGCTCTCAAAGCAGCCATCAGATGAATACTCCAGGGGTTGCAAATAGGCATTTTCCACGTGTTTTCTTGAGAACTTCTTGCTTAATTTGGTCACTAGGAAAAAAGGCAAATCATTAAACATAGTCTGTCACCAAATGATTTGAGGAAAGTGATGTTATAAAGTATGACAGAATGTAATGAGAATGACCAACTAGTACAGATTTCAGAAAAAGGAGAGCACGTATTTACTGCAGAGGATCAGAGCAGTGTCTCTAAGTAAAATGGACATTCAAATAATATGGGTTAATAAAAATGGAAACGGATCTATTTTGGGAGTTTAAGCATGTGATTCATCAGCCCGTCTATGGTTGAACATCTATGGTAGGGATTATGGCTCTTGTGTTGCTTGTCCTTCTGTTGATTTATTTCATCTAAAGTGTTTAGTTTTTAACAAAAACTAATTTTTGTTACTTTCATTTATTTATGGTCTGTTAGTTTATCTATCTTTAAAAAACTCTTTTGTTATTGTTTTAGACCAAAATAAAATAATATTGTCAAAGTTACATGGAACTGCTCTTATTCTATTTATAATGTAGATTTTTAATCATTATTCAGTATTGGAAGAATCTCTTTAAAGGTCCTTGTCTTGATTTTTCTAGATCCCAGTGGTTGATAAAAATACTTAGTAAGTTTCAAATAAAAATTATGCCTGATTATTTTAAAAGAATCTCAATAAATAAAATTAATTGTATTATTATAAAGTTGATATTTTTAGCATTTACCTAAAAAAGAAAACTAGATTTGACATGGTTAGTTCCCAGGACATGGCATTTTTCCAGGAAGTTTTGTTGGCTATAGTATTACAGGGAATCATTTTCCTAAAGCTTAATTTTTTAAAAAAAAATTCATGTTAGTTTATATAATCATTTCTCTGAAAAGCTACTTGTTCAGTAAATAGTGGATGTTCACTGCATTATTATAGAAGTTATTGTTATTACTTTACATAATTTAGCCATTTTTTAAAAATATATTTTTATTGATTTGTCACAGAGAGGAAGGGAAAGGAATAGAAAGCCCGAAACATCTATGAGAGAGAGACATCAATCAGCCGCCTCCTGCACGCCCCCTACTGGGGATGTGCCAGCAACCAATGTACATGCCCTTGACTGGAATCGAACCTGGGACCTTTCAGTCTCCAGGCTGATGCTCTATCCACTGAGCCAAACCAGTTTCGGCAATTTAGGCATTTTTAATTTTATAAGGTGCCTTCCGGTATTGTATGTTTTAAACACTGGGTTTTCTTAAACCTCAGTATAACTCTGTGATTTGTGGGACAGGACTATTCATCCCTATGTCCTATATGAGGGGCAGGTGAGCCATATACCAGCAACTGAGTAAACCAAGTTTGCACAGCTATTCGGTAGCAGTGAGGACTCTAACCTTGGTGCCTGTCCCTATTGCAATGATGCTCCGCCAGATTAAATGATCAGGGTTTTTCATGAATACTTACTAGAAGAAGTATTTAATTCATAGATTTTAGTTAAGAGGAAGTGTAATGACTTTTTAAAAACTGAATTTGTTTAGAAATTAGTTTAAAGGTCCATTGAGGTTTAATTCATAGCAAAGCTGTTTTCCTAACGGATACATTTTTTTTTTTTTTGCAGCAAATTCAAAAGCTCAGTAAACTGAACATGTGCTTGTTGGCTAATCTACTTTTATTTCATTGGCTTTATAGTTTTCATTGCTTCTTAGATACGAATTTTACTTGTACTCTTAAGATCTCAGGGCAGCCGAAACCAGTTTGGCTCAGTGGATAGAGTGTGGGCCTGCAGATTGAAAGGTCCCAGGTTCGATTCCGGTCAAGGACATGTATCTTGGTTGCGGGCACATCCCCAATAGGAGGCATGCAGGAGGCAGCTGATCGATGTCTCCCTCTCATCGATGTTTCTAACTCTCTATCCCTCTCTCTTCCTCTCTGTAAAAAATCAATAAAATATATTTTTAAAAAAAAGATCTCAGGGCAGTTTGAAAAAGATGAGAATTGGTGTCTAGACTGATGTATTAAGTCACACATGGACAACCATCTCAATATGTCATTTCTCCACATTTGTAACCTGACCCGGTGACACCTATACTGTAGCAGTGCCTCATTCTAAAATTTCCAAATGTTCCTTGTCAAATGGAGATTCCGATCTGCAGGGTGTCTCCGGTTCGTTGGCTGGACTCCTTTCAGTCCCCATCTGTGCTTCATCTAACGGTTTACGCTGCCTCCTCCCTTTCTCATTCTCCCTTCCCTGGCGCCCTTCCCCACAACAGAGAACAAGCAAGGTGCCCAGGTTTCCAGATGAGTGTGGCCAGTGGACAGCTCCGTGGAAGGTGGGGAGCTCACGCCCAAGGCATTTCTCTCAGGTTCTGTTCCAGGTAGCACCTCTGGCTGGGGCTGAGTTCTCCCAGCTCCCCAGCCATGTAGTGAGTCCTCCCCCCGCCCCCCACACACACCAAACAGTTCTCCTTCCCCAATCCACCCAGGCTGCTGGGCTCCAAGAACGCTGCTCTTACCCTGTCCTGTCCGCTCAGCTCCAGCGAGGGAAAGGGCTTGTTGAAGCTGCTGACATTGGAGTTGTCTCACCTTCTCCTGTTTGACTGCCCCAGCTTTTTCATCGCCTGTGTAACCAGCTCCCTCCCTGTGGCCCTACTACGCATAAGACCCATAGAGGCTTCTCTTTGGAAGCTGACAAGCTCAGTGGCCTTTCATCCTTCATCTTCCTTATCAATTGTTTTCCTGCTTCATAGCCATCACTGCCTCTTTTAGATGTCTAAAAGAGGTTAATCCACACCTCTTCCTGCCTACTTTTTAGAAAAATGTTTAATACTATTTTCCCTCAGTAATCACTTAATGTATACAAATCTCCCCAGGCCTCTTATTTGGTTAGCATTGAGATCATATAAGAGGACAACTCTAGTTATGTTTATCTGTATGAAATATTAGAGGCCTTTTGCACGAAGATACGTGCAAGAATAGGCCTTCCTCCTCCTGGCTGCCAGCACCAGTTTTCCTCCAACACCCAGGACCCAGGCCTTCACTCCGGGCCATGGCCTTCCGCCTTAGCTCCAGCCAGAGCACTGCTCCTGTAGCTCCCTCCTCCCTCCCCCTCCCCCTCATAGCAGGCATCCTGCCCCGCCAAACAGCTCTGCACCTGCATATGCAAGTTATCCCACCATCTTTGTTGGATTAATTTGCATACTCACTCCCGATTGGCTGGTGGGTGTCATGGAGGTATGTTCCATTTGCATATTTCTCTTTTATTAGTGTAGATCAGCAATAGTTCCCACTGCCATGTATTTCAGGAAGCCCTTGGGTTTGTCTCACATACTCTACTTTTTATGTTCTAGCGAAGCAGTGCCTGGACTTTTGACCAATGGAAATGCTGAGCTAACAAATACGTGGTGCTTTAAGCTACTAAATGTGTGGTAATTGGTTACACAGCAATATAAAATGAATGCAGTTGCTGACATTTATTTTCCAGTTTTTTACTAGACAGATGGTTCTGAATTATGTCCATAATTCACCCATGACTGTCAGGAAGCCATCTCACATGTACCTTATCCTGAGGAAAATTATTTTCTGTTCCTAAAAGCTTCTTCCCTTTTCAAGTTGATTGCCTAATCTTATTTAATATGCTATCAAACACACAGCTGCTGAAGCCAGAAATTAGTCTTCTCCCTTCACCCCATGTCACCAAATGTTGTGAATTTTACTCCAGAGAAACACTGACATGTAGTCAGGTCTCTTACTCTCTTGGTGAAATAATCACAAATCCTCCTTCATCTAGTTTTTTGAACTCTATTCACTCTATCAGATTTTCATGTGTTAGATTTCCGGAAAAAAACACACACATACTCTCTCCCCTGAAAAAAAACAACAACAACTCCCTGAAACAGAAAGCAAAAAGCAAGCAAGCAAACAAACAAAAAAGCACGTCTGGCCATTCTGTTAACGGCTCTACCTCATTACCAACATGATTAAACATTTTAGTTAGACAAAGAAATAAGCACAAATGTTAACCCAAACCATTTTTTAGCATCCTATTCTAATAATTCCCCATTCAATCTTGATATTTCAATCATAACATATTTTTCACATTTTTTGTCAGTATTTATCATATTTTGTTCCAATTATTTTCATTCACTAAATCATGTATTGCATGTGCCTTGTTCACTAGCTCAGAATAAGACACATGATGTCTCTGACTTCGTGAAGTCCACATTCCCCTGGGGGAGTCTGAGGTTAAATAAGTAAACATAAATATAAATAAGTAAACATACATTTAAAGTGCATTTTATGCCTGGTTGACATGGCTTACGAATTAGGAGGTCAAGGTTCAATTCCTCATCAGGGCACATGCCTGGGTTGTGGACAGTAGCGTGTGTGCAGGAGGCAGCTGATCAATGATTCTCTCTCATCATTGATGTTTCTATCTCTCTCTCCTTTTCTCTTCCCCTCTGCAATCAATAAAAAATATATTAAAAATAAAGTGTATTTTACAGAGAAAGAAATAGAGTTCAACCATCTGGTGCTTTCTTTAATGGAAGATTATTAATATTGATTCAATTTCATTAACAGATAGAGGCCTATTTAAATTTTGTGTTTTACCTTTTGTGTAAAATATATTTGGTATCTTGAGTCTTTCAGGAAATTTAACTATTTTATTTAAATTATTAAGTATTAGGACAGAGTTATTTGTAGATATTTTTGTTATTTGCTTTTTAATAAAAGTTAAACTATTTTTTTAGAGTAGCTTTGGGTTCACAGCAATATTGAGCAGAAAATACAATTCTCACATACCCTCCATCCCAACATAGTCACAAGCTATGCACTTACCAACATTCCCCACCAGAGGGGTACATTTCCCACAACCATTGATTCTACACTTACATGTCATTACACTAAGCCTATATTTTATATTAGTATTCACTCTTGATGTATAGTCTATCGGTTTTGAAGAATATATAATAACATGTATTCACTATTATGGTATAATACTGAATAATTTCATTGCCCTAAAATCCCAGTGTTCTCTTTTTTTTCTTCTCTCTCTTCCTACCTAACCCCTGACAATCACTACTCTTTTTATTGTCTACATGGTTTTGCCTTTTTCAAAGTGTCATATATAGTTGGAATAATGCAGTATGTAGTCTTTACAGATTGGCTTTTTTCACTTAAATTTATATATTTTAAGCTCACTTTTTAGCTCATTCTTTTTAGCACTGAATAATATTCCCTTGACTAGATGTACTGTACATTAATGCGTTTTCCTATGGAAGGAATGTTGGATCATTCAGTGTTTTGGCTATTATGGGAAAAAATTACATAAAAATGCATATGCAGGACTTCAGGGGGTATATGTTTTCATTCTGTGCATAAAGAGCTCACATAAAAAGCATAGAAGCTTCTGAATAGGGATGATTCAGACAATACTATCCAAGTGACCTCATTATATCGATGGGCTACCAAAATTGAGCAATGTATGTCTTCTCTATTTGCCAAATTATTTTATTTTGATTGTTCCAATGATACTTATGTGGATATGTGCTAGTGACCAGTCTCTGAAAACGATGCAATTTGGACATAAAACTGAGAATGGAATCATCATCATCATCATCATATAATCATTATCATAGACAGTATGATTGCTGACTTACTATGGTCAGAGACTGTTCTTTCTCCCTCCCTTCCATCTCATTTATTCTTTCCAATATTACTATGGAGTGTATATTATGATTACCTCTATTTTACTTTGAAAGGAGTCAGATCTTAGAGAAATTTGGTGCCCTACCACACACAACTTGTAATAGTAGTGTCAAAATTAGGCAGATTAAAATGAGGTTATATGCTTTAACTATTGTACCTTGCTATAGCACAGTTTAAATCATCATCATCATTTAGATATTTAAAACCCTACTGTGCAAATAGACCAAACAGCAGAACAACCAAACAACCCATCACTATGAAGTGTACTGACCACCAGGAGGCACACGCAGAACATGGTGGGCTTTGGCCGCAGGTGGCAAAGTGTGGACCATGGTGGGCATAGGACACGGCGGGATGGTGGAGCAGGTGAGTGGGGTCACCTGACCAAGGCAGGGTGCTGGTCGCTGTTGATGGATACTGAAAATTCTTTGCTCCCGACACTGCGGTCCCACTGGGCGCTTGCACCTGCTGCCAGCAATGGCCCCACTTGCACCCACAGCTAAAGACGGGAGCCGCCACTCGCAACCACTGCTGGCGCCTGGCACTGGCCTGATTGCCCCTCAGAGCTTTTCCACCTTTCCCTGCTCCTGAGGGGTGATTGGGGTCAGCAGCCACTGCTCAGACCTGCTGCCAGCAATGGCTCCGCTTGCACCCGCTGCCAGTGCCAAAGCCACCAGTTGCTCCTGCTGCCTGTGCCCAGTGCTGGTCCTGATCACTCAGCTCCCTCAGCAGGTGCGAGTGGCAGCTGTTGGCCCCAGTAGTCCCTGAGGGCTTCTCCTTCTGCCCCTGCTCCTGAGGGGTGATTGGGGCAGCAGCCACCCCTTACACCCGCTGATGACACTGGCCCCACTTGCACATGCTGCTGGGGCCAGCCCCCATCACTTCATGCCTTCAGTGGGTGCGAGCAGGGCCAGGGCGATCAGTGCGTGGGAGCAGTCATGGCAGGAGCAGGGCTGCCAGCAAACAGGGGGTGCGGTGGGAGGAGCTGGGTGGGGGTGCAGAGGAAGGCTGAGACCTGCTCCTGTGCCCACCGTAGCCTCACAGCCTACAGTTCCTTTCAAGGTGTACGAATTCATGCACTGGGCCCTTAGTAATAATAATAAGAGTATAACCCAGCATCATAAATCTGTTTTTCAGGCTGGTTATTTGCTTAACTCTAACTGCAGAATTATTATTATGAAATATTGGCCAAATCATTTGACAAATGTTGAGGGTAGTTCAAATTTGCTGAATGACTATATTTTTTTTATTGTTCTTCACTCTTTGCTAGTAAAACATAAAAACATCCTGGCAATAAATCAAGACTATGAATTTTGTATTAAGCAGACACTTAACAAAAATGATTGTTTATATAAAAGAGACTATGTATTTATCATGAACATAACTGATATAGATAAAAAATGACCCATTTAATTTAAACAAGATTATGTAAATTCCATAGTGATTTATTTTCTTTTCTCTTCATCTATCAATTTCAGGAATAACTATGCCTACTTTATATATAACTTCAAACTGAGAAATGAGGAAATCACATCACAAACCACAAAAATGAATCTCAGTTGGAATAATTTGAGGAACGTCAAAGGTTTTCTTCTTGACTCATGAAAACCATACATCTATGTATGACTAAACAGGCTGAGTAAAAGCCTCTTTTCCAATTTTTGGAGGGATGAATGCAGATTCATTTTAAAAATTTGGGTTCTATGTCTTCTTTCCAGAAATCAGAGTCTGTTAGTTGAGGGTCACTGGGACCTCCATAGCTAGCTTTCCCTCTCTCTTCCTTCTTGTCCTAGTCTTCCAGTTCTCCCAGTGGCTCTCTGGAAGTCAGTTTTGAGGACCACACAACCTTAGTTTCCTTTGTGTGTTACTGTTTCTTAATGTATCCTAGGATGGATGCTATTGCTCAGAATTCAATTTTCTATTCTCTTCTTGATCTTGTTTAATTTAACGTGGCTTACTATTATATTCTGGAACCAACTGCCAGATACATATGGATAAGTCTCAGCCTTATCATTTTCTTTAGTTATATTTCTCTTTGCCCAACTATTCACTAAGATTCACTCTGACAGAGATATATCTTTGATTCACCATGTCAAGAACAAAACCCTTCACTTTTCTCTTGATTTTCCCATTTAATTCATGGCCTCAGAGTCCAAAAACAATTATCCCAAGACAGAAACCTTGGTGTCATCCCCCCTCCTTGAACCCAATGTCTAACGGTTTCACATGACCATTGATGAATACATCTTGACATGATCTGGCTCCTGGCTCTCCGTCTCTCCTTTCTGCTTTGATGTTCCATACCTCCCACAACCATTTCCCCTTCACACAACCTATGCATCTCTTCCCGGTGTTCTGTTCATCTTTAGGTTCCCAAATGACAGCGTGAGGCTACCCCGTGGAGGTGATGCTGTTTTGTGTCCCCTTGCTTTCCTCTTTGGGTATTCCATGTTGTGGTCCTCCTGAAGAATTCAAAATGGTCTTTAAGCTCCATCAAAATTCTTCTGATCTTGCCGAGACCGGTTTGGCTCAGTGGATAGAGCATGGGCCTGCGGACTGAAAGGTCCCAGGTTTGATTCCGGTCAGGGGCATGTACCTTGCTTGCGCACAACTCCAGTGGAGGGCGTGCAGGAAGCGGCTGATCGATGTCTCTCTCTCATCGATGTTTCTGACTTTCTATCCCTCTCCCTTCCTCTCTGTAAAAAATCAATAAAAATATATTAAAAAAAATTCTTCTGATCTTGCAATACCGAGTTTAATAGCTTTTCTCTGATAAAGCTGTGGGACCTTAAAGACTAGCTATAATTCTAGTTGGCTGGGGAGCTAGAACAGGCAGAGGGCCAGGCACTTTGAACAAATTTGGTGTGTGCATAAATGTCTAAACCAATAAAAGTACTCATACTTTCTGGGAAGAAAAGCATTTAGAACAGGTGTGATACTTGATATTTATTGTATTCTCTTTCTTCTCTTTGAATGATTAAGGCAGATGTTGTCCTGACATATTTTAGCCTTATTTTTGATGTAACCAGGGATAACTTGACCCTATAAATTAAAATTAAAATAATTTTTATTTCGAAGGAATGCAACTTCAGAGATATTATTAACAACCCTGTTGGTTAAATGAATAAATACAGCCAGTGTCTTTCCTTTGTCTCCTCTGTTTGATTGAATTTTTATCATATGATACACAGGTACTGTATATTTTTATTGTGTAACAGCTGAGCACTATATGAGTGTGTAAGTAAACTTTGAGACTTTCCCTTTCGTTATTATCTAGTTCCCAATTTTTCTGTTAAGGTAATGGTTTGGTTTGTACATTCTCTCTCTTGAACATTCTAGTACATGCATGGTACTAGCACATGTGAGTATTTTCATAATGTCCCCCTGTGATATTTTCATAATTTTTTAAATATATTTTATTGTGTGTGTGTTGTTTTTTTTTTACAGAAAGTTAGAAACTTCGATGAGAGAGCAACATCGATCAGCTGCCTCCTGCATGCCCCCTACTGGGGATGTGCCTGCAACCAAGGTACATGCCCTTGACCACAATCGAACCTGGGACCTTTCAGTCTGCAGGCTGACGTTCTATCCACTGAGCCAAACCTGTTTTGGCTGTTTGCATAATTTTTAATTAATTACATTTCTTAAAGATATTTCCCTCATAAAATGTTCCCTCATGCTTTTCACTTGGTCGACTATTCCAATGTATGCGTTAGATGGTCTTTAGTGATGGATATTTAATTTGTTTGCAACATTTTTCCACTCCAACAAACAATGCTGCAGTGTGCAACCTTTTATATACTTTGGAATGTATTACTTTTAGTAGAATTGTTCTGTCAAAGGTTATGCAAATTTCAGCTTTAATAAATGTCATTTAATTTATATCCAAAAAAAAAAAAGCCTTCATCAGCTTATCAGCTCCCACACTCTGGCTAGGACTTCACTTTTATGCATCATTCTCATATGTGCTCATGTGCTGTGGGCAACTAACGAAAACATAGGCAGCTCATCTTGATTCAATTTGCATGTCTTATTTCTTCAACATTTTCCCTCCCAAGTTTGGCTGTTTGTACAGTTTTGTGATATACTTATCATAATCATAGTGTATTTTTCTATTGGGTTATTTAAGATGTTTTATATCTTATTTTTTTGTACAAAGTTTTAAATTGTAAGTAGTCCATTCTCATAACCATTTTCTTCTTAGGCTTTCTGAATTATACTTGGAGAATTTCATAGAAGGAGAGAGTTTAACTGCTGTAATTATAGTCATTTTTATTTGGATATAGCATATCTATCTATCTATCTATCTATCATCTATCTAAAAACCTAATATACAAAGTGTCCCCTCTGGAGTTCTACTAACCAGGAGTTCAATTGGTTGCTATGATGTGTGCTGACCACCAGGGGGCAGCACAGAACAAAAGAAGGCACCAGCCAGCAGCCAGCAGCTGGCATCAGCTAGGGATGCTACCCATGCACAAATTTCATGCACTGAGCCTCTAGTTTACAAAACAAATTCAGGGAATCTACTTCTAATGCTTATTGGACTTCTCATTTTTACCAGGTTTTAACTAATTTATCATAGCAAGCAACTTTATGAAATGAGTAAAGGATATTTATTATCATTCATATTTTATATTTGAGAAAACTGAGCAGCCCCTGGTTAAAATAATAAAAAAGAAGCAACTAGAAATCTCAGTCCATTTTAATAGTTGTATCATGTGGTCATAAGGCAAAATTTTATTTTTTATTTTCTTGACTAAGAGATTTTAGATTCTTTCATGGCAAGTCCTGAAAAAAAGTCAAATCTGAGAGACTGAAATAGAGTTCTGGTTTGAAACTAGTGGATAGGCACATTGGGAACATCCTCTGGGGTATCTTGACCACAGCCAAATGTGGCATTCCCACCTGCTGGGGAAGAAATTTGTGTGTGTCCCATCCCCAGTTCAAGTCCAGGATTAACAACTTTTAGGCATATTTGCAATTTGATAAAGTTAGATTGCATTAGTTTTACTTCTGCAAACTTACAGATGATGTGAGCTGCCTTTTAAGAATAGTTAAGTGGGTGGCAAAATTTTGCAATTATTCTCATTCCCACAGGTTCTTTAAGAGTGAGTGCAGTCATTGCTTTTCCTGGGGATGGATATGTGGGTGGACTTTTTCATTTTCTGTAGGTCTGCTTTATGAAATAATACTTTAGGACATTAGCATCTGTATATGTACTTAGAATGGCATACAGTTCTATTCCCTCTTTGAAATGTATTTCGATTCATTTTGCTGTGTTCCTAAGTCCAAAATCCAAGATGAAATCAGGTGTTATAATACACATGAAAGCATGAAGGAAAATATGGTATACATGTTTTAAAAGGCTGTATATATTACCATTGGTCCAATTTTTGAATATTTAGCTTTATAATATAGGTTCTTATGTATAATTTGGTATATAGATCCAAGTCCTGGGAATGCTAGATTTTCAAAAGAATTAAAAAACATCTCTGTGGCTTTTGATTTATGGTAATTGTTGTTCTCAAAACAATTCATCACCTTTAAGTGGGACTTTAGAATATTGCAATGTTGATTGGTGCTCTGTTATATGTATGTGATAAAGAGATTCAGATAAGTCATCCCCATTGAAATATACATGCAATTATAATTTTCTTCTTCAATTTTTCAATTTTCTTTAGCAAGATTATGGATGCTATTTTGATATTTACAATTATACTTTTGTGGTTCAACTAAAAAAAAATCCAAAGCTCCAATAAAAATGCAACATATAATTTGAAAAAACAATACAGATGTCTTTGTCTTAAAAAAATTGTTTTTATTGATTTCAGAGAAAAAGGGAAAGGGAGAGAAAAATGGAAACAAAAACCTCTCCTTTTGTTTCTGCCTCCTGCACACCCCCTACTGGGAATCGAGCCCACAACCCAGAGAATCAACCATGACCACTGGGTACATAGGTGGATGCCATGCTGGCCAGGTGCAGATGTCTTTTTCTTGATGGACTACTTGCCTCCTGCAAATACAAAATGTTTTTCTCAATCCAGTAAATCTCAGTCCAGACACCTGGGGGCACTACAGCTTCACTGCAGTTCGGATTCGGGGAATTAACTTCTTTCCATTAAAAATGTGCTGTGCTCACTGGAGGACTAAAGCAAGAACTCCAGGCCGTCCTTATTTTTCATGTAGAGAGGACACCATCAGTTCACACAGCATCCAGTCCTCTTCATCTCGGTGGAGGTTTCCTTAAATTAAAGGAACAGTTCATTTTTTCCTTCTCTACCTTCCTCATCTTGCTGCTCTTATCTACAGAATGTGTCATAAAGTAACAGTCCACAGTTAAATTGCATTTCACACAGGAAGTGAAGCATTTATAACTTTTTCTGAACTGAAATCTCTACTAATTAACTAACTTTTTTTTCTGCCCTAGGATAGCATAAACTCATATTAGGAGAATGGTAGGCACGTGCATATTTAACAACTCATATACCATCACAATGGAACAGTTTTATTTGTGCGTAATGTCATATCCACCCCCTCATCCAATAACTCTTATCTTGACTTATGCAGTTCAGAATGATGGAGGCCAGAGTGATAAATCCATAAAGATACCAGAAATACACTGTAATCCTCTTCACCTTCCTGACCCAACGCAGCTTCATCCCCGTGATGAAAGGAGATTTGGCTTTTGCAGGGACTTCTTTGAGTCTCAGAAAAATGTACCATGATAATCAGAGAAGGGAACTTTATTTTTTCTAGATTTATTGAGGTATAATCCTATCTAATATGCAAGTTGGCCTTCACTGCAACACAATATGACTGCCCCCATGTGGTCAAAGATGGCCACCCCCCATGGTGGACACAATATGGCCACCACAAGATAGCCAGTGAGAGAGGACAGTTGTGGGCCATCAGGCCAGCAGGGGAGGGAATTTGGAAGGGAGCAGGCCTGAAAGGGAGGGCAGTTGGGGGTGATCAGGCCTGCAGGGGAGGAAATTAGGGGTACCAGGCCAGCAGGGGTGGGCAGTTGGGTGTGACCAGGCCTACAGGAGAGAGCAATTGGGGGGAACCAGGCCTTCAGGGGATGACAGTTGGGAGGAACCAGGCCTGCAAGGGAGGGCAGTTGGGGGTGACCACCCCTACAGGGTAGGGGAGTTGAAGGGGATCAGGCCTCCAGGGGAGGGCAGTTGAGGGTAAATAGGCCTGCAGGGGAGAGCACTTAGGGCTGACTAGGCCAGCAGGGGAGGGCAGTTAGGGGTAATTGGGCCAGCAGGAGAGGGAAATTGGGAGTGACCAGGTTGGGAAAGGGAGGGCAGTTAGGGTCAATTGGGCCAACAGGGGAGCAATTAGGCATCGATCAGACTGACGGAGTAGTGGTTAGGGGGTGATCAGGCTGGTAGGCAGAAGCGGTTAGAGGCAATCAGGCAGGTAGGTGAGCAGTTGCTAGCCAGCAGTCTTGGATTGTGAGAGGGATGTCCCAGATTGGAGAGGGTGCAGGCTGAGCTGAGGGACCCCCCTCCCTCTAACCCCCTTGCACGAATTTCATTTACTGAGCCTCTAGTCCTATATAATAAAAGGGTGATATGCAAATTGACCCTAAAAGCAGAATGACCAGTTGCTATGATGTGCACTGACCACCAGATGGCAGATGCTTCATGCAGGAGCTGCCCATGGTGGTCAGTGTGCTCCCACAGGGAGAGCTCTGCTCAGCACAAGCCTGGCTGATGGCTGTGAACACAGTCGCAGTGGCAGTAGCCGCTCCTGCCTGCTTGGCAGCACTAAGGATGTCTGACTGCCAGCTTAGGCCTGATGCTCCCGAGAGCGGGTCTCAGCTGGCAGATGGACATCCCCCAAGGAGTTCTGGACTGTGAGAGGGCACAGGCCAGGCTGAGGGACCCCCTCCCCGCCAAGTGCCCAAATTGTTGTGCACCGGGCCTCTAGCTGACAAGTAAAGTCACCGTGTACATTGTGATGATATATGTATTGTGAACTAGTTTACATAGTCTAGTTAATAAATACATCTATCTTCTTACAGTTATTATTATTGTGGTTTGCTGAGATTTACTCTCAATGTGTTTCAGTTTTACAATGCAATGATACCTCGAGATACGAGTGCCCTAACATACGAGATTTTTGAGATACAAGCCGTCGAGCGAGCGATTTTTGCTTTGAAATACGAGCAACATTTGAGATAAGAGTAATCGCATGGATCGGCCGGCTGCACAGGACCCACCAGTTTACCTCGACTCGAGTGTCTCATAGTTTCCCACGCCTCAAGGTTACGGACCGAATTAAACTCGTATCTCGAGGTAGCACTGTACAGTATTATTAACTATAGTCACCTTGCATGAGATCCTCAGCAATTTTTCATCTTATAAAGTTTGCACCCTTTGGCCAACCTATCTCTATTTCTCCTCCACCCTACCCCTAGATGACAATATCATCCCAGTGTTGACCATGAGAGCTTTCAGAAGGCAAGCAGAAGACATTAGTCCAGTTTTCTGCTCAGAGAATACATCTTTCCATCAGACAACATCCTAGAGGGAGCAAGTAGGAAGAGAGAATGATAGGTTTTCTGCTTGAAAATGGGTTGCTTTGATTAGATTATTATCAGATCAGATTGATCAAAAGATATATATGTGGCTTATAATTGTATTTTCTTTCTGTGCACTAAGCACATATATATATATATATATTTTATTCTGTTGTTTTGGAAATTCTGCAACCTTCCTACTCCAGATATATGAACATGTTTATTTCCTAAAACCATCCAGTCTCTAATATATGGTTTTCCTGACCTGTTTCCACATGCACAGACTCCACTGCCTCTTAATTTTTAACGTGACGGTGTATAATATATTCTAAATAGCAGTTTATATAATTGGCTACATTTTTTTTTTCATCTCGGATGTCTGATGAGTCTCCACATTGACCTGGATTCAAAGGAACAGATGGCCGTTTCCTCAAGTTCTTTTTGTATTTTTTAAACATTTGGCTCCAGTCACCAAAGCAGGAGCACATTTCTGTCTACGCAGGCAGATAAGTTGGGGGGTTGTAGTGATGTGAGGAGGGAAGCAGTACCCACCCTCACCTCTCGGAGTTGCAGACCTGCAAGTCTGATGACCTGGTTTGACTGCGATCTATGTATCCGAGTTGATCAGATTCCGGGGATAAGTGCTGAGATTTGTGCTTCTCTCTGCACTTTCCGCAGGTGAGAGGAGAGCACCAGAATAGAATGTAGGGGCCTCTCCCCGGGGACTTGCCTACCTACCCTCTGAGGGAACCTACAATTTTCCCCAGCCTTTGAAAAAAGCAATCGCCTGCTTTTTACATACTTTCTTTTTTTTTTTCTTTTTCACTTAAAGAGATGTGTTCAAAGGCCAGTTGGCTATTCAGGCATGGTCCCTAGCCATGTGATACCTCCGTGGGGTAGGGTGGGGGTCCTAAGAGACTGGATTTTCAGCTTTGGAAGGCCGGAAACTCAATCCCTTCATTAAACGCAGACTTGATCTGACTCCGGGGAACTGACTCATGCTAATGAAACTCATAAGAGACTCATGATAAGCCAGAAGGCTAGTCCATTAATTCATAATTAGAAATAGATCTGCCAGGGGGAAGAAAATACAGTCGGTCAGCACATTCTCTCTCAGGGAAGAGAATGTGGATGCAAATGCAAAAACGCAGCCACCTTCTCCTCCCAGGAAAGAAACTGTAGGCCTCCTTTTTGCAGGGTCCAAAGAGACCCTAGCTGGGGCTTGCACTTGGATGGTCTTTATTGTAAGTCAGGGAGGTGACCGGATACAGGAATGACTGATTTCTTTACATTGGCATGTTATGGTCATGGCAGCTGGTGAATGTCACGTGGTGTTCTTGCCAGGAACTAAGAGTAACATCATTGCAACCGGCAACAACTTACTCATAAAGCATCTCTAAGGATGAGTTACCATGAGCGGGACCTCTCCAGATTGAAGTCCCCAGGTCCTGAAAGAGGCTCAGACCTCCTACAGGTTTATGATGATAGGAATATTCTATGTCGATAATCAGCCCCATTTAAAAATAACCAAGTAGCCGAAACCGGTTTGGCTCAGTGGATAGAGCATCGGCCTGCGGATTGAAGGGTCCCAGGTTCGAATCCGGTCAAAGGTATGTACCTTGGTTGTGGGTACGTCCCCAGTGGGGGTGTGTAGGAGGCAGGTGGTCGATGTTTCTCTCTCATTGATGTTTCTAGCTCTCTGTCCCTCTCCTTTCTTCTCTGTAAAAAATGAATAAAATATGTTTTAAAAAATAAAATAAAAACAATGAAGTATACTACCAAACAAAATAGAAACCGATTCACAGATACAGAGAACAGGCTGCCAGCTGCCAGAGGGGAGGGTCATGGTAGGGCTGAATGAAAAGGTGAAGGGATTAAGCAGAAGAAAACAACGCAACCGACACAGACAACAGTGTGGTAATTGCCGGAGGGAGAGAGGGCTGGGGAAGGAGAAGAGGGTCAGGGGGAGATACATGGTGATGGAATGAGCTTGATTTTGGGTGGTGAACACGTGATGCAGTTTATAGATGATGTATCATGGGGTTGTACACCTGAAATGATACAATTTTATTAACCCCCTCTGCAATAAAAATGTTTAAAACATACATCAAAAAATAAAAATAAGTAAGGTATTGCAAAGACATTGCAAAGTATTTGGGTGTTCTTGCTCTCTTCACACTATCTGTGATACCCTTTCTCCAGCATTCATGTGATGGGATTAGCAAAAGGAAGAATTAGCAATGTGAGAGCTGAACTTTGTTGTCCTGAACAGTCTTCACACCTGTTACATGTGTGTTCAAAGAGCACTGGCTATTAGTGAGGTTAATCTCAACAAGGTGAGGATGAGAAAGAAGGCTAATCTTGCTTCTTACCTACCAGGAGATGATAAATATGATAATACAAATTTTAAAAAACTACAAATAGCATCACAGCCAGTCAAAATATCATTTTCTTTCTGTTGGGTGACTATGGAGTCCTAAGGCCAAAGTCATGAGTGTCCATTATCACATTAGGCCAGGGGTCGGCAAACTGCGGCTCGCAAGCCATGGTTTACCGCCCTGTTGACTAATGAGTTTGCCGACCACTGTGTTAGGCAATAGCAAATCTAATTGACCATAGACAGTAGCTGTATTTTAAAATGCTCTGTAGAGAAATGGAATAGGAAGAGAGATGGAAAGGTAGTTATATTAGTAGACAATTTAGTGGCAAGTTCTGACATATTCACAGGTGATTTATGGATTAGATTGGATTGAGAAATTCTAATACATTTCAAGAATTTTTATTCTGTCTCCTAGCAATAATTTAATATTAAAAAAATAAGGGAAATCTCACTTTTGGAATCTGTTATGCTTAGAGAAAATGAGGTGATTAAAATAAATATGACCCTAACGTTGAACAGAATTTCCTTAATCAAGGTTTGCTTGACATTTGTATTTAATATTTCATGGAATGGTATTTTGGGAATAATTTGCCTGATTTTTTTTTCTTCTTAAAAGTATCAAAATTCTAGTGTAGGGGCTTTATTTAGCTATGCAGGGCTATTGTACTTTATCACAGGAAATTGTAGTTATATGAATCTAGATTTTTTTTTTAACCACATAGCAGAAAATACTAGAAGACACACTTTTCATTTCTTATAAACTCTTATACAGGTATCTTCAAACTTAAAAGATGAATAATGCATAATAATTATATATACATATGTATATGTATATATACATTCTATAGATTTATTTATTAACTCAGAGACATTTTTCCATTGCAAGCAAGCACATACTCCTCCTAATTTGCCACCCATCTACCTAGCTCTGATGTGTGCGTGTTGGGGTGGGGGAAGGGTAGTCAAGGACAGGGAAAAAGGAGCAAGCACAGGGAAAGACAAGCAAACTCGACTTAAGAGAGATCATATTCCTGTATCCACATCAGTCCTCTTAACGCCCCCACAGCGGCTGCACCCCCATTCCTAAGGGCTGTGACAGTAGGTGCCAAGGTTAGTCCCTCTCAGATCAGATAGAAGTAGTTCCAGGTGTTTGGGAAAAAAAGTCTTTTAGGTAATATATATATATATATATATATATATATATATATATATATATATATTTAAAGAGGGTATCATGGGTCTCTAACTTTTTTTAATGACTTATTAACTTAAGTATCAGTAAAAAGTACACGAGAAACTCAAGAAATGGCTCTGTTGTATTTTCTATTACTTGTCTCCTTGATTTCCCACTCTCCAAACTTTGAAGGTAAGAACATTTCTGTGTAAATTTTATTATTCATATAAAACAATAAAAAAAAATAGACAAACAACCCTGATGTATGACAACAAATGAACTGCCTGGTGGAAAATTTGTGTCACTCTGTCACTATGCTTTTTGCTTCATGGGATTTGAATTTTAAGTGAGTTCTCACAGCACCATACACATTTTATTCCAGGTCAAAGGGACAGTGACTGATGAGGGGAATAGTGGCTTCCTTTAATCCCAGTTCCTGACTGTGGAATTCAGCCCTGGTGTCATAATCAGCCAACTCTCATGCTAATTAAATACTTTAAAAATCCACTTGAGCCGAGACTGGTTTGGCTCAGTGGATAGAGTGTCGGTCTGTGGACTGAAAGGTCCCAGGTTCGATTCCGGTCAAGGGCATGTATCCTGGTTGCGGGCACATCTCCACTGTGGGGCGTGCAGGAGGCAGCTGATCGATGTCTCTCTCTCATCGATGTTTCTAGCTCTCTATCCCTCTCCCTTCCTCTCTGTAAAAAATCAATAAAAATATATTTAAAAAAAAATCCACTTGAAGAGTATGAGTACCAGGCTTCAGGTTTTGGTTTAGCCTAAGTAAAGATGGTTTTGTAAATTCGTACAGAGCACAGTTACTAGCTATGGATAGAGGGAGACCATGGTTCCCCCTCATGCTACAGTGGCACTTTGAGAATTATTTTCCTACCTCTCATGTTTATGTTGCTTCTAATGTTGCAGAAAGACCAATAATATGTATTGATTAAAAAACACATTTAGTGTTCCTCCTTAAGCAAAAGGAAGAGTTCTTGGTAACAGAATGGCTTGCACTTGGTAAACGATAATCTTGTTACAATGATGTTGCAGTTAAGGTAGAGAGATTGGGGAAGAGGGGGAGAAGAAGAGGGGGGTAGAGGAGCTAGAATGAAGAATGCTGAGGTGCTGAGACTGCTGCCAGGCGACTGTGGGGGTGTGGACATACTCAGAATTCTGTACCAGGCAGACAGACACGTGTCAGAACCCGAGGCAGCATGTTAACTGCTTCTTAGGAAACGGTCTCAAAGTCACTCAGGATGGCTTGTGACTCACATAACAGTACACCAGGGCCTCCCTTAATAGCAAAGAAGTCTGTGATTTTCGCTTTACAGCTTTATTGGGCTAGAGTTTACGTAGCGTAAAAAGTGTAGATGTACAATTCCATGATTTTTAGCAATTTTTTAGTTATACAAAAGTCACCACAATCCAGTTTTAGAACATTTTTATCCCCCAAGCTTTCCTCAGTTCTCTTTTCTTAAGTTGGAGACTGAGCTTACCGTTTTGAAACGTTTACTTTTTTTTCTGACAGGGGGTGTTTCAAAGGGTACTAGTATATTTCCCTAGCAACACTTCTTTAGCTGCATCCCATAAATTTTGATAGGTTTTACTTTCATTTCCACTCCGTTGAGAATATTTTTCAGTTTCCCTGCAATTTCTTCTTAGACCATGGATTATCTTAAAAAATCTGCTGTCTCACCTGGCCAGTGTGGCTCAGTGGTTGAGCATCAACCCATGAACCAAGGGGTCACTGGTTCTATTCCTGGTCAGAGATCATGCCTGGATTATAGGCTTGATCCCCAGGAGGAGGTGTTTCTATCTTTCTATCCCTCTCGCTTCCTCTCTCTCTAAAGATCAATAAAAAAACATTAAAAGTCTGCTGTTCAATTGCCAAATACTTCTGATTTTTCAGCATTTTCTCTTGTGTCGCTCTGATTGCATTCTGCTTTGATCAGATTTACTATGTATTATTTCAATCGTCTTAAATTTATTGAGCCTTGTTTTGTAGCCCAATTACAAATGTATACTAGAGGCCTGGTGCACTGCTAGGGTTCCTAGGCCTGGCCGATGATCAAGGCCCATTGGGGTCTTCTGACTGCCTGCTAGGGCCTTCTTTCCGGCTGTTGGCCGGGGCCTCCCTTCCTCAGCTGCCAGCTGCCGACTGGGGCTTTCCTTCATTCTGTGCTGCACCCTGGAGGTCAGCGTACATCATAGTGATCGGTCTCCCGGTTGAACTCCTGTGGGGATAATTTACATATTAGGCTTTTATCTACATGCTAGAGTCCCAGTGCACAAATTCACGCAATAGTGGGGTCCTCAGCCTGGCCTGCAGGATCAGGCCAAAACTGGCTCTCCAACATCTCTCGAGGGGTTCTGGATTGCAAGAGGGCACAGGCCAGGCTGAGGCACTCCACTGGTGCATGATCGGGGCTAGGAAGGGACACAGGAGGTTGGCCAGCCAGGGAGGGACCTCTGGAGGGCTCTAGGGCATGTGCGGCCCATCTTGCTCAGTCCTGATCAGCCAGACTCCAACAGCAAGCTAACTGACTGGTTGGAGCATCTGCCCCCTGGTGGTCAGTGCACATCATAGTGAGCGGTTGAGTGGCCTTAGCATATCATTAGCATATTACACTTTGATTGGTTGAACAGCCAACTGGATGATTGGATAATTAGCATATTGGGCTTTTATTATATAGGATACTCTCCAATCATTGGGCAGTGTTGTTTGGTTATTCAAGTCTCTTTTGCTTATTCCTGTCTAGTTATCCTATCATTTACTGAGAGTGTGATATCGAAATCTCAATTATAATTATTGAAATATCCATTCTTTAAGATTAGTCAGTCTTCTTTTCAAGAGTATTGTTTCAGGGTTCAGTTGTTATGTGGTAAATGTTTGTAATTTGTGTCGGAGGTTCTTACATTGCAACCGGGGCTTCGAGAGTCAGAAGTTCAAGGTCAGCTCTAGAACTGACTCAGTAGCAGGTCCATCTTATCCTATTGTTCAGAGCAGTCAGAGGCCAGTCAGATGCAAAGGGATGTGGGAATAGACCCACATTGTTGGGGGTTCTTGAGCAGGGAGAGAAAGACTTCGTGGTGGAGGCTGCATCGGAATGCAAGCTACCACACCCTGAGGCTTTTATTGCTCCTCTACCCTAGACTTGAAGTATTGGTGGAATTTGTTGTTACTATTCTTTGTTGTTGTTATTTTTTTAAATTTTCTCTACGTAGAATGTTACTATGAGTGGGAACAAAAAGAAATAGCCAGAGGAAGTTAAAAATCACCGAGGACCTACTCAAAGTTTAGACCAAGGTTTGTATGCACATTACATTTCAGGGTGCACTGGTCTAGGACACGCACTCTTTATTCAGAGAAGGGACTTACTGTAATTTTGCAGTAATATTTACACCATCTGTACTACGACACTGTGGCATTTAACAACCTGTTCCTATCAAAATACGTTGCATTCACTTATTACAACGGTTTCCTGGAAGATTTCTAACCTGGGAAAGGTATTTCAATCCAAACCATATCTAAACTGTGTGCATGAGTACTACTGTGTCTACCTTGCCTGAGGCACAGGTCACACCATCTTTTTCAAAGAATCGAGGTTATGGAGAAAGGGTGTGGGCATTGGGAGAATTCCTTGTGATTGGTTTTGTGCTTTGTGGCCTTACACGCATCTCCTGGATGGTCTCAGTCAGATCGGTTCATTCTGGAAAGGCGGACAGATGTGCTGAGGAAACTTCCTGAAAGTGCGAACTGTGGGGAGGAAGGGATTTCTCGGAAGGAGTCTACATGTTGGGCTGTGAGATTAAACATGGACCCAGCACACAAGTTGCCCCTGGCTGAGGCTGTGGCTCCCGCTGACTACACAGCTCATGAGGATGCCCAATTGCCATTTTCCTTTATCACGACCCTCAGGCTGCTTCTATAGTGTTACTCAACTGCCGGTGTTTTAACCAATGGTAATAATTTTATGAAAATCAAAAGATGGGCAGAACATTGGGCTTTTTTATTCTCCCAGGTCAGAGTCCTAGCAAGAGCGCAGTCCTGGCTGTGGGGACTATTTGGCCTTGAGCATTGTACTGCCTCACCTGGTAGCAGCAATCTTTCATGCCGGGCCCTATGGTTTTTATAATTGCAGGTAAATGTGATCATCAGAGAAGCACAGAACGTTATAGCAAAACTTGATGTGAACACTGTGGTGGCACCCTTCATTGAGTGACTGAGCACACAATAGGTCCTTCCTCAGGATCACAGGAAGACCCCGTCAGGAAAACCAAAGGCTTGCTGATTTACTAGCAAGCATTAAATAGATGTGTGGAGGCCGGGATCCATGTGGCTTTTGGGACAGTTATTAGCACAATACTTGGAACATGGTAAAGGCCCTATACATGACTGTTGGGTGAATAGGTAAACAATTCAATGAATAAGTGAGTGTAGGAGTGAATGAATGAATGACTCGTTGCTAGACCATGGCAAGGAATAAGCCATGAGGTTTCTTTTTTAGAACAGAATTAGCCAGACTTCATATTCTGTCTGGGAGAAAGGAATAGGGTTGAGGCTCTGAGCTGATATCAAATGGGTATCAGAACAGAAGCTGATAAAAGCCAGATGGTGTAGAATACCAGAGATGGAGCTGAGAGCAGGAGCAAAAGATGGTGAGCAGCAGAGACAGAGAAACCTTCGCGGGGGAGCTCAGGAGGTGGACGTGGCCACACAGTGGGATTCTGGAGAACAGTGTCTTTCAAAGACAGTGTTTAGTCTTCTGCCAGCCTCTCCTCAGACCAGCCATGGAGCAGGCAACTGGTATCCCATCATTTTATTTTTGCAACATCATTTAAAAGGAACCCTCCTCGCCGAGACCAGTTTGGCTCAGTGGATAGAGCATCAGCTTGCAGACTGAAAGGTCCCAGGTTCGATTCCGGTTGGGGGCATGTACCTTGCTTGCGGGCACATCTCCACAGTGGGGCGTGCAGGAGGAGGCTGATCGATGTCTCTCTCTCATTGATGTTTCTGACTTTCTATCCCTCTCCCTTCCTCTGTAAAAAAATCAATAAAATATAAAAAAGAAGAAGAAGAACCCTCCTCAACCTTTCTATTCTCAGTCTTACCCCAGCAAGTCTGTTGTCTCGTAGTGATCATGGTTCTAACATTCCATATTTGGAAGATTCAGTGTTACTCAAAGCAATACTCCAGTGGTTCCCAACCTGTGGGTCACGACCCCTTTGGGGGTTGAACGACCTTTCACAGGGGTCACCTAAGACCATCGGAAAATGCAGATATTTACATCACGATGCATAACAGTAGCAAAATTTCATGGCTGGGGGTCACCACCACATGAGGAACTGTATGCAAGGGTCACGGCCTTAGGAAGGTTGAGAACCGCTGCAATACTCTCACAATGAAGGTCTCCGGGCTAAACAAGAGGACCACAGGAGTGCCTGTCCTCGCAGGAGGCTGACATTTACTCTGCTCGTCGGATAAAGCTGTCTTTTGCAAATCTTTTCTCTCTGTCTGTGGCTTGTCTTCTCATTTTCTTGACAGTCTTTTTGCTTTTGTTTTGACCTCAAAATTGGCTCTATGTTATGTCTCTCCCCTTGCAACGTGAATTCTTGCTTGAATCAGCTACTGTCTTGTTCTCACATTGTTCACCTGGATGAGTTGTATCTTTCCACTAGATCTGTGTGTTCAACTCGTGGGTCTGCTTCTGCTTTCAGATGGTCAGGGTGCCCGGTCAGAGTTCCTACCAGGCTTACCTCAGGACAGACAACTTTCCCAGCCTTCTGTCCTCTGCCCAGGAGCTGACTCATTAATATAAAAAAAATCAAGGAAATATATGACCTCTTTGTAATGCCCATGCACACAGAGAGCCTTCCTTATCCTGGCACCAGCCCACAGAAATGTATAAAGATGACAATGATTGCCTTCTGTCCTCCTTTCAAAAGCTGACAATATCTGATGCCTATCCAAGGATTCATGGAACAGATGTGTAAATTATGAAGCGTGAAATGAATACAACCACCTGGGAACCCACCTCCCAATTTCAGATTGATTTTATTGGCAATAACAGTGACACTGTCTGTGTGCTCTGCCAACTTCCCTCAGGTAACAACAAAGCTAAATTTTGCTTGATTATTCCTTGCCCCCCCCCAACTTTTTTAACGTTGGATGTATAGTTATTTAGGTGTGATTCTTCTGAGTGTTTTAAAACTTTTCCTGTACCCCGCAGTCTTTGGCACTTGCTTTCCCCCTCTCACTCTATTTCCTAAGGTTCATCCAAGTCCTGTTCATCAGAAGTCACTCCTCATTTCTACCTGTTTCTCTTCTTTCCATATTGCACCCCAGAATCCTCTTGTTCTTTCCCATTCAAATGATATTATACTAGAGGCCCAGTGCATGAAATTTGTGCACTGGGGAGGGAGGAGTCCCTCAGCTTGGACTGTACCCTCTTGCAGTCTGGAAGCCCTGCAATTGATGGCCCCAGAGTGAGGCCCCGCCCACTGGCCTCAGTGCTGCTGGCCAGGTAGCCTGGTCTTCCTCTGGGGGGCCATCCATTGTGCGGCTCCATGATCTATTGCCCCACAGAGGTACGCCCCGCCCACCTGCCGTAGTGTTGCTGGGGTAGCCTGAGCCTCCCTCTCTCGGGCGATGGATCACAGAGCCCCCTGATCAATCACCCTGCAGAGGGTGGTCTGGGCCTCCGCCTCTTTGGGGCAATTATAGAGCCCCCCACCATTGATCACCCTGCAACTGGTGGCCTGGACCTCCCTCTGCAGGGCGATCACGGAGCAATGGTGGGGTCCCCCCTGACCCATCACATCGCACCCGCCTTGGCTGGCTTGGTGCCAGTGTGTGTCACAGCGTGGTCATTCGTAAGCTTGTCCAGACAGTCGTTCTGCTATTCGGTCATTCAGTCGATTTGCGTGTTCCACTTTTATTATGATCGATTTTTAAAAATGTTTTGATAAATCTTTGACATATAAAAATGTCTAGACTTAAAGTGTGCCACTTGATGCTTTGATATGTTTATACATTGTGGAAAGAACCACAGTCAAGCTAAGTAACTTACCCACCACCTTGAAATACCTGCCGTGGGTATGTGTATGTGTGTTGAGGAGATTTAAGACCAACATTCTCAGCAAATTGCAAACATGCGATGGAGTACTGTTAGCGGTAGTCACGATGCTGTACACCAGGTCTCCAGAACGTGTTCATCTTGCCGAAGCAAAGCTTTGCACCCTTGGACCAGCGTCTCCTCACCTGGCCCACTGCCTGGCACCCACCATTCTGCTCTCTATTCCAGCACTCCTCTGTTTGAAAATATATTTTTTATTGATTATTTACAGGGAGGAAAGGAGAGGGATAGAGAGTTAGAAACATCCATGAGAGACAGACATCAATCAGCTGCCTCCTGCACACCCCCTACTGGGGATGTGCCCGCAACCAAGGTACATGCCCTTGACTGGAATTGAACCTGGGACCTTTCAGTCTGCAGGCTGAAGCTCTATCCACTGAGCCAAACTGGTTTCGACCAGGACTCCTCTGTTTTAAATTCCACAGGGAGGGAGATCACGCAGTGTTTCTCTGTCCGTGTCTGGCAGACATCACTTAGCATGATGTCAAATGGCAGGATTTTCTTTGGTAAAAGCTGAATAACATCCCATTATAAATATATTTACCACATCTTCTTTATCCATTTCTCTACTGATGGACACCTGGGTTGTTTCCATATCTTGGTTATTTTGAAGAACGTTGCAATGAACGCGGAAGTGCAGATATTTCTTTGAGCTACAGATTTCATAGTTTGGGGGTCTGTAGAGCTAGAAGTGGGATTGCTGGATTATATGGCAGTTCTATTTTTAGTTTGTTGAGGAAATTCTAATTTCCATTTCCATCAACAGTGCACAAGAGTTGCTGTTCTCCATCTTTGCCTTTGCTTATCTTTTGACATTTTGGTAATAACCATTCTATTCTGAAACTCCCTTATTCTGAAGGATTTTTACTTGAACATTTCTCAAAATATTAGTCTTTCCAGGTAGGTTTAGCTGAAAGAGTATAAACCCTACACAGTGAGTATAGGTACCAATAAACACATGGAGATTGATTTGGGCAATCTTTTCAACAATCTTGAAATTGCAACAAGAGAGCAGATTTTATATCCAGTCTCACATGTAAGTTCATTTTTTTCCCTTGTAATATGGAACTTATGTTTTAAATGTCAGCTTTTGACATGCTAATATAGTTTCCTCAGTTAACTGGGAACTTAACAGGAATTAAGAGTTTTTTTTATTAGATTGAATTAAGAATACATAGTCTAGTTACATGTACAATGCAGAAATATGTACTCTGTGAATGTACTCAATTAGGTTTAAATCTACTGTACATTATATGTACTCAATTAGGTTTAAATCTACCATACATTATATTAGACTTTCTTGGTAGAACTAAAAAATATCTCTTTATAGTAAATATTTTGAATTTTCTTAGAATTGGTGTATTTTCTGGTTAATATGATTTTACACATATTAACTATCTTGTTTGTGTTGAATAATCTTTGGGAATTCAGCAATGAATGTTATTTGTTTCCAATTTCTGTTGTCTACGGTTTTTACCTTAAAATATTTGTCTTCTTTTCTCCTTAACACAATAACATTCAATGTGAACATATGCCTTTGTATGTAAACATCAATTCAGTTCTCCAAAAGAGTCTGAGTTAAAGCTAAATATAATACTGCTTTTCTACCATCAGATGTTTGACATCTGCATTGATTTTACACTGACGGAGTATTTCTTGGAATAGTTCCATCTAAAAAGTGCCAAATTTGACATCACTTAAAATTTCTACTCTTTAACAGCTTAATGTATGATAATTTTTTTGGTTATGACCACTCATTCTGTTGTCTTTGAGTTCTGGTTTTGTGATATATTTCTGTCTCTCTCAATATTAATACTCTAACTCACATCAGCAATTTCTTCCATTTTGTTCCATCTTCCTTCTATAACAGGTAGTACTTTTTCAGAAATCAGTTTTGACAACCCAAGAAGTTAACTAACTAATCAGTGTATAAAGCCAGTAAATAATGGAGTCAACACACTTTCTAATTCCAAATATACTGCCTCTATTTTCCACTGGGAATTGCTCTTAGCTATGAAACACATTATCAAATGGGGGAGGGGAAGGAGCAACAAATGTATTTTGAAAAATTTCTTCAATGCCCCTAAACAAAATATACCTTCTGCACTGTATTTTATTGGACTTATCTATATTTTAGCTCAGTTAGTAAATTCTGCCATCTCTCCAGGGTCAGAGTTCAATCTTATTTCCTCATTTCCACCATGAATACTCTGCATACATCACAATCTTTAGTGTAAATATATTTTTAAAATCCAAGGTGTCTTTATTTTTGGCATTTTAATATTTCTGACATCTAAAATATGCTGCACAATTGATTGATATGTTTAATTTGCTAGATTTTATTATTCCCCCAAGCTGGCTGTTAGTTTTATTTACTGATCATCCTTACCTTCCTGATGAGCAATCTTTTGTTCTTTGAAAACTTGCTTTGAATGATGACACTGTCCGTGGTCCTCAATTTATTTTGCAAACAGCAGCTGGAGTTAAGGAGAGAGAAATGAGAGTGAGACAGAGAGAGGGTGGGAGAGAGGGAGGATGGGAGGGAGGGAGCGAGGCGCGAAGAGAGTGGGGGCCACTCGAATGACACTCAATGTTTTTTTCATTGAAATGTATTTAACATATAACATTGTGTAAATTTAAGGCATCATGTTGATTTAATACGTTTATATATTGTAATATGATTGCCATTATAGTAGTGATAGTTACCACCTCCATCAGGTGTTGTTTAAGGGAACTAGTAATATAAGCTCCAGAGATACAAAGGACAGCATTGTGAATATATAGTAAATAACAATATGCATTATAATCATCAAACCTGTGTAGAGATAGACCTTAATTATTCCAATCACAGGAACATGAAATGGTAGTTATGAATTCTGTTTCTCTTTGTCCTAAGCTTTAAATGGACCCCGCTGTGTATTTCGCATGGCTTGCTGGCTCAACCTTTACTTTCCTTAGGCCTGATGCCACTGTATACTTCTGAAAAACTCCCCTTTTCCGACAGGAAACATAAAGAGCTGGTCATCCAAGCTGTTATTGGAGATGTGCTTTAGCATGGTTTTTACTGAGTTAAAGAAATCTGTATGTTCCCTCTGACATTCTTGCACATGTAGTCAGAGGAGTCCACTGGCATGTGGAAATCGCTGTCCTGTCTCCGGGCAACACTGTTTTGCATCTTATTTGTCAACATTCCATGCCTGTTCATCTTGTCTTACTGAGTTGTGAATTCTTGAGTTCAGAAATCATCAAAAAATGTGTATCTCCCACCTCGTCATTTATGTCTTTCTCCCTCAGAGTTTGGGATGTTTCCAGTGACAGGTGATAGGATGAGAACGTGGCCTATTTATAATTGATTGAAGGGTTTTTCAATTTCTCAGTGCAAGAGTGGATTTCCTGTCCTGAGTTCATTACTTTCCAGTCTGATCATTTTCTGTCCAATCGTTGTCAATCAAAATCCTAATTCCCACACGGCCACAGGCCCCACACCTGACCATAAAGGGAACCACCCTCACTAAACAGCTCTCTGCAGGGAAATGCTGACTCAGCAATAACTCCCTCACATCTTGACTTAGAAGGGAGCATAATGAACTGATGTGGAGGTGACATTTGTTGTTGCTGAAAGCTGTTTTGGCTTTCGAAATCAACTCAAGGTTGAGCTTTCCCCTGTAGCATTTTATATTTACCACTTCAGACCCAGCATAATTATAAAGTCTTTTATCATTCCATCCTAGACTGTTATCTGCAGCAGAAAAGTTATTTTAATTTGTCTCCTTCTTCTTCCTGAGGAGATGAAACTATATTTGAGATGGGCAAAAATCTTAATTTCTAGAATCCTCCACCGGTTGCTCATAGCTGCCTGGGTGCCAGAGAGGAGGGATGTGAGGAGGAGACACAGCCAGACAAATTGCCAGATTACTAGCTGGAGACGTGGCTTAACCTCTGTGTGCTAAATTGATTGCTCTTTCATTGTAACTCTGGACCCAACCTGAAATTAGGGATCAGGGTTCCATGTTTTTTTCCTCTGTACTCAGACCTGACCTCACACTTGGTAATAACAGAAGAGCCAAGTAGAAATGAAGCCAAGTGACAGTGGACCGGAAGGAAAGGAAAAGGATGTTTACCTACTGTCCATGGAAGAGCTGGTCTAATTTGTCCCTCCTGTTGCCTCATGAGGACAGAGCGGGGCAGTTTAGGGAGCAGGAAAGCCTTCGCCAGGCCAAAGTTACTCAAATTAAATATTTTAATTAAAAAAACAAACAAAAGGTGAATATTGTTTTATTATGTCACCTGCTGGGATCATAGGATTTTAGAATAAAAATTAAAAAAAGCCAAATCAAACACCACTTCTACCACCAACAATGGGAGGCAATATCCACATCAACAAACAGCATTTTGTACGTGGCTTTCACTTTTCCTTTAAGTGTAACTCCCTTATACGTCTGTGGTCCTTTCCATACTTGATTTGGCTCTGAGCTCTACTGCATTTGTCCCTTCATGGACAGAATAAATAAGCAGGCATGTCAGGGAATTATAGAGAACAGGGCTATTTCTTTAAAAAGTATAGCTTCTCTGAGGACCAGTGACCAGGACAAAACAAAGATATCCACGCATGAACAAGTAAGAATTGGCTCTGCACAGCGGTGCATCAGCAAGTTTGTTTTTCTTCTGGCAAGCTTTTGTCCAATGGCTAGTGTTATTGATTTCCCTCTGACAGGCATTGAGTCCACACTCATGTTTTGATGGTTTAGTCAACACCCTGAGCTTTACATTGACTTTAAAAATGTAATTCTTTGGTTTACTTCCTTTTTCTGGAACCCAATTCATTGCAAGTAAGTTTAGTAATAAACTTAGCATAAAAAGATTGAAAATGAGCTACTAATTTTTTACCTATTTTGAATTTTTTACATTAACCTGAGGTCTTTTACAGTATCCGGAAGATTTCCATGCCAGTCCATTATTTGGGAACTTAATACTATTTGAAAGAACTGAAAGTCTCTCTGAAATACCAGGTGAAACTGGTCCAAGTCTCACCCTGAGGGATTCGTGTTGTTTATAGAAACCTGGGAGGACTTTCTATTTGTCCTTTTTCTGCTTTCTCCTTATATACCAGAAAATAATTACTTTCACACATTCTGTCACATTACTTCTTTTCTGAAAAACCCATCAGATGCTACAAATAAAACTCTTTAGTAAATAAAGTACCAATACTGGTTTATCCATATTTGCATTCCCATTTTACCTCTCTGTGGATATTTCCAGATAAGTTATGTTGAGTTATTGCTGTTTTGCTTCAGAGTTTGTCACCTTTCCCAAATTGAGGTGAGTTCATTTTCAGCATCTTCCCTGGATGACTTCCTGTGTGTAGAGCTAATATAGACGCACTCTGTTCCTCTAACATTATGAATTGTCATGTAAATATCTGTGTTTTCCGATGGTCTTAGGTGACTCTGCTAGAGGTTCTCAACCTTTGAGTCACGACCCACAGATTGAGAACCCCTTTTGTTAGAGCCTAAGACTATCAGAAAACACAGATATTTACATTATGATTCATTAACCGTAGCAAAATTACAGTTATGAAGCAGCCACGAAAATAATTTTATGGTGGGGGTCACCACAACATGAGGAACTGTATGAAAGGGTCGCGGCATGAGAAAGGTTGAGAACCACTGCTCTTAACACTAGGATTGTTTTGAATAGAACAATTTACATATCCTCTTCGAGTTCTCCGTCATCCTTGACTGAATGCAATATAAGCTTAGTGATATTCTTATATAAAATAGGTCAGTTGTCCCCAGATACACTGAGCCATAGCCTTCTATTTGTTTTTGTGGCAGAGCAAGTGTGATTATTTTATTTATTAAGGTTTGCTTTTTATTCTGTCTATATCTTAAATGACAGTAGTATTAGGGAACAGCTGTTTTTGTAAAATAGACCTATAAGTGGAATTCTTATTTTGGTTAAATGATTGATTTTTAAAAGATATCTAACCAGAATTATTCCAGTGAGAAATGGTGAGTTGAAAGTATATGCCTATAGATCATTTTAATTAAGTTTACTTTCATTATTTCGGGAAAAGCATAACAATAAATTTCTTCTAGCAAAAACATTATTGAAACAACATTACCTAATAGGTTTGTGCACAGGTATTATTATTGTTTTTTAAGGTTCCTGATACTGTACATTTTTCCCTTTCTTTTTTAATTGGATGCTTTGTAGATGGCACTTGATAGTGTACTTTTTAATCAAATAAATATTTCATTCTGATCCTTCAAAAGTATTTTTGGTGGAATAATCATGGCCAACATAGAAGCCAATTATAAAAACTGTGATAAAAATTATTTATTGAAAGTTTTTTTAAACATGGTTTTGGTTAAGAATTTTAGTTAAAATTCTTTACAGGCTAATTTACTTATATAATCCCAGTAGGCCAGCAACTCACCTAGCTTTGTTTTTTCCGAGTAGAGTTTCTTTCTTTTTCTCTCTCCAATTCACCTATCTGTGTACTCTGCGTGGTAAATAGAAAATCTGTGGAAAACCATCATCATGATTGAATCTCTCTCTGTTGACCCTCTGGTCATCCTAACCTTTCCCTGTATAGATAGACTAGAAAAATAGTTTCCAAAATGGTCTGAGCTTGTTGCAACTGTCTTACAATTGGATGTATTTGTTTTTCAAACATACAAACATTCTTTAGATTCCATTATACAAGCTCAGAACATTTTGTACTTAAGAATTTACTGTTCTGCCCTAACCTGTTTGGCTCAATGGATAGAGCTTTGGCCTGCCTACTAAAAGGCTCCAGGTTCGATTCTGGTCAAGGGCATGCACCTTGGTTGCAGGCACATCCCCAGTAGGAGGTGTGCAGGAGGCAGCTGATTGATATTTCTCTCTCATCGATGTTTCTAACTCTCTCTTCCTCTGTAAAAAAATCAATAAAATATTTTTTTAAGAAAAACAGAATTTACTATTCTATTGCTGACATATATAAGTCACTACCTTTTCTGTTAAGTTTTTTTTGTTAATAACACTGTTTTCCTTTTCTGTTGACATAAATCATGATTTTGTACAATATTCCATTCTGACG
The DNA here is from genome assembly GCA_011751065.1 of Lasiurus cinereus. Taxonomy (NCBI): domain Eukaryota; kingdom Metazoa; phylum Chordata; class Mammalia; order Chiroptera; family Vespertilionidae; genus Lasiurus; species Lasiurus cinereus. The sequence continues at coordinate 72,240,644 of JAAGEH010002531.1, forward strand.
AAATGTTGATATGTATTATAACCAATACAAATGTAAATTAGAATATACAGAGAGGATGTTAAAAAAAAAAAAAAGGATAGGATTGGGAGCAGTAGAGATCAGTTAATTATGTTGAGTTCAGTAAGGACACTGCATATGGATTACCCAACAGGAAACTCTACTGTGCCCACCCCCCAACACACACACACACACACAACACTGCAGGTGCCTCAGAGGATTCGCTCAAGTCTCCAGCTTCTCACTTCCCATCTCCATTCCTGCACCATCTACTGTAAAAAGTGCCTTACGGAATTCTTATGTAGTAGCATATTATCCAAATTATATCGTACTAGAGGCCCGATGCATGAAATTCATGCAAGGGGCTCGGCCCTCACAGCCACTGCAGCTTGCCCCAGCCCTGGCAGCCTCAGCTTCATCTGGAAGGTCATCCAGAAGGTCATCCGGAAGAATGTCCAGAAGATTGTTCAGCTATCTTGTCTAATTAGCATATTATGCTTTTATTATTATAGATATTAAGTATGAACATTTTCAACTCCCAGAAAATATTCTTTTGTAAATAAGGAACAAAGATGAATCCCTTCTCAACATTTTCCAGAAGTTTTAGCTGATTTAATAACAAAAGAAAATAGAATGTAAAGGAATTGAGGAAAAAGTTAATATAATTATATATATTTTTTTACTTTACTTTTATTGATGATACTATTACAGCTCTCCCCATTGTCTACCCTTTGCCCACTTCCACCAGTCCCAGCCTCCCTTCCCTTCGGCCATCATCACACTGTTGTCTGAGTCTATAGGTTACGCATGTATGTTCTTTGGCTAATGTCTTCATTTTCTTTCATCCAGTTACCTCTCCTCCTCTTCTCTTGACAGCTGTCAGTCTGTATCCATATCTCTGTCAATTTATTTTATTCATCAGATTTCACATATCAGTGAGATCATTTGGTGTTTGTCCAACTAACAATATTACTGAGAACACTGTGGCATAAAGAAGTTAAAGTGACTTGTCCAAACTCATACCGTTAGTTAGCAACCGAGGCAGGATCCGAATCCAGATGGCTGGACACATTTTCGGTAATAAACTGGAAAATATCACATGAAGATTACACTCTCACTTCTTTTCCTGTGTGCTGTTAAGAAATGTTTTCACTTAATCTTTTAAATAGAAGTAAGATTCCAGTTTTAGGTGGTAGAACGTTTTTGGAAAGTGGACGGAAAAGAAGGGCTGCTTCTAACCAATTTGTTTTCATTAGAGGAAAACAATTTTTATCTCAGCTCCATTCACTTAAGGATCTTAAAATTAGGTATTATTCTGTTACGTTTCTCCTCTTTTCACAAGAGAAACTAGACTATTAAATGCAGTGGTGTTAACTAGTATTGCAAAAGTGGAGGTCTACTGCAAATTGAAGTGGTTAGATTTTTTTCTGTAACTTTTTATTGCTAATCTTTACTTTTCTTGACTACTTTTTATTATTATTTTTAAAGGCTGGAGGAGATACATCCATACACTAAGGCTATCTAAAGAAATTTAACCAGAAATTCTAGATGATTATTTGAATAATCTAAATCAAAATGACTTACCCTGTTTCGGTCAGCTAATCAAGGGCAGCATACATTTCTATTTGGTTTTACCCTGAACACACCATGAAAATAGAACCTCTTTTCCATTTCAGTTCGATTCCTGAGTTTCCAGTTAATCTGAAGCTTTAGTGAACACCAAAGTTGTGTTTTTAAAAATGTGATTTTAAAAACTTCTCTCTGTCCTAAAGGACCTTCTCTCTCTCCTTTACAAAGGAAAGGAGAGCTGTTTTCCCTATGGAGAGCTCAATCCCCAGGCTTTTTGGGGAGTGGAGCCGAAGTAAAGCGATAGGTTAGAGATAAACCCAGAAGCGCCCAGACAGCAGGGGATGCTGGCTCTGGAGAAGACAATGGTTTGCAGGTGGAAGACAGAGGCTAGGTCTGTAACCCACTGGTAGGCCTCTCCTCTGCTCTTGGATCCTATTTCCATTTTCATGCTCTTGGACTCCCTACCTGCTTACGCACCAGTGCCTGGAAATTGATATTTTTCCCACATAGCCTTTGACCTTTGACCCTGCAGCCTACACATGCTCCCACGTTCTCACCCCAGATCCACACTGTGGGCAGAGCTCCAGGGGAGTCTCTATGGAAAATGGAGACTGCACCCTTTCTTGGCCTTCTTCCTGTCCACAGGGACTTGGACACTCCCGTGCTGAGGCCCTGCTGATCAGTCACCTTCATGAGTGCCTTTTCCTCAGCCTTTTGCTGTGGAATCTAACCCAGAGGAAGGGAAGACCGAGACTAATGTCCCAGTGGGTCAGAATAGGGAACAGAGGAGATTAGAATGAGGAAAGAGAGATGAGAGGGGGTGAAGGTGCTTGTGGGGTGAAAGATCTTCGTTTGTAGAAGGAAAGAGGATTTGAGAAGTTTTATTGGGGATTATGAGTGGAGTGTTGCTGCCTTAGATGGAGTTCCCTGTAAGCAGATTTTTCCATATGGAGTTTGCATATAGTAGGTCTTCCGGTTATGTAGGAGATCTGTTCCTACGGTGTGACATAACACAATTTCCGCGTAAGTTGGAACCCATCTATGTAGGCACCTATGTCACTCACATGGAGCACATACAAAGCAGTAATGAAGTGAAACAGTAAAAAAAAAAAAAAAAAAAAAAGAAGATTAATGCTGGTGGTCTTTCCGAGCATCTGGAAGGGTTCAGGAATCTGGAGAAGGCGCTAAAGCATAAATTAATAAAGAAACTAGAAATATAATATAAATGTGTAATCCATGGGAGGGCCAGAGAGCTTAGCTGTAAGAACCAAGTTTTCTGAGTATCTGGACCCCTCACTCTTTATTAACACCAATTGCCCTAAAGCAAAGAGTTATATATATCAAAGGTTAAGGTTTAGTATACAGTAGGCATTGTCAAATTGGGGGAACTGCCTTCAGCTGTTCAGGTGTTTGGCCAGCAGGAGGCAATAACATGTAGGTTAAAATGCCCTCAGCTGTCTGGCAGTAAACAATCATTTATGCATCCTTTTCAGGTTTGGGGAAATGCCTTCAACCATTGCAGTAGGTAATAGCATATGATTCAGCCCTGCTGAGGCCTCAAGGTTACATCAACCTTTTGATGAAACTTCTTGCATTTATGACTTGCTGGAATTAGCCTCTGGCAAAAGATAACAATCCCTGACCTTTACTTGTGGTAAATAAATAATAAAAAATATAAAGCACATCTATACATACAACAAAGTGATGAAACTATTTTTATATTATATATAAATAAATGGGAGATGGCAACATAGTCATGAAACGACATACGAGTCCGACATAAACCAAGGATTGTCGAGTCTGACGTAACCCGAGGATTGTGTGTAGTTTGTTTGGATAGTTGATTCCTGTGGGAATATCTGTGTTTATAAAACTGCAGAGAAAATTGCTCCATGGCAATATTAGGCTATTCTCCAGTCATGGTTGGTCTAAATCAAACACTGCCTCACACTGATCAAACACAGTAGGCTGTCTTTTAGCTGTATTTGATTGGTTCATGACTGATGTGTCTCTTTTGCCGAGAATTGTAAGTGCTAAATAAGCTAATTGCTTTGAGAAAGTAAATATCATCAATTTCAAGTTATTCATTTCAGTGGAAAAGAAATTTTGTTTCAATGAGAAAAAATAAGTCCCAAACAATACTGAGGACATACATATATGTACATTACATATAGTGTTCCAAAACTGTATGTGCACACTTGGAATAATTATAAAGATAGTGTTTATTAAAGTACATTTCTTTTTCAAAATTGAGCTATCAGCGGAGAAAGTCTATATTTTTGGGAGGACACCATGCATATATTGTTTTGAGCTCTAACCCTCTGAATTGTATAAGACCCAAATTAAAACAGAATCGGTAGTAAATGAAGATGCTGAAAGCACCTAACAAAGATGGATGTATTAGATGGTTATTACATTCCTACAGCCTTGTAGTTTGAGTGATTAACTTTTCATGTCTTTCTTCCAATATTGTTTTTTTCTACAATGCACAGAACAGCCTCCCTCCACACAAACAACTCTCAAGTTGCAAGTGTCAGTAGTGCCAAAGCTTAAAAACCCTACCCAGCTGATTTGCTCTTTAAAAAAAAAAAAGCCTTTATTGATTTTTAGAGAGAGAGAATAGGAGAGGGATAGAGAGATGAGATATCTATGAGATAAGAGATAAGCATTATTGATCAGCTGCCACATGCATTCCCCTTACTGGGGATTGAACCTGCAATCTGGGCATGGGCCCAGACCAGGAATCAAGCTGGTGACCTCTTGGTTCCTGTGTGGAACTCAGTCACTGAGCCACAGTGGCTGTGCTGATTTGCTGTTTGAATTTCAACAATATGTTAGAATGTTTGATTTCAAAGGTTCTGGAGAGAGGTCCTTGCTTCAAATATGACTGTTAATTTTAGAGAAATTGTTCTAAAAATTTATTTTTGATGACAGTTTTCTTGTCTACATGTGGTTAATAATTATACAAAAGAAAGAGATACCAGAATGTTAGATGTAGATGTAAATCTAGGGATTAACTAAAACTAGTTTCTCATATAATATTTAAGATAATAGAAATTTAGAGTGGTCATTTGACTTAATCATCCTATCCAATAAAAGAGAAAATTCCAAATTGACTGTACCTCTCCCACACCCACATGCCATACCCACCAGCCAATCAGGAGCAAGTATGCAAATTAACGCAACAAATATGGCAGCAGCCGTGGAGCTGGAGCAAGCAGGAGGATTGGGTTGCCCCTGGTGATGGAGAAAGCCAAGCTTCCCACCTCCCCTGGCTTGCCTTGGCCTCCTTGGTTTTAGAATAGTTAAATTATTTTCAACATGAATATATGTTGATTTATTTTTTTAAGTGCTATTCGATTAAGTCCTCAGTCCTGAAATACCCAGTAAATATTTTTCTCCCAAAATGATCTGAATCTGAAGTGTTAAATATCACAGGCATTGAACTACTAATCCCATTTTAGAAAAAGTAATTATGGAAACTCATGGCCATTTTCACTCTTTTGATATCAGCTTATACTTATTTAGGGTTTGATTATCTTCTGTGTGAAATGTGAGTCCTTACTCTCCTGATGTTCTGCTTTTTCTCATTTTGTTACTCATTAGCACCTGTCCTAGAGAGAGATAAAAAGCTAGAAAAAGACATGAAGCTCCAGGCAGTCAATGTTTTGACATGTTAATAACCATTAGAAAAGGAGAAGAAGAAAGGTAGATATAAGATTTTATTATCTTCCATCTGTTTAGATGTGAGTCACTGCAAAACCAAACAAAACCAAACAAAACAAAAAAACAGAGAAAGCAAGGAAAAGGCTTCACAAATCCTTTAATAAGGATTGGCTCATCCCAAGATATGCTGGTCCTAAAGCACAGATATTAGCTATCAGATGAGCCAGTAGGCAGTGTATCTGTGAGGATCAACGTGATTTCCCCTCACCCTTCACTTCCACAGCACCAGCTGGCTCTCACCTATTTTATACATTTTACATAACGTTGATTTTTTATTCACTTAAAAATACAAAACAGTAAAATGTAATTGCTAAATTTTTGCAATATATTTTTTTTTCATTTTTAAAGGCTTAGAAGCCGAAGTCTTTCTATTATTGTCTTCAAGAAATCTCAGACAAGGATTATTGAACATTCTGCTCCCTATGAGTACTAGTCAGAAAAACCATTCCTCCATTTCCTGGACTGGCCCCTGAATCGTATGATATCCTTCCACAGACCGTTATGTTTTATGTGTACAAACTATGACTTCAAGCAAACCATAATATGGCACTGGCCCTTCATCTTCTGTGGATTATATGGCTAGCCTGTGTTTTACGGAGGGCCTTTAGTGGCCATTTGTTCCACTGTATTTCTCTTTGTTTCATTATCTAATGTTTGGCTTGATGGTTTTGTTTAAAGTCAGTGACATCATGCTAGATTTCCTATTATTGAAGTTTTGGAAAACGTATATAGTCCATTACCTTCTATTTGAAATAGCAGTTACAGGGCACAGGAAATAGTCTATTCCGGCTTTAGGACCGTGGTATAAAAAGTCCTGAAGTCTTGTTTCACAAAGCGAACCTTGTTTGCACTGTGTTTTCCAGGCCAATGATGAATATTCGCATCTAGCACCAGGCCGATGCCTAGTGCCAGCAGCAAGGCTGGTGCCATATGCATTTACCTTGCAGGCGTGATCCCCCCATAATGCACCTCGACAAACAAAGGCATTCTTCTTTGTAACTAATGACATAAAAGGTAAAATGATTAGCAAGAAAAAGAAAAGCTACCGATATGTACTAATAGCTGTCTTCTTTCACTAAACATATAAAATAAGTTTTTGAGATCATACAACAATGCCACTTGACTTGCCTGAGAAACATAATTTTAAAAAATATTAACCAATTACACAAAAGTCCATCACTGATCTATCATTAGAATGAAATAGTGATAGTTGTTCTGAGCCATTGGGGACGAATTATGACTTTTTTGATCTTTACTTTATTCTCAATGAATTGATGACCCAATGTAGTTTGAGGAAGCGGGGACTTAACACGTGCTAAATATTGAATACCCATCAGAAATTATGCTAACTAGCATTAAAACAAGGGAAAGAAATAGTGTGTCAAATATGACATAAATATATTTTCAATTAGAGACAATGGCAGAGGGGAAGAAGCCTTGAGTAATCTATAGAGTCAAACAGGGAAGAGGAGTGATGTGATGGGCATTGAAAGAGAGAGAGACAAGGGACATACAGGGAAGCAAGTCTGGGGAAAGAATAAACAAGCACAAGGCAAGGAGAAAAGATCATCGTTGTCTCTGAGAACATGGAGACATCAATCAGGCTGCGGGGCTGTTCATGTAGAAGAGCTGTTGGCAATAGAGTCAGTAGATGTTTTAGGGAAAAGATCCAGAAGATAATCTTAATATCCAAACTCTGAAATTTACTTGTCATTCAATAGCTAAAGAAGAATGATTCCTTGGGTTTGTTGACTTGTGTTTTTGTTGTTGTTGTTTGTTGTTGTCAAAAGTTTCTGCTCCACACAAAAGAAAACAAATCACTCACACTTGCTGCTGGCCCTCTGGTATTGCCTGCCAGCTTACTGGCTCCCTGGAAATTGCCACCAATGGATACTTTTCAGACCTGGGGCACCTCGCTGAGCTCATTTTTTTTGGCTTTCGGAAGACCTTTTGATTGATTGGATTTGAGGCAATGACCATCTAGCTAACTTTCTTTCTAATGAAGTTACTCCCTTATTTTTATCCCTTTCTGCCTATTAGCATTCTTCCACATTCTGAATTTGGACACCATCAGTAAAGGTTTTTGTAAAAATTTAAGAAGCATTTGCTAGGGAAACTAATGACAAAGGGAGCGGAGAGAAAATTCTGTAGATATTATCTATATGAAGCCTTTTCTATACTTAAGAGTCCTTTCCTCCACTCTGCATTTCCTGTACAGCAGTTCTACAAATTAAAAGCATTGGTTTTGTTTTAGTTCATTGTGAGATCTTGTCACTCACTTTACTTCAGTTGCTTTAGAGCAGTGGTTCTCAACCTTCCTAAGGCCACGACCCTTGCATACAGTTCCTCATGTGGTGGTGACCCCCAACCATGAAATTTTGCTACTGTTATGCATCGTGATGTAAATATCTGCATTTTCTGATGGTCTTAGGCGACCCCTGTGAAAGGGTCGTTCAACCCTCAAAGGGGTCGTGACCCACATTGAGAACCACTGCTTTAGAGTAATTCTTATTTTCATCAGCTTATTATTACCCCTTGAGAATTTAAGTTCCTAGGGACTTGATGCAAGTGTGTGGAATTGATTAGTTGAAATGTTCCTCATCTTTTATTCAATGATTATGGCTTCCCCTCTGTCAGATATGATCAATGCTATTTGTAAATGCAAGAGATAATAAGGGAAAATTACTACTGGGCCAAAAATTCTAATGTTGCCATGGATTTTAGTGATTATAAACTCCTCAGGCACAAATACTCATTCACATAAACACAGATACACAAATTCTCATGAAGGAGCATGCTAGTTACCATTGGGGGTCATAGCAGAAATCCTGAGTTATGGCCAAATAAGAACTTTGCAAGAAGTCCTTGAGGAAAGAGAAAGTGGGAAAGACAGAAAGGCAGCAAGAGAAGACAGAAGAAAATAATAGAATGCCAAGGAGAGAAGACAACAGGAACACAAGAGGGCACTTGAGAAACTGGAGTGAAGGAGGCAGAGAGCAGGTGTGTGGATGTGTGTGGCTAAGATGGGCCTGGCCTCTCTAGATGAGAGTAAATCATGGCTTCGGAAACATTTGCTTTTGTCCTGCACCCTGCCTTCCTGTGGAGCATGCTAATGTCCATGCTTTATTGCTCGCCTCCCTGCAGCTTTATACATTTTGTTGCTGGAGCCCCTTAATATCCCACTACAGCATGAACCCCGATTTGTATTCTGAGCTTCTTATTCTGGCTTTCTGAAAACTCCTCAGTGGATCATCTTAAAAATAATGGCGAGAAATGTAAGTACCCGTCTGTTGTTTTGTTCTTAACAGAATATTATAAAGACAGCTTAGCCATGATTTGCATATTTTATACTAATTGGTTTAAAAATAATCTGCATTCAAATCTGGTTTCCCCGTTTAAAACCCTGCAACTCATAAGAAATCAAAATTTTTATGATGCATATTTTAATAAATTCTTGGAGTTTGTCGTGAAGGATATATCATCACGGGCCAGCTGTTAGAATCATGGAGTCCTGTAACTGACATGGTTTGTTGATAAACACTCCCTTCAAATGGTGAACGACTCAAATTCTGGAATCAGATTACTGTGGGCAAATCTGGATTTTAATACTTTTTAAACATGAGGTCTTCCAGAATAATTTATCCTTCCTGATCTTCATGTGTTGAAAGGAATGATAATAGTTCCCACTTCAAAGAGTTGAAATATTGAATACAGGAGATACAGCGTGAAACTAAGCCAGTTTCCTGTTGGAACATTTGTGGCTATGGGTCCTTCTCCTTGGCCACTGTTTCCCCAGGTCTTTTCATGGCTCTGTCCCTTAGTTTAATAAGGTTTCTTGTCACTGAACACTCCTATTTATTTTCCTTCTGAACCTGAATTATATTTATAATAATAAAAACATAATATGCTAATTAGACTGGACAAATGAACAACCTTTTGACGTCATTCCAGACATCTTTCCAGACAACGCCACAGTGGCAGGGGCCAAAGCAGAGACAGTTAGGGGTAATCAGGCAGGTAGGCAAGCAATTAGGGGCAATGAGCAGGCAGGCAGGCAGAAGTGGTTAGGGGCAATTAGGCAGGCAGGCAGAGTGGTTAAGGATGATCAGGCAGGCAGGCAGGTGAGCAGTTAGGAGCCAGTGGCCCCAGATTGTGAGAGGGATATCCGACTACCTGTTTAGGCCCAATCCCACAGGGATCTTGGATTGCGAGGGGATGCATGTTGGGCTGAGGGACCCCACCATACACAAATTTCATACACCTGGCCTCTAGTGTAATTTATTTGTCTCTCCCATTGCAGAAAGTTTGTCTATCTTATATATCACTATATCCTGGGTACATAGATGTTCTAACAAATATTTATTAAATGACTAAATTAATTGATATAATTAATATAAAATAGCAAAAAAAAACCCTACCATTAACTTTAATCATTAGGCTAAGTGCTAACATAATAAATATGCATTATTGGTTATTGTGTTTAAAATATATATTATATAAATTTCATTTGACCCTGAGATAGAGTTACATAGGTTGTTGTTTTTTTTTGTAAATAATTGTCAATATCACTCTTAAATTGTACTTTAGATGTTTAATCAACCTATTAGTATTTAAGAAACATGGGTACACTGAACTTTCTGAGGTTTCATGCTTCTAGAATGTATATTTTTGTTAAAAAATGAACAATTAAAACCTTGGTTTTCTTATCAGTGAAATATTTATAAGAAAATGATACTAAGAATAAATTTCTAATACTTTAAGGCTATGATTAAAAAATGTGTGAATATTTTTTCTTCCATAAATTAAGATTAATTTTATAAGCTTAAGTTAAAGAAGGCTAAAGATCTTATTACCAGAGTTATAATTAAACTTAATTGGATTGTTTAAAGGTAATGAAGTAATGCATTGTTAGTGGAATGAGTTGTTCATCCTAGGTAAATTTTCTGGATGAGTGGAGCTTATGGTTTTTACTCTGTTAAGCATCTACACACACACACAAACACATACAGACAGAATTGACTTCCCTTTCCTTAAAAAATACATACACAATCCTGAGTGGGATTGGACTTGGTTAGCCGTGATAGGAGTTAAACAAAAACCCCATTGTCTGTATAGAGAGACACAGAAACCCCAACAGCAATCAACTGGAAGCACTGATGGAGCAAAGCACACCATTCAAGAACTCTTGGCAGAAGTAACAGGTTGAAGTCCATGAACAGAGGAGAGCTGTAACTGGGAGTCCGTAGTAAAGGAGAGTTAGACGAATGAGCAGGTTGCAAGATCACAGAGAATCTAACCACAACAGAACCAACCAGGAACTCTATGACAATATACAGGTTTCATGGAGTCAGACTGGGGATCCGGAGGAAATGGGTGAGACAAGAGGTTCTGCACAATGACACACAAGGGTAATTATAATAGCCAAGATGTAGTGAATACTCACACACACAAGATAGCATTCTAAATGCTTTTTACATCCCTATGAGGTGGTTTCTATTATCATAACATTTTTTAAGATGAGGAAACTGATACAGAGAAGACAACTATTTTGTTCAAGGTTACAGAATTAATAGTAGAAAAGACAGGATTTGAACCCAGATAGTCTGGCCCTAAAAACAAAACAAAACAAAACAAAACAAAACAAAAAAACTCAACTTCAGTCAGTACTCTTTACTGCCTCTTTTTTAATGTAATACCAACAAATAAAGGCAACAGCTAACAACTACTGAGTGCTTACTGTATACCAGGTATTGGTACACATGCTTCACCTGTGTTGCCCTAAAGAATCTTCAACATATGCCAACCACTACTAATCCTCAGTTCGCGGAAGAGGAAAATAAGTCTCAGAGAGGCTGTGTGTGCCTTATCCGGGTAACAGAGCCTGAAAGGTGCCCATCTGCACAGAAACCTGTGATGCCAGAAGGCCAAGCACCGCTCTGCTAGAACCGGCCAACAGGTTAAGGGACCAGCCACCAAGCTGAGTCCACCATCACTAGGCCAGCAGTTCTTAACATTTTTATTTTTTTAAATATATTTTATTGATTTTTTACAGAGAGGAAGGGGAGGGATAGAGAGTTAGAAACATCGATGAGAGAGACATCGATCAGCTGCCTCCTGCACGCCGCCCACTGGGGATGTGCCCGCAATCAGGATACATGCCCTTGACTGGAATCGAACCCGGGACCTTTCAGTCCACAGGCCAGTGCTCTATCCACTGAGCCAAACCGGTTTGTGCGGCCAACAGTTCTTAACATTTTTAGACCCAGGCCTCTCCCTCACTTTTACTAGTTTACTCAGATCCAAAGTGCTTTTGTGTCTGTAGGTTCTATAGTTTGTTGTACAGTGTGTTGGAAATTAAAATGGAGACATTAAAAATACGCCTTTCAGCAAAATCCAGTTATTGCATATTTCCATACAGATAGTCTTTTATGAAAAATAATTGTACTTTCCGAAACAAACAAAAATTGTAAGAAGAGTAAGGTTGTTTTTAACTTGAGGCGATGAAAAATATATCTGGCTTAAGAAGGCAGCAGATTCCACATCTGCTCTGCACACAGCCTGTTGCTCTAGGTTGTCTGGTTGGCACAGATCATGAATATTCAGGCACCCAGAGGAGAAGTTGGAAAACATTTTGGATACTGTATTTGTACACGATAACTCAGTCAGGAAGTGGTCATTTCCCAAAGGCTAGTTGCCATGTGTAATCTGAAGTTTTTTCAGTGACCATTTCGTGCTTAGTTACATGAAAATCTATTGATCTATTTCATATTTTGCAAGGACCTCATACCCTTTTTGCTAGATTTTGTAATATGATTGGGAAATATTGGCTTACTGTGTTATGCAGATTTTCCAAATGTTGAAATATTTCATTAGTGGCAAAAGATATACATGTATTAATCACAACTATTCTCTCTAGGAATCCATTGAGAAACTCTGACAGTTAAAACTTCCCAAAATTTTGCTTAGAAGCTCAATTTTTATCACTGGCAAAATATCAGTTATTTGCTAGGTGTGCTTTATTAATTTTGGATGAATAAAGCCTGCTAATACCCATGTGGGAATAACTATAGTTTGCCCATCATTCATTCTTTCAAATGAAAATGGTAGTTCAGAAGGCGTGGCCAGTTTAGTTCACGATTTAAACAATTGCTCATGTGCCGTTCCTTCAGACAACCATCACCTTCATCATGGAACACAGATGCTTTATGCATGCTATTTTCTCACCCAGCATAATGAAAGGACACTGAAAACACATGTGCTCCAGCGTTAATATTGAATAGCATTACTAATACTTTCTTCATCCAAGATATTTTTAAATGAAATTGGAAGGGTGGAGGGGACGAATTTCAATGACTCTTGGGTAATTTTGTTGGGTCAAGAACTATTCTGGATTTTCAGCCATATTTATAAAATTTAAGAATCCATTTCATATAAGCAATGTTACTTTTTATTTATTGTATATCAGGAACTATATGAGGCACTGAAAATACCTAATAATGAAGAGAAGGTCATTATAACCTGTTCCACACAATCAAACCTTGAATTCAGACATGTAAATAATTAACTTTATGTAATGAGATTTGTGATGTAATGGTGGCATTTGAAAAGTGATTTGTGTACACAGCAAAAGGGTAATTAATTCTTTGTCTAGAGCTAAGCTTGCAGGGGTCAAATAAACTAAAAGGACATATTTGGTTGAAAGGTCAGTGTTACTTATCATATTAGGGCTATTGTAAAACAGAGCAGATGAATCAGCATCAATGTGGGAATGAGTAATATCAGTAAACTTGTCTGAGCTATATTTTAAAGGCTGGAGTCTGCTGGGGTAATAACCTAATATTAGTCATCAAAGGACAGTAGCAATGACAGTGACACAATTGAGGTTCAGATGTATGTGTGACCAACTGACATATCCTTCATGAAGAATATAAGAGAACTCCAAAGTTGTTCCCACGCCCGGGATCCAATGGAGAATGAGGCCAGAAGTAGGTCTGTCCCATCAGGTAAGTCAACCTGCATTGTTTAAAGGTACAGGTTGGCCGAGACCAGTTTGGCTCAGTGGATAGTGCGTCGGCCTGCGGACTGAAAGGTTCCAGGTTCGATTCTGGTTGGGGGCATGTACCTTGCTTGCGGGCACATCTCTAGTGTGGGATGTGCAGAAGGCGGCTGATCAATGTCTCTCTCTCTCATAAATGTTTCTGACTTTCTATCCCTCTCCCTTTCTCTCTGTAAAAAAATCAATAAAATATATTTAAAAAAAATAAAGGTACAGTTTGACTCAGAACACAATGATATGGTTTATTGATTCAAGCATATCAATATATCCAACCTGCATTCTTTCATTTATAATGTCTGTCTTCCCAAGTATGACTATCAGAGTGAGTTTAAATTCATCTTCATTGTAATTGTTAGTTGTGATTAAAATGCTCGAATCAATAAACCATATCATTGTGTTCTGAGTCAAGTCCCTCTTCTCAGTGATAAAAGATGATTCCTTCACCTCCTATGTAACAATTTCAGCTTTGACATAATCAATAACACACAGGACACCTGTTGACAAAGAGAAGGCATGACCTCCCTCAGATGTTGCTACAGAACGGTTCAGTGTGCCTGGAGCAGACAGTGATGCTTGGGAAGGAGGATCAGGGAGGATGCTGGAAAACCAAGACGCTTGGGTTAAATAGTGAACGGGCTCATATCCCATCCTTTGGAGGTTGATGAATTGGAGGCAGCAAAATCGGTCAGCAGTGACTGAAATTATCTGACACATGCATGACCTCTTAATGAGCGCATTACCCCTGTAACCAAAGTACTTATTTGCTAAATTACCAGCAGTTTACAACACTGCCTGAGCCTTCCAGATGTTCAGGGACACGTGAGAGCTCTACACATCTCCTGAGGGCCGTATCACAGAGCTGTTCCTGGTAAGCACTTCCTTCAGCCTGTTGCCCTACCCACTGTTACTCAGTGCTCAGCTGGCAGAGCTGTTCCGTTATTTCAGCCATTGCTTTCTACCATGGCTCGTGTGGAAAAGGCTGTTTGCCACATCATGTCAGACCATATTAAGATGGTGGCTGGGGTTAGGTCTGCCAGGGTAGGGCAATGGTGATCGTTCTGGGAATAGAGCCTGGAGAGGTTCTAACCCAGTGGTTCTCAACCTTCCTAAGGCCGCCACCCTTTAAGACAGCTCCTCATGTGGTGGTGACCCCCAACCATAAAATGATTTCCGTTGCTACTTCATCACTGTCATTTTGCTACTGTTATGAACTGTCATGTAAATGTCTGATGTGCAGGATGTATTTTCATTGTTACAAATTGAACATCATTAAAGCATAGGGATTAATCACAAAAACAATAGGTAATTATATATTGTGAAATATTTATTTCTAATTACAAATAAATGAAATTTTGTCTTGAGTCGTGGTATAGCATGGGTAACAGTCTTCATATGACAACAGTAAACCACATTGCTACACTTTGCTACACCGAGGAGCGGTGTGTTGGTTCCTAAGACCATGGGAAATAGGTGTTTTCTGATGGTCTTAGGCGACCCCTGTGAAAGGGTCATTCAGCCCCCAAAGGGGTCCCGACCCACAGGCTGAGAACCGCTGTTCTAACTTCTTTCTGCTCTCAGTGACTGCCAGCCAGGTGGCTGGGCAGTTGCATCTGAACATATTGGGAAGCTTTTGAGTGTGAGATAGAAATAGGGCAAGTTGAAACATAACAAATGTCATTTTTCCTGCAAGTGGTTTTTTTTTTTCCTGTGAAAAATTGGAATTTTGATAGTTGATTGCATTGAATCCATAGATCGATTTAGGTAATATAGACATTTTCACAACACTAATTCTTCCAGTGCATGAACACAGGCTATTTCTATATCTATTTGTATCCTTTTACATTTATTTCATCAATGTTTTATAGTTCTCGTGATAGAATTCTTTTACTTCCTTGGATAAATTTACTCCTAACTAGATTCCCCTTTTAAATGGGATTCTTTTATCTATTTTCTAGGTAATTTATTGTTAGTGTACAGAAACACAACCATTTTCTGTGTGTTGATTTTGTATTCTGCAACTTGACTGAATTTATTTTATTAGTGTTAACGATTTTTTTAGAGAAGTCTTCAGAATTTTTTATGTATGAGTGATGCTATCTGTAAACAGACATTTCAACTTCTTTCTGATTATCATATCATGATTTTTATTTCTTTTTTGTGCCCAGTTGCTCTGGTTAGGACTTCTAGTATTTTGTTGAACAGAATTGGTGAGGCTGGACATTCTTATCTTGTTCTTGATCCCAGAGGAAAAGCTTTGAGCTTTTTATTATTAAGTATGGCTTTTATAATATTGAGATATATTTCTTCTATAAATAATTGGTAGGGAAGTGAATGTAGATTAAAAACAAAGGACCTGAGATTGAACTTTGGCTTGCATACTTGCTTATTGATTGCTGGGCTCAGGAATAGCCTTCGGCTTTTATCATTTTATTTTCCACACAATTTAACTTTATAAAAATCTGGTATCATGTTATTTAGAAAAAAAAATAGGAAGGATATGTATTCACTCTAACTAGCAACTAAATATTTTAAAAATATAGAGTTTGGATTTTGCCTCTTTTCCAAGTGAGAGGTTTATTATTATGATGGAGATTTCATTAAAAATACTTAAGATTTGAATCAAGAATTAATTTATATATGCCTGGCATATAAAATACTTTTGTTTTGAAAAAGCAAAACTATTTTACAAGGCATATATTGTTCATTTAATAATTTGAAAATTAATAAAAATACAGTGCCTTGAATTAATTTCCCTACAATTCAGAAATAAGTATAAAAAAATAACATAAACCAGTGATGTTTTGAGAGAATGCCTGTTTCACATAAAAACTTGGCGTTGCCTACTGTTCTAATCTATGTACTGAGCACAGCATCCATCACCATCTGTCTTTCTCTTCTCATTCATTTAACTTGCCGCAACATATAGCTGTGTGTGTGGTTTTGGGGGGTGGGGTAGTTATACCTTCTGCCTAAGTTTCCTCTTTTAAACACAGCCAAATGTCAACAACTAATCTTTCTTTCATTTATAACACTTAATCTAGAAACTATTTTGTGTATAAAAGTAAAACTACAAGATGTCGAGATTTTTGTCACTTTTCTAAAGTAATACGATTTTCTTTAAAAAATTCAACATTTAATCATTTTACAATTATGATTTATGTTCTTTTAAATAGCATTTTTTCTAATTAAAAATCAATACAAGCTTAATGCCGAAAATTTGGAACAAGAGAGAATGCAAAGTAAATAACTAAAATGATCCATGGAGTTTTGTCTACAAATAATATATATTTAAAAATTAACACATATGTATATAAATATACACAAATATTAAATGAAGGCATACATCTTGGTAATTCTTTCCTTATTTTCAATTTCCTTGTTTTGTTTTTTTTTCCTAGCTATCTGTTTTATTTATTTATTTTTAAAAATGTATTGGGGTGACATTCATTGATAGGATTATATAGGTCCCTAGGTATAATTCTAACATAATACAGCATTTATGTATTGCATTGCATGCCCACCACCCAAAGTCAAATCTTCTTAGGTCACCATATATTAGACTCTCTTTACTCTTTACCCCACTCCCTCTCCCTGGTAACCACAGTAATATTGTCTGTTTCTTTGAGTTTTTGTTTGTTTTTCTTGTTTATTCATTTGTTGCTTTCAGCTTTGTCATCCTTTTGTGTGGTTTGTACATATGGTCTCTTTCTTTGATTGCTCTACTATAAACAAGGACCTTGTTTACCAGGTAAAGAAATATTAAAAGTCAATATTTGTAATTATTTTACTACTTGAGAGAGAAGATTTGAAATGAGTCTTTGTCTCTCTTTGAACCAGTGCATTATGTACTTGTAAAATATTGGAAAGGATTTTGTCTTACCAGATTTAGGTGTATAATACTTATAAAATTATAGAATTTTGAACATTGAAGTTTATGATTATGAGTGGGACCTGTGAGTCAGTACTTACAGCCAAAGTTAGAATAATTACTCTGTCATTGATCACAGTTGCAATACAATGGAAATATATGCCCTTTGTTCTTCAAGTAGAATTATGTGTAAGATATGTCAACCTTCGGCCCCATATGAGGGAGGAGGCTTTTATTAAAATGTACTGTTTTATCAAATGCAGATTTAGCTACAGCAGACCGCAGGAACAGTTATTGTTTCTGGATACATCATGCATGCACTTGATGATATTTTACAAAAAAGTTATTATGTATAAAGATCCATCATCCTCTCATTTCTGTAGTTTTCGCCATCCTTGAGATTTCTCACAATTTTTCGGCCACAGCACAGGTCTTATGGCTGTTGTTTCTGTATGGTGCTAGCAACACACTTGACTTGCTTTTTGAAATAACAAATGTTTGCACACAGACTTCCGTGTGCTGTGTTGTAGAGGGTCCCCATTAAGGACATTTAAAGCTGGAATTGAAAACTTGGGGTCATATGAGTGTGGTTTATGTTTACCACTATAAACTTGCCAAAATGATTTTGTAAGTGGTACTCTCTCGGACTTAATTAAAAAATAACTAGGAAAATGTGAGTGGAATTCAGTAGGATTGATGAAAGGAATCAAGGTTTGTTCTGATCCATTGCCACCTGTAGTGTCTTTCATTGTGTTTTCCGCTCTTCCTCCTTTAGAATTCTTTCTAATAAACCACATTTTCCTCCTTTTGATGGACATTGCTTCAGCTAGTTATTATTCTAGGAAAAAAAGGTAGTAAAGTAAAAGTAAAAAATGCTAAGATATTAAGTGATAACAGCTGCTAGCATGACATTCTTTGCTGCTTTTACGCTTCGGTTATTTTACATTCTTAGTCAATTGACCTATGTAATTGAGAAAAAAATTAAAGTGACTTTAAATGATCAAAGATTAAAATGGTAGAATGTTTTTTAAATGCAGTATTTAGTAAAAAATTAACGTTTCAATAAAAAGTAATAAATAAATGGTTGGTAAAGTCAGTCAAGATTCTCATGGGAAGGGAAGGCTCACTAACAGATTAAAGGTGGAGAAGGAAGAAAGAGATTTATGTTTTGGGAGATCACCAATTATAACACATTGTTTATGTTCTGTGATTGAATGGTACAACACAGTTCCCTCCAAGTCATGCAATCATCTGAGGCCATCCTGTATGTTAATTAATGAGAAATATGGCTTTGTTGCACCCCACAAAATGTGATACCAATTCTGTCTCCAGTATTTCCCTTGATTTCTGAAATGGCTTATATCATCATCATCATCATCATCATCATCATCATCATCATCTTCATAGCTGATACCTGTATTACTATCTCTTTTCCAACATCAAATTTTATAGTGTGATGTATGAATGTTGGCTTCCCTTCTCTTGATTTACCAAGTCAGCACAAAGTGGCTGTGTGTAGCAGAACTTGACAAAGGTTTCCTAAAGGGTTGGGGGAAACAGAGAGAAATTGCATCACATAAGAGCTGCAGATTTGATACTGGATGCTGCTCTTTCTAGAATTGCATTACTTACTTTCTTATCAAGGGGGATCTTAAGAACAAGTCTCTCTGATGACATCTTGCTCTGAGGATTCACTTCTCTCCATCATATATTTTTTTCTTCTTTATTTTTCTGAAGACTTTGCAGTGTCTCTCACACTTCCAGTGAACACCAATAACTCTCTAATTCAGAATAGTATAGGTGGATATTTGTTTTTTCTCTTTGTTTTCAGACAATTGGTAAGAGCAGGGCAAAGAGAGTCACATAGATATTTTACTAGACTTTATTACTTAAATTTTCCTCCCTTCTGTTTCTTCCTTAGGTAGCATTTATAGTTATGATTAATATTTGTTTTGAAAATAATTGTTTCTCTCCAGCTATATTAATTACTTAAGAGGTACGAGTTAGACATATGTGTCTTTGGGAATGTTGAAGGTAGTTTTCCAAATGACATTAGTATTTGGATAATTATACCAATTTATATATTCTAAGAAAGAGAAGTATATAATGGTGAAGAGTTGGATGGATATAAATTATACTGAAAATACCTTAATAGTCCTACATACATCATCTGAGGCACACTAGTATAAATTTATAGCACTATCCCTTGGCTATTTTGATTATTAAATATGTACTATGTTTTTGGTTTATATGTTAATCTCTTAGTTTTTTCCTTCATGAATATAACAAACAGTTCAACTCTTCTTAAATATATTTGGCATTAAATCTTCAAATAAGTATTTCCTAATTTAACAGCAACATTTGTTTTCAACATATACAATGGAAAATGTGTTTAATTCCACATTGTAATCTCAGTCGTTTTATTATCATCTAGATTTATTTGATAATCAAAAGAAAAACATGAAATATCTCAAATATCTTTTGAGTGTCCTTTTGATTTTTTTTTTCTATTTGGACAACAGAGTTTTGAGAATGGATAGAATGAGGTGTAAATGATACATTGGATGTTGAAAGCTTCTTATGTTATTCATCATCCTCATATACGCTAATAAGTGTTCTATGAATGATACACACACACACACACACACATCACACATACACACAGGGGTGGGAAAAAGTAGTTTATGGTCATAATACAAATAAATACAATAACCTATAAAAATAAACACATACTATGCTAATTAGGATGGACATCCTTCCGGATTTCCTTCCGAATGACCTTCTGGATGAAGCTAGGGCTGCAAGGGAAGCTGGTGCAGACAGCCGAGGGAAGGAAGACCTATTCTTGCACGAATTTTGTGCATCAGGCCTCTAGTTCATAAATAAAAATACAGGAATAAACTCTATTCCATACTTACATTTGTAAACCTATATACGTATGTACTAGTTGTTTCATTCAGAGTTAACACTAAGAAAAAGGGTCGTAGAGAAGTTAAGTAACTCGTCCAAACTTACAATACCAGTGTCTTGCAAAGATTATTTAAACTTACAACTCTTTCATCAAAGCCCACGCTTTTGCCACGCTGCCATGCTGTGTCCTGAACCAGTTATTTGTATTGTCTTCACTGGCCAACCCAGGTAAGCAGTTGAACTTTATAGCCCTATTCACATCTTCCCTATTCAGTCCACTGCCAGGATATGAGCTCCTGGAAGTTTAATAAATGAGATCTGCTAATTAGCATCTACTTTGTAAATGGAATGGAGATTTCCGTGGCCAAGTTTCTTAATCGTGGGGAAAAAAAGAGGTCTTTTTTTTCTGTGAAGCTCAGGGCTTGGGGAGCAATCACAGCACACCTGTAAACATTATAAAACACTCTTTTGAAAGTTGCGATTTTTCTTTGCAGAAGACTGTCATAAAAGGGATCTGTCCTTTTAAACTTCCCGTGGCGATGCCTCATTGCCATGACTCAGCAGGTGTGCTGACGACTCCCTAGGCAGAAGGTGGTTTGGAAATGATTGCATCAGATCTTCAAATTCAATCTTCTAAAGAAATTGTTTTAAAGGGGTTTATTTATGTTATTAAATGGATTTGAGAGGCCTGGTTTGGCCTGAATAAAATCCCACAGTAGATAACATTTATCTTCGTTTTGGCAAGTTTACTCTGTTTTGTTCCTGACCTTTTCTCTTCATATTCTGTGTTTTTATAACTCTCTGAGTTTCTCCCATCACAGGAAAAGTGAGAGGTATATCAAGATGTGCATCACTCATGAAACAAAACACTCAGATCTTTATGTTTTAAACCCCAAATAGGAATATTGGCTGGGGGAAACCTCGGTGCTAGAGACATTTCACCTGCCAGGATACACTCCAGCTCCCTCATCCCTGCCCCCAGAAATGATTATTTTCTGTCTTCAGTAAGAGAGGTGAAGTAGAACCTTCACTGATGGCACAGGGACCTCTCTTCCTCGCTCACTATCACTGCCCCTCTAGAGACTGAAAGTTCAAACCTTGGTCTTCCTCTTGGGTCAAGTGCAACATCATTATTGTCAAAACTGAAACTGTGATTTATTGTGGAGTTTGTTGTGGATGAAGTTTTATAAAAATAATGGCTTGCCGGAACTGGGTTTGCTCAGTGGATAGAGCGTTGGCCTGCGAACTGAAAGCTACCAGGTTCCATTCCTGTCAAGGGCATGTACCTTGGTTGCAGGCACATCCCCAGGTGGGGGTGTGCAGGAGGCAGCCGATCGATGTCTTTCTCTCATGGATGTTTCTAACGCTTTTTCCTCTCCCTCCCTCTCAATAAAATATATTAAAAAAATAATATATTAAAATAAATAATAATGGCTGAATATTTGGTATCTTTTCATAAGGCAGGGTGATAGAAACGTTTGAAGGACCCCACATTAGCTTTCTTGCCTTATTTACATTTTCCTGCTTCTGGGTCTGCCTTTCTACTTTATCATTATTCAATTATATTTTGTCTTTTAATATTGTTTGCTTTTTTGTATGCTTGATATACAATGTAGCTATGAATTCCCTGTTGATGTTTTTTTTTTCTTTTATGATTTTTCTATGAACAACAGCAATTTCAAAGCAATGGCTTTATAAGCAAAACCCTTACCAAGGTTTTACATTTATAAACTTGAGCCTTGCTCCAAATATCTGACATTGGGAGAGAGGACAGAAAGGACTGAAACTTTGTAAGATTAAAACTAACAAGCAGCACAGATCACAGTAGGGCCGGTGGTCAGCAAAACACGGCTCGCAAGCCACATGCAGCTCTTTGGCCCCTTGAGTGTGGCTCTTCCACAAAATACCACTGCCTGGGCGAGTCTATTTTGAAGAAGTGATGTTAGAAGAAGTTTAAGTTTAAAAAATGTGGCTCTCAAAAGAAATTTCAATCGTTGTCCTGTTGATATTTGGCTCTGTTGACTAATGAGTCTGCCGACCAGTGCCTTAGGCTAAAAAGAAGTTTAGTCACTTGCCAGGGGTGATGCTATTGTTATCTTTTCTTATTCAGAACCTTTTAAAAAACCAGTGCTTTTCTTCACCAACGTGCAGTCTCACTTGTAGTAAATATGCCCCAGAAACAAAGGAAAGCGTGGTCTTTGCTTCCTGTTCATCTCCGACTATTTTCCTTTTTGCCTCTAGCCTTCTTTACCAAGAAATTATTCATTCTTGTTTTCATTTTGTTGACTTAAGACTATGCGCTTAATCATCTCATATAAAAAGCTGATGTTCTCTAGTTGATGACTTTATATTATCTTTCCTTTTTTTAAAAAATCTCTGAGTCATTTTTAAATCCTTGTTTGAGGCCACTAATGAGGAAAATTCTTACATCTCCTTTAATCCTCATAGGAAAACAAAATATTGGTGAATTTAGATCTGTACCTTATACCATACACAAAATTTAACTCAAAATGTGTGATAAATACAAATGGAAGAGCCCAACTTATAAAACTTTGTCGTCTGAGGAATAGATAAACAAAATGTGGTCTACCCAGACATTGGAATACTGATCAGTAACGTAAAGAATCCTGATACTTATATCATATGAATGAACATCACAGCTATTATTCTAAGTAAAAAAAAAAGAAGCCAGACATGAAAAGCAGGCTCATAAGTTCCTTTCATTTGATGTCTTCCTAAAAGGCAATTCCATGGAGGCAGAAACCAAACTATTGGTTGCTGAGACTGCAGGTGGGAACCTGGAGTGGCTGAACTGTGTGGGGCCACCGGATTGTGGTGATGCTGGACCACTGAAAATTTACTAAAAATCACTGAATTATGCCTTTACACTATGTCAATTTTATATGCAATATATATCAATACGATATAAAAATATGTGTGTTGTCTACTTATGTTGATATATCTGTTGTGCATGTATGTGACTACAACTTGAATTATAGCTTTTATCCAATTTTTCTGCTCATTATAATTCTCAAGTTCAGAGACACCGTTCTTCTGTCCAGCTCTGATTCCCTTTATACATTGTCTAACCACCATTGGCATTTAGTAAATACCACAATAAGTTGGCTCACTCTCAGAGGAATAGAGGCCATTTTTTATTTTGTTTATTGGTTATTCTCTTTGGTATTTTATGCTGATATTTTTAAACAGATTTAAAAATTGATTTTTACAGAGAGAGGAAGGGAGACGGAGAGGGAGAGGGAGAGAGAGAGATAGGAGCATCAACAGGCTGCCTCTTGCATATCCCCATCAGGTATTGAGCCCCCAAACTGAGACATGTGCCCTGCCAGGGAATCAAACCAGTAACCTCTTGATATACAAGACAGTGCTCAGTCATTGAGCCACACCAACCAGGCTCTAAGCTGGGATTTTAAATAATATCCTATACTAGCACTATAGAATTAGTTTCACCATTTTAAAAATGAAAATATATGACGCAGTTTTAAAAATTTATCACCATCCCTAACTGATTTGGCTCAGCTGGAGCGTCGGCCTGGGGACTCAAGGGTCTCAGGTTCGATTCCGGTCAAGGGCATGAACCTTGGTTGCGGCACATCCCCAGCAGGGGGTGTGCAGGAGACTGCTGATGGATGTTTCTTTCTCATTGATGTTTCTGACTTTCTATCCCTCTCTCTTCCTCTCTGTAAAAAATCAATAAAATATATTTTTAAAAAATTTATCACCAGTTTGGGGGAGGGGGTCACCTGAGGCTGTGGATCCAGGAGGTCTTATGGACTTAATCACCCTCATCATCCTGCTTCCCAGCTGAGCCCAGTTCCTTCGGAATTGCATTCATCCTATAAGTAATTGTTTTAGAACAAAGAAAGCAATGACTTAGCGAAAAGACTAGCTATGGAAGTGAGCGTTTTTATATTACCCGATGATAATTTTTTACTTTCCTCAAATTTTACCTTACAGGGCCAGTCTCATATTAGATACTAGAGATCTGGTGTACCAAAGTTCGTGCACTTTGGGGAGGGAGGGTCCCTCAGCCCTCGGGGAATGTCTGCAGGGAGCGGGCCTAAGCCATCAGTCAGACATCCTTAGCGCTCCCACCACCACCACTGTGTTTGCCAGCCGTGAACCCAGATTCTGGCTGAGCAGTGCTCCCCTTGTGGGAGCACACTGTATTGAGCATCTTGCAATGAGCATCTGCCCCCTGCTGGTCAGTGCCTGTCATAGTGACCGGTGGTTCCACCATCAGCCAAAAACAGCTCTCCAACATCCCTGGAGAGGTCCCAGATTGTGAGAGGGTGCAGGCCTGGCCAGAGGACCCCAACTGTGCATGATCCGGGCAGAGAGGGACGTGAGAAGTTGGCCAACCAGGGAGGGATCATAGGACGGCTCCAGGGCATGTCTGGCGCATCTCAATCAGTCTCAATTAGCCAGACCCCAGCAGCAAGCTCACCTACCCTTTGGAGCATCTGCCCCCTGATGGTCAGTTCATGTCATAGCAAGCAGTTGAGTGGCCTTAGAATATCATTAGCATATTACACATTAATTGATTGAAAGGCTGACCAGATGACTGGACACTTAGCATATTAGGCTTTTACTATACAGGATTAAATACGTGATCATTGGTGGATCTGTTAATTAATTATTTACTTAGGTGTGTTGCTCTCTGGTAAATACCAATAGTGACCCTGAGCTAAAAGAGTGATCAGACCAGTCAGGTCCTGTCCAAGACTTCCATATTCCACTAGGGGAGACAGATACCATTGAAATAATTAGGCAAATTAGTGAATTCAGGCTTTCTCAAGGCTCTGCAGGATTAGTAGGGAATGCAAAAAAAGTGTTTTAGCCTTGAAGGCACTTGATCCAGTGCAGAGTCAGTAAGTTGCTGAAAGAATTTTGAGCTGATAGTCACACAGTGTGTAGGCTTTAACTAGATTCAGTGGAGTCGCATAGGTGAGAAAGATGGGACCATTTCTACACCCTCAAAAATTACCAGGACTTTTTGCCTTCCATGGTTTATTTAAATCTTAGGACCTTTAGGAATCTGCTTAGCCTGCTTAAGTTTTCCCAGTATAAAATAATATTCTTTTACTAAACCATCTAGAGCAGTGGTTCTCAACCTGTGGGTCGCGACCCCTTTCACAGGGGGCGACTAAGACCATCGGAAAATGCAGATATTTACATCACGATGCATAACAGTAGCAAAATTTTATGGTTGGGGGTCACCACCACATGAGGAACTGTATGCAAGGGTCAAGGCCTTAGGAAGGTTGAGAACCACTGATCTAGAGGTAAGTGAAGAGGAATTGCATTAATACCTTCTCACTCTCTCAACTCTATGAGATAAGAATCCTTACCTGTTTTTGTTCATTGCTGTACCCTCATGCCTGGCACAATGTCTGACAAAAGGAAAGTTCTCAACAAATTGAATTAATCAAATCATTCATTCATTCATTAAAGTATCTGAGAAAAACACCTTGAGTTTCCTATGTTACCACTTCCTATTATTATGTACTACATAAGCATGCTCAAAAAAATGCTTTCTTATCTTTTTAGCACTTTGCTGCAATTATCTTCTGAAAATGTAATATTTCAACTCCCCCTCAAAATGCATGAAAGCTTTGAAAGCAGGTGGACATTGACAGTCTATCCTCTTGTTTCCAGATGATTCGATGTGCAGATGATGTGGTTAATCATGCCAAAGAAAGCCCTCCTTTTCTTTAATTTGCACATAATTCTTTTAAAAAGGCCCCTGTGAATGTGCAGTAAAAGACTGATTGTTATACTTACACTGCCTGATATATTCAAATTTTTACTAAATGATTATACTTGCCGCTACTAGGATTCTTAAGTAGAAAATGTGTTCTATTATAAATAGTTTTGAAATATTGAAATCATAATATTTTAAAATATATCTTTATTATTGAAAGTATTAAAGATGTCCTTCTTGCCAAGACTGGTTTGGCTCAGTGGATAGAGCGTCGGCTGGCAGACTAAAAGGTGCCAGGTTCGATTCCAGTTGGGGGCATGTACCTTGCTTGCGGGCACATCTCCACAGTGGGCGTGCAGGAGGCTGCTGATCGATGTCTCTCTCTCATCGATGTTTCTGACTTTCTATCTCTCTCCCTTCCTCTCTGTAAAAAATCAATAAAATATATTTTTAAAAACAGATGTCCTTCTTTTGTCCCATTGACCCCCTCTTTCATACTCCTGTCCCCTCCCAATGCCTTCACTTCACTATTGTCTGTGTCCATGGGTTACATATATATGCACTTAAGTTCTTTGGTTGATCTCTTCCTTCTTCTCCCCTTCCCTCTGAGAATCCTAAGTCTGTTTCATGTTTACATGTTTCTGGATCTACTTTGTCTGTCAGATTATTTTGTTCATTAGATTCCACATATGAGTGAGATCATGTGATACATGTCTTTCTCTGACTGGCTAATTTCACTTAGCATAATACCCTCTAGGTCTCTCCATGCTGTCTCAAAGAGCCTCCTTTTTACAGCTGCATAGTGTTCCTTTGTGTAGATGTACCACAGTACATATTTTTTTATCCATTCATCGACTGATGGGCACTTGAGTTCTCATGGTATCTTGTTGAACATTAAAAATTGTATCTCTGGTCAGTTAGGACCAGGGATTATATGTTTCTCATAACTAAATCTTTGCATAATCTTTGTAAATACCAATGCTTACTTAAAAATTATATTGAAATACCTTTTTTAAGGTATCTCTAAATAGATAATCAATGCTATGCTTTTACCATGCAAATGAAAATGTCGTTAAAATATTTTCAACTCAGTTATTCAGGATGGGGAGAGTTTGTTAATCACCCATAGTCATAGAAATAAATGACAATGAAAGAATGTAAATAAATTGAGGAGTGGGAAGCAGCAATTACAATGCTTTAAATAATTGATTTTAAAATAAAGATAAACCATTCTGACAAGAGTTCTCTCTCCTGGTTTCTAAAATTTCCTAGGGAGAGACATTAAAAATTAGCATATTGGAATATATGTGTATTATATATATGTATTTTCCATATTTATAGGTATGAATATGCCATTTATTAATTGGCTAATTATTTTTTACATTGATTGATAAACATGCATTGTGGCTATGCATTTCCAGAAATCAAACACCATAGTTATGAAGACAATATTTCATTGTCATTAATAATTATAAATATCTATAAGGGGAAATTATTGTGTTGCATATATTTAATAATTATAACAATGCTGTGGTGAATTGCCCAGCTCTCTCCTTCAGGCTTTAAAGATGTGGTAGAAAGTAATGACCAAGGGAGAGGCCCCCTTGCATTTAGTGGTCATGAATTTAAAATGAGATATGTCAGCATGAGAGTGTGTTTTCTCCAATTATATTCAACTGTGAAATGAAAGGTATGCAGTTGGTTGACATTTGTATAAGCTAGGATTGGAGTTTAAAAGGATAGAGGGACAGGGAATGATTATAATAATAAACTATTGATTCTGAGAAGATTAAAGGACAAGAATAAGAAATGTGAGAAAAAGAGTGGCAGGATGTTAGGGTGAAAGTGGAGTAAATTACATAAAATGAGTGACAGGTAGAGTATGCTGAAAAGACAGACTTATGGATCCTCCAATTTTTTTGGAAGATAAAAATTAATCCATTAAGCAAGCATTACATTATATACACAATCCACTACTTAGTGTCAAAGTGGTTTTGAGATAAAGGCAGATTTTCTCTTTACTAGTAAATGTCTTAAATATATTAAAAAAAACATCCTTTATAAAGGATAGCTAGTAAGCAAAATGGGTAATATAAAACTTGTTTCTATGATTCAGATACATATAAGATGCTGGGTATTTGTCACAGGTACATTCTATTGTAGCTTGTAGAATAGGAACAATAGAGAAACTGAGCCCCTGACTAGTTGCCCTGAGATAATTTAACTGGAAAGTAGGCATGTTGAGCCTCTGGCCCTTGGTAACTAAAGCCAACTTAACATTTTTTTTTTTTTTTGCCTGTGCAAAACAATTCGGTGGTGAAACATACTTTCCTCTTCGTGTACTAAACAGCATGAAGACTGGGAAAAAATAAATTGAGGTACTGGCTCCAAGAAATAATTGCTTCTGGAAGATAATAACAATTAGCTAACTTTGGCTGGCAGGATTCTAAGATGACCCAAAATGACCCATATCATTACATAATCCCTTCCCCTCAGTGTGGGTGGTGTCTACAGATTGCTTCTAGCAATAGTATATGGCATAAGTGAAGGTATGTCATTGCTATAATTGTTATCTTCTGCGGCATAAAGTGCAGGTGTTTTGCAGAAGGTCCTGAAATAGCTGACGTTGAGATAATTAAAAGGGTGGCTATCTTGGATGGACTTCCCCTAATTATATGGATGAGCCCTTTAAAAGAGGCACTGGGACCCCCCTTTAGTCAGAAAGATTCCCCTGTTGTCTTTGAGAAAGTAAGCTCCCATTCCCAGAGATGGCCTGTCAGAGGTCCACAGGGCAGGGGACCCCGGAGGCTTCTGGAAACCAAAGAAGTCCCAGCTGAGAGGCTGCAAGAATCAGGAAACCCAGTCCTACAACCACCAGGAACCAACTGTGTGTTTGGAAGAGGATTCCCACCTTGAAAAAGGAGTGCAGGCTGGCTGACATCTAGATTGAAGACGTAATGAGATGTTGGACAGAGAACCCAGTTAAGCAGTGCTCTGACCCAAGCCACCAAGATTGTAGTGATTGGCTATTCAGAAATAGCAAACTAGTATGCTAAATTCAATAGCAGCATATTTATCAAATATCACAATTCACTCATTAATGCACTTGCCTCATTGCTGCTCATAACACCAAAGCTACTGTATCATAAATTCTGCCCACCCAACCAGTTCCCTACCTTGCAAACCTGCCTTGAAAACATTTAGTCGAGGCCCGAAAACTCCACGAATATATTTTCTTGTCTCCTTTTTGAACTATCTATAAGACTGTCAAGCTGATGTTCTATCTGGTGCAGAATTTTCTTGTAACGAAAATTTTGCTGAGCACCAGGCTTTCTGGGGTCATTTGGAGACTCACCACTAATTCAGCCTCTAATATTTAAAGTAATGTCAGTTCATAAAATAATTAGATAAGACAGAAGAACAAAGAAGTTTAAATGTGTATTAAATGAATAAATAAATATGTATATACAAAATATAAAGTGAATTTCACATATGTTCTGTTGGGCTTTTTCCTCTAAACATTTTTAGAATGTTTTAAGTTCTGGCTCATTGTAGGTATATGATAAGTTACAATATGGAAACATGTTATAAGTGAACCCCTCATGTTCATTTCCATGAGGCCAATTTATTGAATAAGGATTCATTTACCATAGGCATCAACAGAGAAAATGTTCCAAGCTGCCTATATATTCCCAACTGGCTTTTAGGGGAGAATAAAACTCCCAGTTGTTGCTACAGAGTTCAGTGTCCCAATGTACAGAAATAAATTATTTACCTGGTGCTGCTTTCCAAGGATGTGGTTCTAAAATTAGAAAAACAGTCAACTATGGAAAACATGTCTTAATTTAAATTGTCACAGAGTGATTTCATGCATTTCTTCAGAGAGGAAGGGAGAGGGAGAAAGACATAGAAACATCACTGATGAGAGAAATCATTGATTGGCTGCCTCCTGCAGGCCCCCACACAGGGGATTGAGCCTGAAACGCAGGCATGTGCCCTTGACTGGAATCAAACCTGGGACCCTTCAGTCTGCAGGCCATCACTCTGTCCACTGAACCAAGCCAGCTAGGGTTATACATTTACCATCAGCCAGAATTTACCAGTATAATTGTTTTCATATAGGTGGTAGATGTAGATAAAGATGAGCTCACATTACCTTAGTGTTAATTAACTTCACTAGTCCATGGTAGGTAGTTTGCTTCTTTTTTTCCCCTTTCTTTCTCTCTTTCTTTCTTTCTTTCTTTTTTTCTTTCTTTCTTTCTTTCTTTCTTTCTTTCTTAAATATGTTTTATTGATTTTTTACAGAGAGGAATAGAAAGTCAGAAACATCAATGAGAGAGAGACATCGATCAGCCGCCTCCTGCACACCCCCTACTGGAGATGTGCCCGCAACCAAGGTACATGCCCTCAACCGGAATCGAACCTGGGACCTTTCAGCCCGCAGGCCGACGCTCTATCCACTGAGCCAAACCGGTCTTGGCTGCTTCTTTTTTACTTATAGATACTTCAGAGTATTCTTCTATTTCCTCACTAATAGATATTAGCTTTCACTAATACATAGAGGTTATATGTCTATTTACCCAAACTATATTCACTAAATAAAACAGTGTGTCATTTTCAGAAACAATAATATTTAATTTCTTTGTCTGTGGATTTTCAACAATTTATAATAGATGCTGAATATGCATGTCAAGAATGTCAATGATTAAAATTGTATTCTTTTCTTTCTAGCTAAGTCTCTTTTATTGATTCCTAATTATAATTAAGGTTTAATTCAAATCAAGCTTTTGTCCTCAGATTGTGGTAGAATGAGAGAATTTGACAAAGAGAAAGGAGGGGACGAAGGGGAAGGGTTGATGACTTCATTTGTCATCCAGGCCTCACTTCTGATGTCATCTCTGGGATGGGGAAATGAGTTGGAGATCCCTTGTGCGTGGCTTCCCCGTGAAAAGATGTATCCAGCCCTTTCTGCACCTCAAATCTCTCTCTTTCGGAGAAAGGATTTATCAGAAATCAATTTTAAAATCTGCAACAGCTGTGCCCTATTCTGTGAACAAATGCTTGGCTAAAATCCATCCCATCTAGTTATTAATCAAAATGACTGATGCATAACAACCTTAACCCAGAAGAAATTCGATGTAATTTATGTAGAATGTTACTATAAAACTAAGTTTTTCCTTGTGTTTATTTGTTTAAAGACATTTCAAATGAAAACGTTGTCATTATTGACCATACCATTTGTTTTACAATAAACCCCTTTTATTATATCTTGAATTTGTAATGCACATGAGTATATAAAAGTGGGATCTGGATTTCAAAACATCTTTCTACCCCTCTAAACAACAAAATACCTTTTTAATAAAGAAAGGAGATGGAAAAATGGTATGTCTTTATTATTATAAGACTTTATGATAGTTGACTATCTGTGGCTCCAAAGTTCTACCTCCTGGCTTGTTCAGGAGCATGAGGGCCGACACAGTGTAATATGAGGTCTTACATATACCCTGTGCAGAGCTGTTATTTCTGTGAAATTACTAAGTGTAGCATTTACGTGTCAGTGGTTTTTATCATATTACTATGCCCCTTTTTCTGTGAAAAGGATATGGAGTAAAAGACTAAGTTTATCAGTGATTTCTTTAATAGGGCAAGAGTTGTAAGTCTTCTTCCCCAGGACCAGGAGAATGAAATGCACATCTACAGACTCCAATGAGGGCATGGCTGTTGTGCTACTGTAGGGAGATCCCAGCCACATAGATTATAATGTGTCCTGCACCCTCGGCATAGCTCCAGGAAACATCGTCATCACCATGAGCCCCCACAATTTTGTCACACGTGTCCTTGCAAAAGCTGTGCATGCTCCAGTCTGTGGTTAGGCTCAGGTGCCCTGGCTTCTCCATCCTCTCACAGCTGCCAGCTCTAGCAGAAGCAGGTGGCTCTAAAGCAGTGGTTCTCAACCTTCCTAAGGCCACGTCCCTTTAATGCAGTTCCCCATGTTGTGGTGACCCCCAACCATAAAATTATTTTCGTTGCTACTTCCTAACAGTAATTTTGCTACTGTTGTGAATAGTAATGTAAATATCTGTGTTTTCTGATGGTCTTAGGTGACCCCTGTGGTGGGGTCGATGGACCCCCAAAGGGGTCGCGACCCACAGGTTGAGAACCGCTGCTCTAAAGGAAGTGCTGTGGCTATTGGTCTTGGTTTAGGTCAGCATGAAGGATTTAGTCCTGGAAATGGGACCTTTAGAAGGTGCAGTCATTTCTAGAACATCCAAGGGTTCTGTTCCATTGTAGCATCTCTAAAGCACCGAGATGTGGTTTAGTGGGTACCTTTTGGACTCTCCTAGAACAGCACTTCTCAGACTTTACTTTGTATGGGAATTACTTGAGGGTCTTGTGAAAACATAGATTCTGATTTGACAGGTTTGGGGTGTGGGTGAGATGCTGAATTCCTGATAAACTCCAAGGTGATGCCAATCCTGCTGGTCTGCACATCACGTGGAGTAAAGTCGAGGAGAATGTTGAAGACCAGAGACAGATACTCCCCTCCATTCATACTCTTCCTAGAATACCTAGAAACTGAAAATTTCTCCCCGAGTTGTAGGGTGCAGTGGTGAGCAGGACCTGCTTTCCTGAGGTTGTCATGAGCCCCATCACCCAGGGTGTGAGGTGGCAGAGACTTTTTGTAGTTCCTACCTGGTGGTCATTGTCATCCTGAAGCCTGGTTTTCAAATAATATAGAATTCATATAATAAAAAATAATTGTTTGGTAAAAGATTAGAGGAAACTTTGATATGGCAAAGTCTTTGAGAAATTTA
The DNA here is from genome assembly GCA_011751065.1 of Lasiurus cinereus. NCBI lineage: Eukaryota > Metazoa > Chordata > Mammalia > Chiroptera > Vespertilionidae > Lasiurus > Lasiurus cinereus. The sequence continues at coordinate 72,273,310 of JAAGEH010002531.1, forward strand.
GTAGATGTCACATTTCAAATAAAAAAAACACACCCAGGTTTATTCAATTCAGTGGCATTTGATCACCTACTTTTGTTGGAGTTTAGGAACTCAAAGAAGAGTAAGAGAGTCCTGTTCTTATGGGAGATACTGTTTCATAGAGATAAAGGATAAATAACAATCCTATATAATAAAGGGGTAATATGCAAATTGACTGTCATGCCCTCGAACAAGATGGCCACCCCCATGTGGTCAAAGATGGCTGCTCCCATGTGGTCACAAGATGGCCACCACAAGATAGCTGGCAGAGGAGTGAGTTGAGGATGACTGGGCTGGCAGTGGAGGGCACTTAGGGTGACCAGGCCTGAAGGGAAGGGCAGTTTGGGGGGACCAGGCCAGCAGGGGAGGGCAATTGGAAAGGACCAGGTCATCAAGGGAGGGCAGTTATAGGTGATCAGGCCGGTAGGGGAGGGCAGTTGGTGGAAATCAGGATGGCAGGTAAGCAGTTAGAAGTCTATCAGACTGGCATGGGAGTGATTAGAGGGTGATCAGGCTGGTAGGAAGAAGCAGTTAGAGGCAATCAGGCAGTCAGGCTGGTGAGAAGTTGGGAGCCAGCAGTTCCATATTGTGAGAGAGATGTCTGACTGCTGATTTAGGCCTGATCCCAAACTGCCAGTAAGACATCCCCAAGGGGTCCCAGATTGGAGAAGATACAGGCTGGGCTGAGGGACACCCCCTCCTCCCCCTGCAGTGCACAAAATTAATGCACTGGGCCTCTAGTATAATGATAAGGCAGTTCAGCAACAATAAAATAATGTTGCTACTATAAAATACTAGGGATGCAGTAAAAGAATGTGCAGCTAATTCAATGTGGGGCAGTTTTGGGGGACTTCAAAGAGACAGAATGAAGGACACGGTGGCAGAGATGATCCAGTCAGACACAGGGAGGGAAAGGGCACGTGTATTTGGAGTTTCTTATCTCATGATATATACACAAAGTTCCAGCTTGAAATTGTGCAGTGGGAAGGTGGGTAAAGAAGAGTTTGGAGAAGAAATACAGAATGCTATGTAGGAGGGCTTCTATACTATGTAAAGGAATATTACCTTTATCCAACTGGAAAGACAGAGTCAGTAGCAGTCATTAATTCTGAGAGGACATAGGAGGTCTGTGTAGTAGAAAGTGACCCTGGGGAGAAACAGGGAGACCTGGTAACTGATGGGCAAGATCTGGAGGAGACACTGGACTCGGGGAAATCACTTTAAAAAAAACACATGATTATCAGGACGATGGGGCGTGAACTGAGGCAAAGAACATCCCTGAGATGGAGAGAAAACAGATTCCAATTCCGGCAAAGAGGAGCCGGTCAGTGCTGGGACAGTGATAAAATGAGGCAGTTCGCCACTGGGTAGACACGGTATCATTCTTTAGAGCTGACGGTGACTATGAAGGCCATTTGTTTTGTAGATTAGGTTTATCCTGATTACATCATGCTTTAAAGCCAGGCACCTGCTTTTTCAATTCAGGTTGCATTTCTTCTGTAGTCAAGAACACGTGCAAATGCACGGGTCCTTTAGCCTCTCTCCCACCTCCCAATGGACAAAGGCCGGGTGCAGAGAGACTGGGTAGGTCATGGCGACGTAAAGATGAGACAGAAAGGGAAACCCGGCACTCCCCCTCGGCCTGGCTTAGGTCAGTGTGTCCACAAGCAGCCCGCCTGAATGCCTGTCATTTTTTTTTTTTTTGCCTGGGATATTTCTTGAACCTTCAAGCAGCAAACCCCGCTTCACCAGGTTCTCTAGCTCACATACGCTACTGTCACCTCACCTCTTTCCCAGCCTGGGGAGCCTTCCTTGGCGGTCAACACCAAGGACGTTTCCTCTGTGTTCCTTCTCCAAGCAAGAAGGTGGACACAGATGGGCCCACGGATGAGGTTCACACACACTGAGCTTCAGGATGCCTCCCTTGGGAGCTGTGACCCTGGAAGTGCAGAATTATGTGTCATTTATATGCCTGTATAAGGTGGATCAGCATTCTATTACATAATTTGTTTGATTTAATAAGTCAAATGTTTCATTTTGGTGAGAAAGAGATTTTTGGAAACCCCAAAGGTAGAAAAAGCAGTGTATGTAATCTGAGAAAGTGGCACCCATTATGACAATACCCAGGAAAAAGAAAATGACTCACTGTTTTAGATATAAATGTACAAACTCTTCAATACCATGAACAGTTGCTGAAAACTTTTCACATATACTTCACTGAGACAGGTTCTATGAGGATCCAAAGGCAACAAGTGAGACAGAACCCCTGGTTCTGATGGTCTTGTAGTATGGATAGATAGATAGATAGATAGATAGATAGATAGATAGATAGATGATAGAGATTTATCTGAATATCAACATGACATTTGAATGTCACAGGTTGTAAACAGACCCAATGAGAGCCAAGGCCTTTGATGAGGCTCCAAATAGATTGGTAGGCGGGGTCTCTGAAGGAAGTCAGGATTCTCCATCATCCGCTGGCTCATTCTGTAATACGTTCGAAGTACTTTCTCTGTCAGCTCTATCACTTTGAAACATCACCTATTTCAAATACCTTCTCACAAGCACATTCCTTGCATGCCCTTTCTATCCACGCAGGCTTTCTTTCTGCCTCTCAGCTTCTCCTAGGTTGCACTTTAGAATGGCGTCCTCTGAAGGCCTCCCTCTGTAGGATTCATGCCTGTCCATCCTACAGAAGGCGTCCACTTCACCCACATGCCCCCTCAGGCCCGGTCTGAGTCAGTTCCTTTCCCAAACTGTGACTGCGAATTGCATGAGAGTAGAATTCTTTGCTTTCACCACTGACTTCTGGCTTTTCAGGAAGCAGTTCTTTGGATTTAGCCTTTATTCATCACAACATCTAATACCCGTATCCTTTTGAATAGAAACTATACCCTAGTCTATGATCGGCAAACTGCAGCTTGGGAGCCACTTGCGGCTCTTTGGCCCCTTGAGTGTGGCTCTTCCACAAAATACCACGGCCTGGGCGAGTCTATTTTGAAGAAGTGGCGTTAGAAGAAGTTTAAGTTTAAAAAAATGTGGTTCTCAAAAGAAATTTCAGTAGTTGGACTGTTGATATTTGGCTCTATTGCCTAATGAGTTTGCCAACCACTGCCCTAGCTGGTTTGGCTCAGTGAATGGAGTGTTGGCTTGGGGAATGAAGAGTCTCAAGTTCAAGTCTAGTCAAGGGCACATGCCCAGGTTACTGGCTTGATCCCCAGTAAGGGGCATATAGGAGGCAGCCAATCGATGATTCTCTCACACACTTGATATTTCTATCTCTCTCTCCTTCCTTCCTTCCTCTCTGAAATCAATAAAAAAGTATGTTTTAAGAAAGACTTGTTTTATTTAATGTTGGCCAAATAGTTTCCTTTGTAAACTATCCATCCCTGTCCACCGTTCTCCATTGCACTCTGCGTACCCAGAGGGTATTTGTGAACAGATTTGGCACAGCAACTGGCACAGGGCACCATGAAGAGCATTCACGGGTGCTTTTTAAGACAATGATGCTCATCATTACAAAAGACTTTCTTCTATAATGCATGCTATGGCATCTTACAAAGGAGATAAATAATGTAAAAATCAGGGGTACACAGTAGGGCATACTAAAAGCATCGTGCTCTTTGGTGTTATAACCAGAACACCAGTACATAGTTCTGTCTCCATTTCCAGGTAGACAGCACATTGCCCAGTCCACATATGTCCTTTTTATCTGTCCGCATAAAGATGTTTCTCCTCCTATGGAATAACACTCAGCATTTCTTCATTTCTCAGCAGAGAATGCAGGCTGTCCACTCTAAACTCTGAATCTTCCTTTCCAAAATAACTAGTTTCCTAATTAAGTTTCTACCAGGTTTCACAAGGTCTGGAAATGTTTGTTTGCCATTTGCCCTGTGAACTGATATGTAAAAGAATCACCCTCCTTCCCAGTCACGAGTCTTGGATGTCTTACTCTTCTGCTCCCTGTGCCAGAACTTCCAGAAGAGCTAGAGTAATCTCTGTGCAAACACAAACATGCCCCCGTGGTGCTCCGCAGCTGTCTCAAGAAGAAAATGCCAATCTGCTCACCTCACTCACAGACCCCCCCGCTGGCGGCCTCTGCGGCCTAACCTCCTTTGCCTCCAAACAAAGAATTTTAATGATTTAGTCCATCTTCACAAAGGAAAAAAAATATCACATTTTTTTCACATTTTCAGACTTGTGTAAAGTATGAGCAGGATCAGAATTAATCACTTTATGCAAAAAAAAAAAAACCCTTCCAAATCTGAACTCCTTTGCTCTAGTTTAGTATGGTCACTGTTGGCCACTGTGGTGTCTTTGGATGTATCAGACACATTCCTAGTACAACTGAGGAAGATGCCTCGGGTAGCTGTTTAGCCAGAGGGATTCTGGTTCCTTTCCTGAGAGAGGCCAGAGCTCCGGGCCATTGCCATGGGAACCAGCACTGGTCTCCCGGTTGAGAAACTATAGTTTGGTACCAGCCATCTCAAGTATGAAGTCCCAGTCTTCTTCCAGAATACAGCTGCTACACATGTTCAGAGAAGGAACATATTATTAGAGCTGAAAATATTAACGAAAGGGAAAAACAGTGTGGGCAGTCATGTAAAATGTCCAAGTCTAGAAGGAGTGTATTATCTTGGGTAGCCGTTTTTTTTTTTTCAATTTAAAACTCTATACATGACTTCACTTAAGTACCTGAATGTCAACCGAGACAAATTATTTCACAGTTAAAAAGATTAGTACAGAAATGAATATGACTCAGAGTTGGGAGTGGGAAGTGTGAGAGCAATAGTTTGCAGGCAAGCGTCGAGCTGGTGACAGTCTCTTATATAATATTCATCATAAAAGATGCAGGGTGATCTGAGTATTATCTCCAGAGCTATCGCTTTAATGTATGTGAACAGTTTGTATCATTTTAGATGAACATTTACATAATTTCTCTGACTGTGCACCTTCAAGCACAAAAACGTCTCTTTTGCTTAATTATGGATATTCTGTATCCGTAAATCTATAAACTCTGTCTCATGCAGAAAAATCTAAAAAGTTGGGCTCGGGATAAATTGGTCCAAAGTGAACGACTGAACTACCAGCTATGCAGTTGGGCCTTAGACTTAGTCCTGAATTTTTCTTATATATTTTTTTAAATTGTCACTGAAACCGGTTTGACTCAGTGGATAGAGCATTGGCCTGTGGACTGAGGGGTCCTGGGTTTGATTCCAGTCAAGGGCATGTACCTTGGTTATGGGCACATCCCCAGGAGGGGGTATGCAGGAGGCAGCTGATCGATGCTTTTCTCTCTTCGATGTTTCTAATTCTCTATCTCTCTTCCTTCCTCTCTTAAAAAAAAAGTCAATAAAATATATTAAAATAAATAAATAAATAATGAAATAAAATAGCCTTTACATCCCAACTCATGAAGTGAAATAATAAAAATTATCACAAAAAATAACTTTTACTTCAAAATTAAAAAAAAAAAGATTTGTTTTGAAAGACGTATTTGGAAAATAAGATAAGATTTTAGTTTTCATTTGTTGGTCATTTTTTAAAAACTGTCATTTTTTCCCTCTGATTGTGACAGGCAGAATTCCAAGAGCCCTTCCCCTCCCCTCCACCCCCTACCCCTCCCTCTCGAGGTTCCCCACTCCTGGCATACAAATCTCCCTTGATCTCCAGGACTATGACTGTGATAGATTTTTTTCCCGAATTTTACATTGTAGGACACATTTAACCGCAGGTCAAGAGGATTATCTGGATTATTCCTGATTAACCACAGGAGCCACTAAGAAGCAGAGAGCTTCGCTCCGGGTGGTCTCAGAAAGGGAAGGCAGAGAGAGGCAAAGCATGGGAGCGGTTTCCACAGCGGTCCTTCTTGTTGCTGAGATGGACAGGGACGCCTGGCAGGGGCCCAGGAATAGCCCCCAGGAGCTGAGGCTGTTCCCATCCTCAGCAACAAAACACCAGAGACCTCTGTCCTACAGCTGCCGGGCAATGGGGTTGCCCATGCTCTGAAAAGCCTTGGAAGATGATCCCTTGTCAGAGTTTCCCAATAAAGATGCAGCCCCGTGGACACTGTGTCCAGCCTGTGAGTCCTTGAGCAGAGATCTCGGCCCCACTGGGCCGGAACTCCGAGCCTGTGAAGCTGTGAGCTGGCCTGTGGGTGTTGTGGAAGGCCCCTGAGCTTGTCATAATTGGACACACAGCAGCAGGCAACAAATGCACACACGGCTTTTCCCCACATGACTGGTTTGTGCTGACACAGTCATAGGCTTAGAAGCTCAACGGCAGACAGAAGCAAAATGCTGACAGTAGGGGGCATGCATCACTCTCTTAGATCATATTTTACAGGTTGGAAGAGACAATCAAGTGTGCATTGTCTGTGCAAAATGCTTTAGATCATTCTTTGTCTAATAAGTGGAAAGTTGGTTATATTAGTCTGTTCTTTCCAAGAGGAGATTTAATATATACTAGTATACACCTACTAAAGGTCAGTGCACAAATTTGTGCACTAGTGGGGTCCCTTGGCCTGGTCTGTGGGATTGAGCCAAAAATGGCTCTCCGACATCCACTGAAAGGTCCCACATTGTGAGAGGGCTCAAGCCAGACTGAGGGACCCCACCGGTGCATGATCGGGGCCGGGGAGGAATGTGGGAAGTTGGCCAAATGGGGAGGGACCACGGGAGGGCTCCTGGGCATGTCTGCCTCATCTCACTTTGTCCTGATCCGCTGGACCCCAGCAGCAAGCTAACCTACTGGTCGGAGCATCTGCCTCCTAGTGGTCAGTGCACATCATAGCAACTGGTCAACCAGTGAACTGTCTCCCTCCTGGAGGTCAGGGCACATCATAGTGAACGGTTGAGTGTCCTTAGCATATCATTAGCATATTACACTTTGATTGGTTGAATGGACAACAGGACACTTAGCAGGCTTTTATTATATAGAATATATTTGTGTGTGTGTGTATGTGTGTGTGTGTGTGTGTGGAGAGAGAGAGAGGGAGAAAGAGAGAGAGAGAGAAAGAGATTTGTTCTAAGGATTTGGTTCACATGATTATGGAGACTGAGAAGTACCAAGATGAAGTCTTATTAGATATTTCAGATACTCCAAATTGATACACTATGTTTTATTTGCACTGGGCTATTCAATCTAGCATTTCTTCTTTTATGAAATCTTAACTATGAGCAGATGCCTACGTAATAAAGAATGTAGGGGAAATGCTTTTTTTAATTACACTAAAAGTGTTTGAATTATTGATGAGGATTAAGTCATTATGAATTGTAAAACCTGCTTCAATTGGAATGGGGGAAATTTTCATGAAAAATAGAATCTTATTTAGCCAGAGGGATTCTGGTTGCTTTCCTGAGAGAGGCCAGAGCTCCAGGCAATTGCCATGGGAACCAGCATGTAATATCTAGAGGCCTGGTGCATGGATTCGTGCACTGGTGGGGGTCCCTCAGCCTGGCCTGCACCCTCTCGCAATTTGGGACCCTTTGGGAGATGTAGCAGTGTGCAAAGCAGCAGGTGGCAGGGGAGGAGCCCCAGCTGAGGCTGGGTGCCTCACTGCTCCCCCTCATCCCAGCCGTGCTGTGCCTGCTGCCATAGCTGGCTTCTGGGTAACACTGCTGCGGCACCAGGAGAGGCTCCCACCACCACAGCTGCGCTCGCCAGCCATGAGCCTAGCTTCTGGCTGAGCTGCACTCCTGCTGTGGGAGCGCAATGACCACCATGGGGCAGCTACTGCATTGAGTGTCTGCCCCCTGGTGGTCAGTGTGCATCATAGCAACTGGTCAAGCAGTTATTTGATCAACTGGTCATAATGGTCACTTAGGCTTTTATATATATAGATTGTACTTGGGGCACTGAAATATACATTTTATACAATGAAGAGAGAAACTCTTATATTAAAAGGGAAAATAATATTCAGGGTTTTAAATCACCAGAGCAAATGCAGGCAGTCCTCAGGTTACATAGGACTCGATGTATGTCATTTTGTGGTTACATCACCATCTCCCATTTATTTATTTTAAAAAAAAAGTTCTCTTATTTTGACGTATGTACATATGTGCTTTATGTTTTTTATTATTTACTGTATCACAAGTAGAGGTCAAGAATTGTTATCTTCTTTTAAAATTTTTTTTTACTGTTTCACTTCATTACTGTTGTGTATGTATTCCATGTGAGGGATGAAGACACTTATGTAGGTGGGTTCTGACTTACAGCAAAAATCATGTTATGTTGCACCATAGGAACAGATCTCTGATGTAACCCCAGGACCTACTGTACTAGTATATTAGTCAATTACTCTGGTTACTTCTCTATATCAGTTTAGGTATAATATTTGAGGATGGAATAGAGTTCTCTATTCTTAAGACCAAAATACACACTAATAAATAGGCAGAAAGGGTTAGAAGAGATATTTGGGAGGCACCAAAAGAAGCAAAGAGAGAAATCTTTATTAACAGGGAAAAATAATGGTTTGCATCTCTTTTTTCCCCCGTGAGGACAATTTTTATAGCTCTGAGCATTTTAAAGTGGGCAATGTGAATGAAAGAAAATGTTTACTCATTACTCATTATTATGCCCTCAGGATGAAAGCAAGAGTCTGGGTTTACTAAGAGACCTCACAGCATACTAAGGAATAGTGTTGCCTTGAGAAAATTTCTGTTTATGATAAAAGAAAATTGATTCAAGTATGTTTGCGTGAAATTGGGATTCAGGCAGAAAATTCTGGAAAATGGCCATGCCAATACCAATTTCTAGTCACCCCTGACAGAAAAGATAGTGAGTTCCAGAATTGATTTCATCGTGCCAAGTTGTCTTTGATCTCAAAACCTGATAAAGGCAATACAAAATAAATGTAAAACTATATGCCAATTCTCTTGTGAATATAGACACAACATTTAAATGAAATGTTATCAAATAAATTTGAAAAACATCACGCCCAGGGAGGGCACAAGGACCCAGTGGGCTGCTATCAGACTCGCAAAGAGGGCTCTGCCTTTGGGTGAGGATTGTAATTGTGTAGCTGAGAGCACTAGCTCCTCCAGTAGCGTGACCAAGAAGTCAGGCCGGGTCCCCACTTTGTTCTTGCAGCTCCGTGGTGTGGTAGAACCTTAGCCGACAGCTTATTCTCCCGCAAAGTAATGGTTGAGGGAGCACCAAATTGATTGCACCAAATACTCAGCAAAGGCCAGTTTCTTTGAAGTTTTTCCAGGAGGGCATCTCTCTTTTTTCTGTAGGCCAGTAGATTTAGAAAAGTTATGCCTCAGCTCAGAGACCCAATGGAGAAGGAGTTCCAATGATGTCAAATGCAACACATACATTATACACATACACACACATCCCCCGAAAATAAGACCTACCTCCAGTTTTGCCTCTCGCTGTAATATAAGGCATCCCCCTGAAAATAAGACCTCCCCGATAATAAGGCCTCCCCAGAACATAAGGCCTCCCCGGAATTTAAGGCCCCCAAAGCTCCCATCAGGCGTCTGACTCCTGATTTAAAGAGACCTCGCACCGGCCTGAACAGCTCCGGCTGCGCTGCGGCCCATCAGGGAGCTGGTTTGTGATGACAACTACTACCATACCGTATACAGGTAATAAATTTCCTTATTTTTGTTGTTCAACAATAAATGTGTACTATATTCTTCTTCATGGAAAAATAAGACATCCCCTGAAAATAAGACCTAGCACATCCTTGGGAGCAAAAATTAATATAAGACACTGTCTTATTTTCGGGGAAACAGGGTACTATATATTATCTACATATCGATCTATCTATAAATATATGTGTGTGTGTGTATATATATATATAC
>JAAGEH010002531.1:72288139-72299974 GCA_011751065.1 Lasiurus cinereus
GTGTGTGTGTGTATTATACTGAGAATTTGTGGCTCTGAGATAATCTATTTCCGTGGAGTGTGAAGTCAAAGCTAGATTACAGTGAGGTCAGGGATATGGGGAAATAGGAAGTGGAGAAAAACAGTGAAGAAATTATTTCAAGAAATTTTATTTTTAAAGTGAAAAAACAAAAACAGCAGTGACAATTATGAAATCTAGAGGCTTTTCTTTTTTCTTTCCCCTGTCTCAGTCCCTCCTTCCTGCCCACCCTCCCTTTCTTTCTTCTAAGATAGGAGGTATTTCAGCACACCCGCTTGCGATGCGAAGGATATACCGTATTAAAAAGTGAGAAATTGATTCAGGAGGGCAATTATTGGAGGTGCCATCTCAGGCGGCCCTCTAGATGGTTGTCCTCCATGGGAACACACACAGCTTTTCACTAAAAAAACCATGAAACATAGAATGATGCGCACAGAGGCAGGAAGCTTGCGAGAACAGTGCTGACCTCCCGTAGAGGTTCCCTGCTGACTGCTTCTCTGCTTTCTCAGTAAATAAGAAGCCATGTTGTTATCCCAGAGTAAGTAGAAAAAGGAGAACTGGAATGAGAAAACTTTAAGAAGCTGATCACCAAAATTAATTATTTACCTGAAGAGGGTAATTTTCAATGAATGTTATGTTTTTATGCAATCATTTAGGATTATAGATATTTTATTCTGGTTTCAAATGATTCCTCAGCTTAAAAATGTGGACTTTCTTTTAAGATTCAGAAAATAATGCAGCTCATATTATTTTGGATCCATGGTTAGCTTTCATTCTGATTTCTGATCACAGTCACTCTTAAATAAGTCAAGTCCATCAGTGACTTGTAAAGGGCCAAATCACTGAGTGGCATGATTGGGGTACAGAAGATTACAGGTTTGGAAAGAGAAAAATGTCAGAATGCAGGAGGATTTGGAGAGATTTATTAGAAGAAATGTCATGTCAGATTTGTCCCTCCATTATGAATGACATTGATAAGACATGGTATGTTAGAGAAATAGACAATCCCACCAAATCTTGAGGGATGTTCATAACTAGGGGATTGGAAGAGGAAGAGAATGATTGGAAAGAGGATAAATCAAAGAAGTAAGAGGAGAACTAAGGAATTCCAGTTTAATCCACTTATTGAACCTGCTCTCCTCTGGGTCCTCTGCTAAGCACCTGAAACATGAGAGGGAGTCCCCAACTCTCAGGCACTCACAGTCCAATGGGGAGACTTAACTGGACGCCTCTCCCAGGCCTGCACATACCAGGTTGAGAGAGTCCTGAACATGTTTCAAAGGAGAGCAAAGAGCCAGAACATATTGGGAAAAATCTGTTGACATGTGAGTTTGCTTACCCAGGTATTTATTAGCATAGAAACCAACAAAATCTGGTTACTTGCTTGAATTCTCTTTGTTTAGAATGTATTTGACTATGTAGATATAGAAGCTTCTTTAATTGACTATGCTATCTACTCTTTATTTTTTTAGTGCAAAGAGGAAAGTTTACTTAATACTAAAACCATGCTAACTATGCCATTTCTGTTGTCTTCTATTCACATTCAATATTTTTAAAAATTTTGGTTATTTTGGAGGCGTTAGAAATATTTTGCAATATTCATTTCCTTATTTTACTTTTCGCATACTTTATCCTTCTTATTATTTATCATCCTACCATCCATGTTTTATTTTGAAGGTTTTTTTTTTAATGTTCTTTATGGATTAAGACTTGACTATCTACTCTTGGTCTCTGCTTGCTTCATGCTCTCAGGAGGCAGCAGTCCCTTTGCTTTGCTCCTGGGACAGTAGCTCGTAGAGCTACTGGGCTGAGGGTACAAAGGAGCGGAAGTAATCTTTGAAATGCTGCCATTCAGTGACGCAGGAAGCCATTCAAAATAAAATTCTTTTAAGGCATGCTGGGAAATAACAGTGAATTGCATAGATTGGAACTATTGTTGGACTTAATTTTCTTCTAGAATAATGGATTTTCTTGTACAAACCTGTTCGCCACACAACTTGATTTAAAACATAACTATCAGCTGAATGTCTATATTTAATTGACTGGATAAATCAAATGATAAACTTGTCGCATATTGAGTTTTCTTTCCTCCATAAAACATTGCAAATAGTTTTCTTCCTATGAATAGTAAGTGATTGACCTGTGCAGCAAAAACTTAAATCTTTCATCAAAATAATACCATGGGCATTTCAGTATGCATTTACTAGGGTGTTATGGATATGAAGCATCCATCTTATAGAAAAACTGCTCTTTGAAATTTTAACCTTGCTATTGGCTTCTGTAAATGCTTGCTTAAATCATAAGGAAAATGAGACTATTTTCACTTCAGAAAGGCCATTAAACCTTCCTGGACAAAATTATCAGTGCTGGCACCAGGCTAGGTCTTTGGTTGAGGTCTCAAGGCCTCAGCACATAGGTGCCCTTTAAGAACTTGCAAAGGGGCGGAAAACATTCCATATTTGGGAGACCAAGAAGGTGAAAACATATAAATATGGAAAATTCCTGCATGTTGGGGCCCAGAATTTGAGAAACATTTTCCTGTGGACCCTCGCGTATTAAATGTAACTCCAAACTCTCCGAGCGTGGTTTGGTTATTCCGGTTTTCTGTAACAGATAAGGATTTATCTTCCCTTTCTGCGTGAGGTCCTGTAGCATTTTCATCTTCTCTCATTTTCATCTGGCAATCCTCATCATGGCCAAGGCTATGTGCGAGTTGAAGCTGACCTCCCCGTTGCTTTTAGGCGTTCTCAGCATCAGACCTAATGTGATCAGAAAGCAAGCTGGGGTCTCCGTGTGGCACCCAAGCTCAAAACCAGTATTTCAGGCTCCTGGCCCAGCGCTTCCCCCGTGACATAAAGTGTATATTGTTCCTTCCTAGTGGGATGGAATTGCTCCTTTATCACTTGGGAGTATTAATCAATATCACATCTGTCTTAATCATTAAATTAAGCAGCTCTGAATTCTTCAACGCACGTCTTAGGAAATCATCTTTCTTTCTTCATCAACATCAATCTGTTGTCTAGTGCGGTCGCTGTCTTGTAACAAGTGTGATTTGGGGTCAAAGTCATAAGCTGTAACTGCTGATCTGACTTCATGGCAGGACTCAGGCTTTTTCTCCTGTTGCCACCTCAGCTGATGTCCCTGCCACTCTCACTCCATGGGCCTGGACTCCTGGCTCTGAGCTCTTTCTGGAAGCAGCTCTTGCCGTTCACGTGCACAGGCAGCCTTCCCACAGGGCCAGAGGCTGGAGCAGAGGGGTTTGTACTGGGGAAGGCACCTTCTCGAGTGACAAGTGGTACTACTAGCCCTGGTCTGTGGTCTGAATCCACTGCCCAGAATCCCTCACTCCGGAAGAATTTATCTTCTGCTGCTCCTCATGTCTTACCCGCCCACGACCACAGTTCAGGTCATTTCAGTTTATCGGAAATATCCCATCATCCATTTCAAGATGCAGTAGTTTGACATTTTATTTTATTCCTTTTCTCCCAGGCCACTTTTTGGTTTCCTACTTAAATCTGTTTCTACCCCTTGGCTATATTTTAGTAGTTTTTCTCATTAAAACAAAAAGAACAAAAGAAAATGTTGACACTCTCTCCCAGTAGGCAGGCAGCTCCGTGGAAATACAGTATTTGGGATTGCAACTTCTTATTGGGGATTCCAATAAGAATTGATGTGGTTTTTAAAACATGAAGTTGGTCAGTAAAAATATCACATCATAGAAAAACTGACATTTTGCACTGCCTCCATAATGGAAGAATAAGTCCTGTTCTTAAAAGGAAGGAAAAGCCAAAATCGGTTTTGCTCAGTGGATAGGGCGTCGGCCTGTGGACTGAAGGGTCCCAGGTTCGATTCTGATCAAGGACATGTAACTTGGTTGCGGGCACATCCCCAGTAGGGAGTGTGCAGGAGGCAGCTGATCGATGTCTCTCTCTCATCGATGTTTCTAGCTCTCTATCCCTCTCCCTTCCTCTCTGTAAAAAATCAATAAAATATATATTTTTTTTTTAAAAAAGGAAGGAAAATACGTGAAATCTGTTAAAAGTTTTGGTGCCCTGCTCTCAGTATCTGCCTTTTCTGGACCTAGGGAAGAGAGAAAACCTGAGGCTTAAAAACTGCTTTATTAATGTCACGATGCATGGTTTAATGACCACAAAAAGGGATGAGTGCTTCCGGCCTAATGTTTGTAAGTGAAAACCTCCTTCCATTATATCATTTCATATCTTTCTCCTTTCATGCCAGAATATCCTGAAGGATAAGAGCTCGTGTGGATTCAGACTTCTGGATTGAAATCCGATCTCCACCACTTATTTCCTAGGAGGCCTTAGGCCAATTAAACTCAATTTGCTAATCTATAAAATATGAACACTACGCTTTTCTACCTCATGAGCTTAAATAATGTATTTCACGTTCGGTGTTTAACAGTGGCTCACACAGAGCAAATACAGAATTGTGATGTGTTTTTTTTTTCATTACTAGAGGCCTGGTGCATGAAATTCGTGCACGGGTAGGGTCCCTAGGCCTGGCTGGGGATCAGGACCAATTAGGGTCTTTCGGCTGCCAGCCCGGGCCTCCCTTCATTCTTCACTGCCCCTGGGTGGTGAATGCACATCATAGCGAGCGACAGAATTCCCAGTCTTCCAGTTAAACACCTGCAGGGACACTTTGCATATTAGCCTTTTATATATATAGATTATAGCAACCTCGGTTCCCATGACAAGTCATGGGGCTGGGAGAAGCGGTCCTGTGGGTGGTTTGGCTTCTGCCTTAAAGGCTTTTCCTTCTCATTCTCTGAGCTCTCTGCCTTTGGCAGTTTATAGAAGCATGTACAGTGGTACCTCGAGATCCGAGTTTAATTCGTTCCGTAACCTTGAGGCGTGGGAAACTATGAGACACTGGAGTCGTGGTAAACTGGTGGGTCGTGTGCAGGCGGCTGATCCGTGTGATTACTCCTATCTCAAATGTTGCTCGTATTTCAAAGCAAAAATCGCTCACTCGAAGGCTTGTATCTCAAGAATCTCGTATGTTAGGGCACTCGAGATACTCGTATGTAGTGGTATCTCGAGGTACCACTGTAGTTCAGAAGTACCTTCCGGTTTCCAAGTCGCTGTTCCTCAGTAGCTTGACCTGAGGCCATTTGGTGTCCAGGATCAGTAAGCAAGGTCAACATCAGGAAGATGAGAACATACAGCATCTAAGTCAGTTGGAGAGCAAATGATAACTGAGTGGATCTGTTTAACTGGTAATGAAATGCCGGATTGAAAAGGTTCCCAGTGGTTGCTCCTGCTGAACCACATAGCACACCCTGAAATAAAGCACAAGGCCTTTCCTGCTTCAGCCAGAAACCCCCATCACCCCGGGCCAGGTCCTCTCAGCCTTCCCATCAGCACCCAGGCACACATTTGATAAAGTAAGGGCATTCTGTGGAATAATGTAATCTGCAAATGCATTTAATTACCCATAGTGATTTATATGAGAGCTTAATGTGGCATTTGCTAGCAGAGGAACTTCATCAATTTATCATTATTTGAAATGTATTTATCCTTTGCAATACAGGGCAGAGTTCAACTTATAAAATATTAGGCACATTAGATTAATGGGCTCAAGAGCGTGGGAAGTCAATGGCTGGAACAGGACGGAAGAAGCCTGATCCGTGGCCATATTGCTCAGTTCTCAAGTCCTATTTTTCTCTATCTTTCCAAGGCACGAAGACTCCCTGCCGTTTTGTTTTCTGTAGGAAAATGTAACCCGCAGTTTGTTTATCTGTAGGTGAAGCTACAAAGATGATTATATGAACTTAGAGAGACAGAATCCCTTGAATCTCACCAGGTGCTAGAGAGCTTATGAGGATTGCCAAAGACAGGGCATTTAGCATCTATTTTATCCAGACGCTGCTCCACACACCCCTTCCTGCCAGAGAGCCGTGTTTTCATTGAATATGCATCTGGCCTTGGTAGACAGGGTTAACTGATCCTAAAATATAGTAATCTGGGTTTTTCTAGAGTTATTTTAGTAGCATAAACTATGCATGTATCAAATCACTTTATGTTTAGAACACATGTAACTAATAGTAGTGTTTTTATAGCAGCCCCTGTTTGTCCAGTGTGTACAATGTGCAGGATAATGTCTTAGGTGGGTTTCTCTGGAAGTGACGCTGAGATGAGAATCGTTCTGCCATAATGTACAGTGGTACCTCAAGATACGAGTTTAATTTGTTCCGTAACCTTAAGGCATGGGAAACTATGAGATGCTCGAGTTGTGGTAAACTGGTGGGTTGTGTGCAGCCGGCCGATCCGCAGGATGACTCCTATCTCAAATGTTGCTCGTATTTCAAAGCAAAAATCACTCGCTCGACGGCTCGTATCTCAAAAATCTCGTATGTTAGGGCACTCGTATCTCGAGGTACCACTGTATTGGGAAAGGTGTCCACAAAGGGATGGGGAAAGCACAGGAGAAAGAGGAAAGAAGACAACATGGAGGTGATGTAGACAAACCTCTGTGGAGGCTGCATCAGCCCGGCTCCACAGGGCACAGTCTGGAGAGGGTTATGCTTCCGGTGGATCTTAATTCCAGGCACGGGAGCTGGAACTGGTCAGCCATTGTTTACCCACCTTTGGGGGGGAAGAATGCATATTCCCAGGCTTCCCAGGAATATACCCTGGCCCAACAGTCCCCCAGGCCATTCTCTGCACGTGGGGGGATGCACAAGAAGCAGAAAGGAGCCCACAGAATCACCTCTCTCCTTTGTGTGCTCTCAATATTATGCTTCAAAATGCAGCTGAAGGAACTGAAAGAAGTTTCAAAAAGTCTTCCGAATCACACGGTAATAAAGGTCAGAGGTTGAATTGGAACCATTTTTTAATTCTTGACAATAATCATGGTATTTTAGATTCACAAAATAAATTCACAAATTTGATTCACTAAAATAAACGTGGTTGTCAAATACCTCGGAAACTTTCCTAAAATAAGTGAGAAAGTGATCATCTGACATGGTAATAAAACATTTTCAGAGATGTTAATTTTTCATACTTTCAAATAAAAAACAACAACATAGGATTGCCAGAGTTAATTGTATAGGAATTATCATGAAACCTTTAATTTTAATATAGGTTTAATTTAGCAAACAACTTTTTGATATTATGTGAAATAATTTATAAAATATTGTGCCTTCAGATTAACTATCTAAGTTAAAAGGCAAGAGGCCCATTTAAAATAAAAATACTCCTCCATGGGGTAGTACTGCTTTTGAGTTCATAAGTTTTCATGGTTGATTCTCCTATTTGTTGTAGATAATGTTTGTTGTTCTTATTTTATACCTAATGTTTAGGATAAAAAAGTTAAGAAAAATGTCCATATCACCCTACTCTTTGGAGTCATGGTTTGAACACAGGTTATTTTGACTCAAGAGCACCATAGTGGATAATTGCACTGTGGACCAGTTCTGCAAAATGTGTGCACCATATATCTTCTGTCTTCAGGGTGCCACTAGATATTTCCATGTGCCTTATGTCCGCAATTAATAAGCTATTTACATTAAAGAAGAGTGTGAGTGTGTGTGTGTGTGTGTGTGTGTGTGTGTGTGTGTGTTGCGGGTGGGGGGTTTAGGCCCAGTTCAAAATTTAATGAAAGCCTATGATTCTCTCTCCCAAGGAGAAAAAAATATCACAAATACACCTATACACACGTTTTTCACATACCATTTCAGTTCACTTCATGACATCTGAGTTCTCAGATTAATAACCTTGTCTTGGGTCTTCAGGTGTGAACATCTTAGAATCTTAGAGCAGGAGGGATGAATGGGAGACAAAGGCCAGAGGATGCTTCACCACGTGGTCTACATGTGAGAGATGTGGAGCTTAGGAAGGAGGGGAGGAAGTGAAGAAAAAGGTAGAACGTTACCAAAGCTTCCATCTCATGTTCATCTGTGTCCACAGTTGTCCCTTAATATACTACTGTCATTCAGCTTTGGGGATGAACTTGTCTTAATCTTCTACCTTCTCTTTAACATCTTCTGATTTCTCTGATGTATAGTCTCTACATTCTGACCACCCTACCATGTGCACATCCTTCTTCGTCCCTCCCTCCTCATCACTAGGTCAGAGTAACCAGTCAGTAGGAGAAAACCAATGCATGCTTATATTAGGGTAACTCAAGAATGATTTTAAGGACCTCTTTACAAAGACTTTGGCAGGCTACACAGAATCCACAGAGAAGAGGGCAGTCCCCTTGCGTTGGTGAAATTGGGGCTATTACTGACTTCAAGCCTTGGGGGAGGTTGGAGTAATTACTTAAAACTTGGAAGCGAAGAGTTGTGCCAAGAGGCTGTCTTTAAAATAGCTGTGACTTCGATCCAGGGACAGTGTCAGGCTGAGGTAATCAATGCAGGATCCAGGAGACAAATCCCCTGCCTGCCCCTCTCACGCCCTCTGCTTTTGTGCATGAGCTCCCGCTGTTGTTGGGTATTGGAACCAGCACGAGGCACGAGAGAATCCTCGGCTGCCGTTCAATCACGCCCTTCTTCCTACAGATAGCAAGTTACGTTGGATCCAGACAGGCAACCAATATGCCCAGCAAAGAAAGCATGTGTACACAAACACATTTAGACAAACACACCACCTGCACATGTGACACACATGTACAAACTCATTGTACCTGTGCACACACGTGGCACACGCACGCACATGAGCACACGTGCACACACATCCACATACGCACATGCTCACACACTTGATCTGCCTTCCACCTTTTCAAAATAATTATCTTCTTTTTTCTCTCCTTGACACACACACACACACACACACACACACACACACTCTGCCTCCGACAAGTCCTGAGTGTCCACTCAAACTAGAAGTCAAGTTGCTGCTGGTGCGAAGTCTCCCTGGTGCTGCCGTGTGCTGAGTCTGCGCAGGCCCTGCTCCTGGGAAAGGCACACTCTACCGCTCTGAGCAGAGCCTCTACTCTGGTTCTTTTTTAAAAAATATATTTTATTGATTTTTACAGGGAGGAAGGGAGAGGGGTAGAGGGTTAGAAACATCGATGAGAGAGAGACATCGATCAGCTGCCTCTTGCCCACCCCCTACTGGGGATGTGCAACTAAGATACATGCCCTTGACGGGAATCGAACCTGGGACCTTTCAGTCCGCAGGCCGACGCTCTATCCACTGAGCCAAACCGGTTTGGGCTCTACTCTGGTTCTCGATCTGCCTCCCAGCTGGTTTGAAGCATTGTTTGTCTTCCATTTTCTCTTGTTTATTAGCTAAGAAGGGGCCTACATGGTGGGGTGTGTTTATGCAGGTTTGACTCCTTCCTGGCCCCTCCAGAACTGGTTGAGTGATGGACCGAGGGCTCTGAGAAGCTCGTTTTGCCTTGTTTAGAGTGGGGTCCAATCACCAGTCATTTTTCTCCTCCAGCATACATCTCATCCTTCTTTGTTTTGAATTTACCAGCCTAA
Source organism: Lasiurus cinereus (assembly GCA_011751065.1). Classification (NCBI taxonomy): domain Eukaryota; kingdom Metazoa; phylum Chordata; class Mammalia; order Chiroptera; family Vespertilionidae; genus Lasiurus; species Lasiurus cinereus. Next base: position 72,297,609 of record JAAGEH010002531.1, read on the forward strand.
AAAGCATTTCATCGGGGTTGCTTGGATACTAATGTTTTCTTCTCCACTTTATGAAAGCCTTTGTCATGCCTTCCAGCGTGCCGAACCTTTTAATTTTCTCGGGCTTGGAAGACACAGCCAGAGGCCTTGTATTTTTAATTTACTTACTAGAGCCAATAAGATGAAGATAATCTTTTCATACATTTATTTTTTTTTTTCACTCACTTCATATACACTTTAAGAGGAGGTGTCGATGAAAAATGATCGGCAAAAGCAGCCCTAGTCGGTTTGGCTCAGTGGACAGAGCGTCGGCCTGCAGACAGGTCCCAGGTTCGATTCCGGTCAAGGGCATGTACTTTGGTTGCGGGCACATCCCCAGTAGGGAGCGTGCAGGAGGCAGCTGATCGATGTTTCTCTCTCCTCGATGTTTCTAACTCTTTTTCTCTTTCCCTTCCTCTCTGTGAAAAATCAATAAAATATATTTTAAAAAAAAGAAAAAAAAAAGCAGACGCCAAGAAAGGATTACAACGGGAGCAGCTCATTAAAGTGAGATCAGCAAGGAAGACGTCAGTTTGTGGGTGGGTGGGTGGCACCAGGAGGGGCTTTCTGGAGGCGGTGCTGAAGAGGGTGCCATCAGCAGCCCTGCCTGCCTCCCTGGGCATCAGAGAGGGCCCCCCCTCTGATTCTGCTGATCCCAATGGTTCACGCTGGGTCTCCTGAAATCGTGTTCCTATTGCCTTCCTGTCTTCCAGATGCGTAGACTGTTACCCTCAGAGGGGACTTAGTTCAGCAGCCCCAGAATTAAAATGATAGCCACCCCGGGAACAGAACTGGGCCCAGGATGAGCAGCAGATTCCAGTCATTTTGTTTGGGAAACAGATCCTTTGCCTCCCGGCCAGCACTGGTGTTGCCCACACACTTTTTCTCTGGAGTTCAGTAATTAACCTCAGGAGAGGGAGGAAATTTGTACTAAAGGCGTGGGTATGGTCCAGGAAGAGAGGGAGGAAATATCTCAGAGTTGATGGGAGTAAGTCCACAGTCCTACCCGGTTTCTGACTGCAAAGTAGGCTCTGCACAGAGTCTAAAAGCAGATTGCAGTCTAGTGAAGACCATATTCATAGAGAATCCTTTCCCCACCCTGGAAGTATGCTTCGGATCTCTTCTGAGATGGAGAATGCAAAATCTAGAGAACCTCTAAGTGAAAAATAAGATTTAGTGTTGAGTGGACACACCAACTATTTTATTTTATTTTATATATTTTATTGATTTTTTTATAGAGAGGAAGGGAGAGGGATAGAGAGTTAAAAACATTGAGAGAGAGACATCCATCAGCTGCCTCCTGCATGCCCCCAACTGGGATGTGCCCACAACCAAGGTACATTCCCTTGATTGGAATCTAACTTGGGACCCTCCAGTCCGCAGGCAGATGCTCTATCCACTGAGCCAAACCGGTTTTGGCCACACAAAAGAAGGTGGAAGGAGCACCTGGTAGAAATGGTGAGACAGAGAAGCCTAAAACATGTGACTTGGCATTGCTCTGAGGTGGGAGCTGAATGCCCCACACGTGGCAGGGCCTTGCCAGCTGTTAGAACATTGTTTTGCTTCCTACATTGATTTGCAACTATTAATCAATGATATTATTTATGCCATAGGGGCCACATGATTACTTCCTGGAAAGATAGGTTAATGCTATGGGAGTAAAAACTATATTATAGGGATGCATCATTTTTAAAACCATTTTCTGTCATTTTAACAGAAAGCAGACCTCTCCCTTTCTCATAATCATTGCAATCATGTTGGCTAAAAACTGATGTGGCATTTAATGACATCTTAGTGATCTATAATAAAGATTTTTGAGATAAGATATAATGTTTGATTCAGGAATTTATCAACTTAATCTTTAAAAATATTTATAGTCCATGTGTCATTCAGATTCTGTAGTCTTCACCTATTGTGCTTTTCCTCTTCCTGGATTCTCCCCAGAAACTCACGTTACACGTAGTCAGTGTATTGACGCTGGACCCTCTTCCTGCCTGTATTATTGCTCAGCATAAAATCCTTATCTGTTACTTGAATTGTTTTCAAATGTTCTTAACTGGAATAAAGAGGACACACATAGATGAAAATGTGAAGATCTGGATGACAAGAACAAAAGTACTTACATTTTATATTTGTATTACATCTGCCTCACTGCTCTGTGCCTTAGCTTTCACTGCCTGGTATTTTTAATAGGAATTGAATTTGCAAGTGGATTTCACTTTAGGAATGCATTACCATCTCGAAACTTAAAAAATCATATGCAGGGAGGCTGTATGGGAGAGCCAGGAAGTCCCAAATGAGAGAGAGAGAGAGAGAGAGAGAGAGAGAGAGAGAGAGAGAGAGAGAGA
>JAAGEH010002531.1:72299984-72374757 GCA_011751065.1 Lasiurus cinereus
AGAGAGAGAGAGAGAGAGAGAGAGAGAGAGAGAGAGAGAGAGAGAGAAATGTAACTCAATGTTCAAGCCTTTTATTGGACCTCACAGTTACATTTTAGCCTCAGGGCTCATTTCAAAGCATGATGGGATAACAGTCACCTCCTGCCAGCATAGCTAACAATACAAAATTAATGCAAGACGTATTAACAGCACTTTAGAAAACATTACAATTGTGACCGTGTTCAAAGCAAGGATATGCTAATGGCACTATGGCATTAAGTGGAGGAATACTTTAATAGAGTGCATTGCTTTAGGGAGATGTAGGACCAGTCTAGCACTGCTGAGAGCAGATCATGTGGATGACTTCCCAAGCCTCTGCTAAAGGTGTGAACACGAAGATGAATGAGACACGCTCTCTGTCTTTAAAGGAGCTTGTAACGGAGTGTGGCAGGAACACGTGCACAGTTATGGACAAGGCGATGTCATGAAAGGAAGTGCTGAGTGTGAGCCACGTGTAACACTGGCCCCGGCCTGTGTTCTAGACTGGGCGTTCTACATGAGAAAGCCAGTCCCCAATCCTACCCCAGCCCAGCCCTGGGGTCAGAAGAGCAAAGCAGGATGGAACAACCAAATGACATTTTAAAGTCACAGCATATTGGCCAGGAGGAGTGAATGACTGGATGCCTACACATCAGAGCCTGTTAGCCTCACATGCAAATGGTAAGGAAAATGACCGGATGGATGGCTGTGCAAGTGAGGAGTGACGGATTTCTTCATCTCTTGGTTTGCAATAATCCTCATTTTGAGTGGGAGTTGACTTTGTTACAGAACCAATGACAAGTGAGAGGCCTAATTAGGCAGGGTTCCCACTCTGTGTCAGAGGTCTGCTTACATTTCTCCCGCATTAGAGTTGACAAAGAAAGAACAGACTATAAAGAATCAGCTCTCGCCCGGTCTCTTTTCACTGATAACGAAGCAGAGGACTTTAATATCTTTGAAGTCAGATAATGTATATGTACATCTTCTGAAATAGTGCATTTCGGTGAACTCCCAGCAGCACTGGACTATGTGAAAACACTGTAAGTTACGGTCCAGTATCACCCTGGAGTCACTGCTGTGCAGGATTGCATGAGGCAAGCATTCTCTGGCTGGAGATCACTTCTTCGTCGACTTTCTGAGCAGCTCATTGACTCTCCACAGCAGATGAAATGGAGTGGGGAGGAAAGGCGGGCATGTTTGCCTCCAGGCTGTGCAGAAATGGCTAACATGGTTGCAGCTTCATTTAAAATAGTTCCTTGTGCATGTGAAATTTAAGGCGCCATTCTGCTGTGGGTTTTTACTTTCATGTGGCAAAGAAAACAACTAGTGGCTAATTGCTTTATTCTTAAGTTATTACAAAGTATAAATCCTACAGAATAAAGGCAGGGCGGTCAGAATGCTCAGGTATAAACATGAGGCCCCATGTAGTTCATTCAGAACAGTGGTTCTCAACCTTCCTAAGGCCGCGACCCTTGCATACAGTTCCTCATGCGGTGGTGACCCCCAACCATGAAATGTTGCTACTGTGATGCATCGTGATGTAAATATCTGCATTTTCCGATGGTCTTAGGCGACCCCTGTGAAAGGGTCGTTCGACCCCCAAGGGGGTCGCGGCCCACAGGTTGAGAACCGCTGATTCAGAAGAACCTTGAGCAAGGAACTAAATTAAATATGTGTCAAGACCAGGTTTACCATTAAGTACCTCCAACTGTACATTCTATTCTTGTTGTAGTTCATTAAGTCTTCCCACAAGGCACTATAATACTACTTTATGAAACCTGTGTTACCTTTCATTTTTTTTATTTCTTAAAATATATATTTTATTGATTTTTACAGAAAGGAAGAGAGAGAGGGACAGAGAGTTAGAAACATGGATAAGAAAGAAACATCCACCAGCTGCCTCTTGCACGCCTCCTACTGGGGATGTGCCCACCACCAAGGTACATGCCCTTGACCAGAATCGAACCTGGGACCTTTCAGTCTACAGGCTGACGCTTTATCCACTGAGCCAAACCAGTTAGGGCTGTGATGCCTTTTAAATGAACACAAAGGGGTTAACTAGGGCAACCAGCAATAGAGGGAAGCAAGGATAACAAGCAGAGGAAGAGCAGTAAGAGAGGAGAAGGGGAAAGGCTGAACAGGAAGATTGAAGAATGGACAGGAGAAAGCAATACTGTGGTTAGGAGAGTTCACTTTACAGATGCCATGACCTGGGTGCCAGTCTTCAGCACCAATAGCCAGGAAACAAACACTACTTATTATGGTACAATGGTACCTCGAGATACGAGTGCCCTAACATACGAGATTTTTGAGATATAAGCCGTCGAGCAAGCGATTTTTGCTTTGAAATACGAGCAACAGTTGAGATAGGAGTCATCGCGCGGATCAGCCGGCTGCACACGACCCACCAGTTTACCGCGACTCGAGCATCTCATAGTTTCCCACGCCTCAAGGTTACGGAACGAATTAAACTCGTATCTCCAGGTACCACTGTACTTAAAACTAAACTCTCACAAGTCGTAAGTACACATTAAAGGTTCATTAACAGAATGTATATGCTACTCCGTAGGAAATATTTACCACAAACCTTCTAATTAATAAAGTGTTACAGAAAAAAAAAGAATAAAACTCTAGAATGAACTCATACAAACAATAATATCACCACCAATGACCCAACGAATAAAGTGGGAAAATGATATGAATGGTATCAATAAAGTTAGTAACTTTTAACTTCATTTTTCATTCTACTGATAAATGTTTGAGAAATAAAGATGTTCCAGGTATGTGACTAGCACTGTGGGTGTGGAGGTGATTATGACGGGTTTCTTATTCTGTTACTTGTTACCCAGTCACTTTGATAGAGATAGACATGTAAACATACACCTTAAAATACAAAGATGTGAACTATCAACTGAGAAAAGTCAGGGAAGGATCCCTGGGGAAGGGGTCATAAAAGAGAGTTGGTCAGTAACAGGGATGTGTGGGGATGAGAAGTATATTCTAGGTCAGTGGTCGGCAAACTCATTAGTCAGCAGAGTGGCAAACCGCGAGCTGCAGTTTGCCGACCACTGTTCTAAGTAAACGGAACAACATGATGAAGCACATTTCTTCAGTGAATGTAAAAGTGCTCTATCTCAACTATAAATAGTTAATTGCGTTCAACTTTTTACTGCTTCTCAGTCTCTATCTGTGTCTGGAAATCTATAGGTAAGAAGAGAAACGTAATTGTGAAAAAAGGCATATCCTATATAATAAAGAGGCAATATGCAAATTGACCATCACTCCAAAACACAAGATGGTTGCCCCCATGTGGCCAAAGATGGCCACCCCCATGTGGACACAAGAAGGCTGCCACAAGATGGCTGGCAGGGGAGGACAGTTGGGAGGGACCAGGTTTGCAAGGGAAGGCAGTTCGGGGTGGTCAGGTCTTCAGGGAAGGGCAGTTGTGGGGGACCAGGTCAGCAAGAGGGACAAGGCCTGCAGGGGAGGGCATTTTGGGGGGACTGGCCTGCAGGGTAGGGCAGTTAGGGGCAACCAGGCTGGCAAGGGCAGGCAGTTAGGGGCAACTGAGCCAGCAGCAGAGCAGTTAGTTGTTGATCAGGCTGGCAGGGGAGTAATTAGGGGTTGATCAGGCTGGCAGGTAGAAGCAGCTAGGGGGACTCAGGCAGGCAGGAAGCGAGTGGTTGGGAGCCAGCAGTCCTGGATTGTGAGAGGGATGTCCAATGTCCCACCAGGATTGGGCCTAAATGGGCAGTCTAACATCCCTTGAGGGATCCCAGATTAGAGAGGGTGGAGGCTGGACTGAGAGACACTCGCCCTCGACCCATGCACAAATTTTTTTGCACTGGGCCTCTAGTTATACATATAAATCTTCATTCCCATTTGTAACAAAACCACATAATATAGATGTTAGAATGTTGGAGTTTAGAAAAATGATTTTTGAGACAGTTCAGGAATCAGAATACAACCATCTGGGCCATAATTGTGCCATAAACATTAAAAATAGTAAAACTCCTCTAGTCTGACAATGCATAAGAAAATCGCACATGTTTACTGCAGGATGCAAAGCAATATTTGAATCCTTCAGATTTTCAGAAAAATATTTCTATGTTTACCTAATTAAGGAATTGTTTATAAAACAATTATGATTTAATAGTTATGTTTATAAACTTAAAACATACTTATATCATCCTTTTTCATTGTGAAAGAGGTATTGTGACAATTTTTAGAATATTGGTGTATGTATGGATACTCCTTTATAAGAAGTTTTATGACTTAAAAGGGGGTATACGGAGGATATATGGAAAATTACACAAATAATAATATACCTATATTTGCATAGGTTCCCTATTAATAAGTTACACATCATCTCTCTCTCTTTGGATTCTTTGCTAGCTCACATTTTCTGGCTCCTTGAAGCTGTGATTAATTACCTCTACCTCCTCCTTAGCTTTCAAATATAATTATCCTAAATAGCACTATTTCTGGTTTTTATATACTGTGTTGGAGGATAATGAAAATGCAAGTAGGCTGAAATTTCTGTGTGAAGTTTTAGGAGACAAAGGAACTTAAAAAAATGTGATTTTTGTTTTATTTTGAGGTCAGAACTTTCCTCCTCCACCCAGAGGTGTACTTCTTTAATTTAATAATGAAAACAATTAGAATATACTCTTAGGTTGTCATTTTACTTACACTTCTCCTGTGATTCTTCAATGTTTGCAAAAAATAATAATAAAAACGTATGGCAATTTAGAATTATATGCTGCAAGTCTTGCAACCTATAATCACCTTGCATATTATGGGAGGTTTTTCAAAATCTATTTTACTAAGAGCTGATGCTAAATTTTGTTCTCATGCCCTAAATAATTATTTATTGCTAACCAATAAAGAAATCTCCTGCCCCATTTTTCTTAATAATATAAAGTGATGAACATATATCATTATTTTCATCTCTTTGTATCTCCTGTTAGTAAATGTAAGGAATTCTTTTCCCAATTACATGAAAATGTCATTCTAAATTGAGTCTGTTTTTCTAAAGATTGACACAATCCTAGGTTATGGAAGTTGTTGAACCTAATTGTGTTCAACTTATTTAGATTTCTTGATGAAATCCTGTGTATGTTTCTAGTATAGAACATGAAATACCTCTGTGGGATCTTAGCACACAGAATGCAAGTCCCTGCTCCATCCCTCCATTATGAGTTTCACTGTTCATCAGAAAAGCCTTCCCATCTGTCTGTTTCTTTAAACATGTGCCTCTAACTTTATAAATATCATGTGTATGTTTACAATGATACCTTGATACTACTTTTTCAGTTTCAGATAGCATCTATTGATCTCCCAGTGTAGAAGATGGAGGTATAGTTCTTTAATACTACCACCTCAAACACCTAATTTTAGATTTGAAAATTTTCCCAGTTTAGTTTTACAGTATAATTTTGGTTACATCAAGTTTACCCTATTAAAATTATGTAAACATTATTCATAACTGAACCAATAGTATATGATTATTTATTACTTTTCTTATATGTATTCCTTTGATATTCCAGGAGTTAATAATTGCCTCTATTTTATTTTCTCAATTCATCATCAAACCTTCTGCAATAATCTTTATCACCTCACTATATGTGCTAACACCTTTGGAAATTAATGAAATGCATTTTTTTCTTTAAGATATTCATCTTGATGTGCCCTGTCCTCCCGATTTGGTCTAATTTAGACAGTTTTAGGGTCTCATGCACAAACGTCATCATGGACTGGCCTTCCTCTTCTCATGGGTCAGTGCCCTTATACCCTGCAGCCATTGCCTTCCCCTTCATTCAGCTTCTTCTGTGTTTTGGTAGAGAGATCATGATTTCTGACACAGGATTCAGGGGAAGTAACTTTTTGAGACCTTGCATGTCTAATAAAATATTCACTCTCTGCTTGTAACTAAATGACAGCATGGTTATCTATAGAATTCTATTTTGGCATTTCTGACCTTTAGGAATGGTGAATGCATTGTGTCATTGACCCCTCATTTCTATTGTTGCAGCTAGAGAAATCCAGTGCTATTCTGCTTCTTTCTGGTTTCTAAAGGTATTGATTGGTTTTCTTTCTGAGGAATCTCATGGTCCGTACTTGTCCCTCGACAATATTCACAAATTTCACTATGATAAAATGAAGAGTCGATTTTTATTTTACTTAGAAAATTAAACTATTCTAAGGCTGCTCTATCTATTTAATAAAGAGTTAATATGCTAATTGGTCCTAATGGTGTCCCAGTCACGACTGGTCAACAGGCTGCACAAACACAGGAGCTGGTGAGTGGGGATGAGGGCGGGGACTTCCGTTCCCAGCAGAGGTGCGTGCAGGCCTGCCCAACACTAATATCAACTCTGCCTTGAAGGCTACTCCCAACAAAGGTTCATGCAGGTCCACCACACTCTCCGGCCTGAAGGGAGGGATAGGACAGGCCGTGGTGGACCCCGGTGGAAGTACATGCAGGCCCACTGTGCCACCCAGCTCGGAGTGGGGCATCAGGATGGGGGCGGGGCCTTGGCAGAGAGCTCTCAGCACTCCTACACAGGGGTCTGAAGGTGCAGAGAGGAAGGGAGAGCAGATGAGCAGTTAGAGGAATCAGGCCAGGAGGGCAGTGCAGATAGGCAGTTAGGGAGATCATGCCAGGAAGGGAGAGAGGTTAGGGCCATCAGGTTGGCAGGGGAGCAGTTAGAGGAATCAGGCAGGCAGGAGAGCAGTTAGGAGCCAGTGGTTCTGGATTGTGAGAGGGCTCCCAGATTGGAGAGGGTGCAGGCCAAACTGAGAGACCGGCCCCCACTCCTGCACAAATTTCATGCATTGGGCCTCTAGTATTTACAGAAAATAATTTCTATATATCCTACACCCAATTCCTCTGTTATTAACATTTTATATCACTATGGCCTATTTGTCACAACTAATGGGGAAAATTTTGATACCATTATTATTAGCTGAATCCTAAGCTTTCTTTGTATTTTTGTTGTTTTAACCTGATGTCATTTTCTGTTTCAGAATGCCATCCAGGACACTATATTGTTTAGTAATCATGCCTCCATAGGCCCTTCTCAGCTATTGCAGTTTCTAACACTTTCTTTGTCTTTAATTACCTTGACGGTCTGAGGAGTAGTGGTCAGATATTTTGTATTGGTTTTTGTGTCTGATATTTTCCTGATGACTAGAGGAGGGTTATAGTTTTGGGAGAAAGAATACAGAGGTGAAATACTATTTTAATAAAATCATATGAGAGGTTCATATCAACATGATATCACTGTTGAGGCAGCTGCAGTAGTGTTTGCCAGGTTTCTCTGTTATAAAATGACTCCTTTTTCACCATTTCCATACTGTATTCATTATAAGGAAGTTATTGTGTATATTCCACAAGTGAGAAGTCACATTCTGTCTACTTGAGGGCAGAATATTGACCTAAATTGTTAATCATTAGAGCATCTATTACATTTAATAGTTAAACCACCCTAAAGAAATACTTTTTATTGTTTCACCTGTTCTACCTTCTTTCTCTGAATCCTTGTGATATAGAATTTTTGGACTGGAACCCAGATTCTTTGTTCGCTGGAGTCAAAGAATGAATCCATGAACAGAAGCTGGTATAGAAAAGGGGGAGATTTATTGAAGAACAAGTACAGACTCGCATATGGAGAAGGGGAAAGGTTCCCACTGACTTCCTGTTTCCTTGGTTTATAAAGGCTGCAGTTCCTGGGTCCTGATATCCCCTCTGATAGGTTAATATTTCCTTTCAAATTGGTTACCATAGTAACTCCTGAGGCCCTCTGCCCTCATTGTCCTCCTCTTCCTTCTGGGCTTCCTTCCTTCTTTATTTTGTAAATATAGACCTTTGGCTGTTCCCAGGTCTCTCATTCTATGGAAATGTACCTGTTGCAGCTTTTCAGCTCCTCTCTTCTATGGAAGTATACCTTCCGCTGCTCTGCAGCCCTATGTTTCTTCCATGGGCCCCTTCATTTCTAAAATTTCCTAAAACCCGTCTTTTTCACCCCTCAAAATTCCTGTTTCACTTCCAAGAATGATCTTTTTACTATTTCTATAGGTTTACTTTTTCTAGAAGATCATATAATTGAAATCATATAGTATATAGCTTTTTAAATTATGTCTTTCACTTAGCAATATGTATATGAGAGTCATCCATGTCTTTTGTGATTTGATAACTTACTTGCTTTCATTGCTGAATAGTATTTGATATTTTAGGTGTACCATATTTTGTTTGTCTAGTTACTTATTAAAGGACATATTGAATGTTCTCAGTTTCAGCTGATTATGTACAGGTTTATGTGTGGAGGTAAACATTTAAATCAATTCAGTAAGTACCTAGCAGCATTGGGGTAAAACTGTGCTTAATTCTGTAAGAACCCACAGCCTTTCAAAGTAACTGGACCGTTTTGCATTCCCACTAGCAATGGAGGAGTTCCTGTTGCTCCATGCCCTTGTCAACAATTAGTGCTGTCACTTCAGCCATTTTAGTTTGAATGCAAGGATGTAAAACTTAATTGTTTCATTTTGAAATTCCCTAATGACAAATGATGTTGAATATATTTTCATCCATGTACTTGTCATCTGTGAACCTCTTTCCCTGGAGATAGGGCAAGCTGAGGGGAGGCAGAGGGAAGTGCACAGATGGTGTCCACCAGCCTGCAGAGAGCATTTCAATACAATGTGTGTTAAATTAGGTGTCTGCCCCTCACCCTGAGGCTTAAGATAATCAAATAAGCCCCATTCATAAGTCTGGATACTCTGAGGCAGGGAAATTCATGTTACAAATCCTCTAAGAACTGTTTCTCAGAGCACTGTGGCCTTGTGGGTCTCGGACATGATCCCATTGGCTTTCTTTTTCAATATATATATTAATTGCAGAGAGGAAGGGAGAGAGAGATAGAAATATCAATGATGAGAGAGAATCATGGATTGGCAGCCTCCTCATGCCCCTACTGGAGATCAAGCCTGACCTCCTGGTTCATAGGTCAGTTGTCAACCACTGAGTCACACCAGCCAGGCCCCATTAGCTTCCAAAGTTAGATATTTTGGGGCCTGATGTGGAACTCAAACTTTTGCTCCCCAGAAAGGAGTTCAGGCTCTTGAATCCTCTCCCGATGGTGGGTCGCAGCAGGATTGTGTCAGCCTTTCTTATCTGCCCCAAGTGGGGTTTTTTTTTTTTCTTGTTTGACTGCTTTCTAGAAGTCTCTCAGCTAGGTACTCCCACCATCCCCAAGAGGAAATTGTTCCTTTCGCAACTAGATTCAGTATGTCCATCAGAAATGCACCAGACTCTCCCTGGCCAACATTTTCTTTTCACTAACTATATAGATCAAAATAGCTTATTTTTAAAAGATTCTTCATTTTGCCTAATGTATGTAACTCTGAGTTCCACTAATCTCATTTCCTGTAATATTTCCACTTTATATGATACTGATACCGAATTTTTGGACTGGAACCCAGATTCTTTGTCCACTGGAATCAAAGAATGAATCCACAATCAGAGGAGTAGCAGAGCAAAGATGGATATTTATTGAACAACAAGTAGAGACTCCCATGTAGGGAGGGGGAAGAGTCCCACAGAATGGACTATCACGTGAGGAGGGGGAGAGGGGTCCCACTGATTCCCTATTCCTATGGCTTATAAAGGCTAAAGATCCTGGTGCCTTGATATCTCCTCTGATTGATCACTATTCCCTTAGACTGGTTACTATAGTAACTCCTGGGCTCAAAGGTTGAACCTCACATGGGATAGATGAGGTTCTTTCTACCTCCTTCCCTATTGTTTCCCTATCCCCTTTGGGCTTTCTTCTCCTCCTTCTGAGGAGAAAAGAGGAATGAAGGGTTTCCTTCTCTTTATTTTGTAAATATAGACCTTTCTTGGCTACTTCCAGTTCCCTTGTCTTATGGAAATATAACTGTTGCTGCTCCTTGTCTCATGGAGATATAATTGCAACTGGCTTTTTGTGTTATGGAAATGTACCTTCTCCCAGTCTTCAGCCCCCTGCTTTTCCTGGACCCCAATTCTAACAAATCGCTAAGTCTGCCTGTGTTCCCCCCAAATTCCTGCTTCAATACAAGACATATGGCAGTAGTTCTTTCCTGCATTTCAGTGTTAGCAAGGATGCTGGGTAAAGGAACAGGAAACCCTGCCTGTCCTTCAAAACCACTGAAAGTAGCTGCCTCTCTGTGTTGTTGGCTCTACCTGTAGAGCTGAAAACTCCTTAGCTTCTTCGACTCTAATTAGCTATGCCCACCACTCCATCCAGTCTCCTTCCTGCCTGCTCCCATCCTACCTTGCCCATTCTTGTAGCCTTCTTTCATCTGTTCTGAAGTTTGCATCCTGAACAACTTTGTATGGACAAACAGGACTTCTATCACTGGGCTGCCCCCAAATATCAAGTTGCCTGTGAACTTTTTAGATGGAATAAAATAGAGAAAGCCTTATTTTTAAAGGAAAAAGGGTAGTTTCTATGAGCAAAGTTTAAATCTTTATCAAGATTTTAAATAATGTTGAGTAAATAAACATGCATCCTCAAAAATCACTTAAATTATTTTCAGTTTAGCCTTTCATGGGCAAGTTTGTTATGGGGAACGGGAATAAATCAAGCAATGATTGGAGAGTTTGGAGTTACATTTATTACACGTGGGAACAGAGGAAAATGTCTCTCAAATTCTGGGCCCCAACATGGAGGAATTTTGCCTATTTATTATGATTTTTACCTTTTTTGTCTCCCAAATAAACGATGTTTTCCGCCCCTTTTGTAAGTTCTTAAAGAGCCCCTATATGCTGGGGCCTCAACCAAAGGCCTGGCCTGGTGCCAACACTGATAATTTTGTCCGGGGAAGGTTTAATGGCCTCTCTGGAGTGAGAGTAGTCTCATTTTCCTTATTATTTAAGCAAGCAAACATTTACAGAAGCTAAATAGCAGGATTAAAATTTAGAACAGCAATCTTTATTTAAGATGGATGTTTCAAGTTCAGTACAGGCCTCGTAAGATTTTCCACTTTCAAATCTTCTTATGAGGATCACAATATTAGTTTTCTTCATGGATATTAACATTTTCTGAAATAGCTTTGCTGAGCCAGCAGTTCTGAGGCAGTTTATTGTAATATATAAGCAAAGAGGGTGCCTGGCACAATGGAAATTAAATAAGAATTAGGATAGCTCCTAATTTCTTATTAAATTTCATAATAATTTTTCAAGATGCATTAGGACACAGCATTTTATTTCCTCCCAATTACAATTTCCTATCTGTAAAATGGGAAAGCTATTACTGTTTTCTAGTTGATGTTTCTCATAAATCAGACTCATGAACCAGAATGAAAGTGTAGCATAAATTTAATATATTTAGACAGATTATTCTAATGCTAGCCTACTCCCAAATTATGGGAGACCTTTTGGAAACTGATTTCGACCTCATAATTAACATATTTATCATTAAGGGGGAGAAGTCACATAATTGAGCAATTTATTAGACACTGTCAAAATGTTTTTTTATTCTATAACAGAGAGTATAAATGGCCTGTTAGTGTAGTTAAAGTATTTTACTAAAAGGAATTCATATCTTTGGGGAACTGTAGCCACTGCTTATGAATCTTTTTTATCAAAGATGGTAATATCACACAAAAAGCCCAACATACAAAACAATAACTCTCTTACTTAGAAAGATGCTTTATCTCAGATCAGTTCCTTATCTAGAAACCTGGGACAGTTTGACCACTGGGCAGCCTTATAATATATCATCATTCCCAATTCCAGCTTGCAAATATATTGACAATAATGTAGAAAACAGTATTATTATTAAAATTTTTTCTGTACAGAATTCTACCTGCAGCAGGAAGGTTACATTGGAATGAAATCCCAAATTTGACACAGACCCCTAGCATCCCTCTGTAAGGAAGACTGCGTATGCCCCACTCGTGATGCATCTTCTTACAGTGAAGCACCCTGTAATTCTCAGAAGCTGTTGTAACTCAGGGGTGTCGTCCGCCAGCTGAGCTGCCCAAGTTGTCTTCCCTGTAGATGCTGTTACTATAACTGCTCTGCTGCTTAGTGTTGAGGGTCTTCTGCGGGTCCTCCCAAGGCCCCTGCTCCTGTAATGAGTGTAACCACTGAGGGACACGATGTCCATGGGGGCTGTGCCTGTGTGGGGCCAGCGTATATGGGGACTCTGTTCCTTCTGCTCAATTTTGTTGTGAACCTAAACATGCTCTAAAAGTAGTTTATCAGTTTAAAGTAAAAAAGAAGGGTCTCTTATCATTTGAGACAGCATGGAGGGACCTGGAGAGCATGATGCTAAGTAAAATAAGCCAATCAGAGGAAGATCAGTCTCACAGGATCTCACTCATATGTGGAATTTAATGAGCAACAGAAACTGATGTACAAAAATAGGTCCAGAGACATAGAAGCATCAGACAGACTGTGGAACCTCAGAGGGAAGAAGGCAGGGGAAGAGATCAGCCATGAATTTGTGTGCATATATGCATAACCCATGGACTCAGACAATAGTGTGGTGAAGGCCTGGGGTTGGGGACCGGGGCAGGCTGGGAGAGGTCAATGTGGAAAAAAGGGACATACACTTTCGACAACAAAAAATTATTTAAAAAATCATAAAAAATAAAAGCATGTTCCTATTTTCCCCATTTTTAATGACTTAAAAAAAATTGTTATGTTCATCCCAGGCTAATGCATTAGAGTAAAGAATTTACAAAGGAAGGTGATGCCATCTCGCTCCCCAGAAAACTTAACTCAAAAGGGAAATCCTTCCCAAATAAAAAAGACATGGCAACTAGTCTTGGGTGTTACTCTTCCGGTCTGGATAGGAGAAAGCGTTCTATGCTGGAGATTAGTGCCACTCGTTGTTGGTATTTATTGTTAGAAGGGAAATAATTTTTGAGTTATTTAACCACCAGGTTTTTATTTACTGTCAGCTTTATCATCATGTAGCTTTTTATCCATTTAGTAAAAAAAAACATTCCCAATTTAGGAAGAGGACAGACTCATTTTATAGCAATTGCTTGTCTGGGAAGTGGCTTGTTATAGATACAGCAAAAATAAAAACTGGGGGACAAAGTTCTGAATGTTTTATATATCTTTATTGCTATTTCCCCTCTTACTTTATATATCTCAACTCTAATTTTAGGAGAGTTTCGAAAATAATAGCATGAAGAAATAAAAGTTTCGGGGTAGTTGATCCACACATATGTAAGGGGATAATGTGGCTATCTAACCAAGAATCATAATCCTACATATATGGCAACCAGTGTAATTCTGAAGAGAAGGTTTTGGACTCTTGCTGAGAAAGCACACAGATGTGATATGAAGAGCACAATGGAGAATAATACATTTTTCTATATTATTGAAACACATTTGGTTTTCAATATAATACAACTTATATTTCTTTTAAGGCAATGAAAGAATAGTCTACCAAACTTAGAATAAGTGCCAACTCAATATGAGCTCCCATTTTATTGTTTAATACATAAAATGGAAAAAAAGCAATATAAGTACAACTTTATAGATAAAGACTTTGAAATATAAAATTGCAATAAGGTTTTCCATTTAAATAATCACATTAGAAATCAATAACTTTCAGACATAAATCTGTCCTTTCTAGAGAGATTCTCTGAAACTTAGAATTTTGTTTATAGTTGTGCTTCTGGGAATAATATAAGTGCTGCCCCTTTCTAGATGAGGGAAAGTCATTGTTGAGCACTGTTCTCAGGACAATGGATACTATCGTGTGTTTTTTAATAACTTGATTTATGACCATTTTTAATTTTCTTTTTTTTTTCATTAAAGTATTTGCCTCTAGGTCTTCCTGCTTTTCTAACTCTGGGCAGACTTAGTTTATATAAAGTTTCATAAAGGTGGTTGAGCATGGCCATATTGTGATGTTTCATATTAGCATTGTAATAATTTTTATGGGAATTTTATTCAGAGAACTAAAACTCATGTATATTTCATATAATTCTCCATGTATCATTTCAGTGAGGCTAGACAGATATTGGCTTTTCACAAATAATGTACTTTAATCCCTTAATAATTAGAGTAAAAGGAATATTTCTAGGAAAACTAAATGTATTATATATTGTTGAGTTCATGCTTAATATTAATGCTTGAATGCACATATATACATTTATGCTTATATACCTATGTACAGATATTTACTTGCAAAAATATTTTCAATGACTTTAAGGAATGCAATCATAACATGATAGACATGTGAAGTAAATTACAAAGAATGCTCTATAAAGGTGTTCAGGTGTGATGGGTAATTTTATCTACACTAATGTAGATATTTTCTTTCAATGTCTACCTTTGACATTTATTCTTCACATTCTTTTAGAGTCTTTAATTTGCAAATATGACCGTTTCACTCCCCTAGTCCAGTGGTCAGCAAACTGTGGCTCTCGAGCCACATGCGGCTCTTTGGCCCCTTGAGTGTGGCTCTTCCACGAAATACCACGGCCTGGGTGAGTCTATTTTGAAGAAGTGGTGTTAGAAGAAGTTTAAGTTTAAAAAAATTGGCTCTCAAAAGAAATTTCACTCGTTGAACTGTTGATATTTGGCTCTGTTGGCTAATGAGTTTGCTGACCACTGCCCCAGTCAGACCACTTCATGAGGCTTTACTTTTCTACTGACTTCCAGAAATGGTTAAAGTTCTCAGTGAGATAGTCTATCTATGCCAACCAACAATGGCCCCTGCCTCATCCTCGGGTCTCCTCTCCCTACAACCCATACACCCAGCCTACACTCCAGAAATAAAACTCCTAGTCATCATCCAGTTTTACCACTCCATAGTTTTTCTCTCTGCTATCTCCTCCCCACTCAATAACTTACCCCTTGTATTCAGTTTGTAAATATTTCAAAGTTCAAATTGGGCATTTTTTTTTTCTCTTGGAAGCCATTTCTGATTTACCCAGGCAGGGCTAATCACTTCTTATTTATTGCCACAAGTGATAATTGTTCAATTAATGAAGAGGATTAGTGGACACGCTTATAATTACATTATTTACCTTTCCTAATTGATCATAAGTACATTGGCAGCAACGATTAACTCTTTATGTTTAAAGTGCTTAACAGTCATTGGAGAGAGAAAGCCCTCACTAAATATTTATTAAATATTTATATAAATAATTACATAAATGTAATTTAAAAATTATATGTTTGCTATATATATATAATATGCAACTCCTTTCTCAAAGGGTTAAGCTTGGGAAGTTGACTAATAGCACTAAGTATGCCTTGATCCTCAAACAGAGAGGAGAGCATATTGAGTTTCTTTGTGCAGGAGAAGGAGACATACTAGCTCTTTTTAAAAAAATATATTTTTTTATTGATTTCAAAGAGGAAGGGAGAGAGTCAGGGAAAGAGAGAGAGGGAGGGAGAGAGAGAGAAACATCAATGATGAGAGAGAATCATTGATCAGCTGCCTCTTGCACATCCACACCAGAGATTAAGCCTGTAACCGGGCATATGTCCTGACCAGGAATCAAACTCCTGGTTTATGGTTTGATGTTCAACTACTGAGCCACACTGGCTGGGCCTAACTCTGATGCGAATGACCTTTCCCTGTTCATTGTCCTCTTTGAGGGCTATCGCACAGTTTTCAGTTTTCCAAAAGTAAGAAAAGCATATGAAGTAGGGCACATGAATTTATTCACACTTTATTGCTTTATAATTCCATTAGAGTGCCTTATATTCCATATGTAGAAGCTAATTGTAGCCAACCTTGGGTCTGGCTTTCACTGAATGGCATATTGAGCCAAGCCCAAAAGAATGAGATCAGAAATATATTTCATGATTTTTATATTCTTAAAAGAATTATCTCTCCATGAGTTATTTTCTAATAATTTCAGTTAACCTTGCATTTTATATAATTTTTAATCAAACTTGTCAGTTTTTAGTTACATCTCAGTAACAATTGAATCGTGATCAAAACAAATGCCAACTTACTCTTTTTTATTATATAATGACCAGTACTTTCCCCTCAGAAGTCACCTGAAAAAAATAAACAAGAAAATCCCCTACCTTATTTTTGGGAAGGAATTTTTTTGCCATTATAGAAATAAAATTCTCACTCCTGTTTTTTCTCTAAATGTTCTTTTTTTCTAAGTACACAGAGAGGAAACTGTTTGTTGTTTTCCCTTTTCTTTAGGAAACATGACATGCTTTTTCCCTTTGGTTTATAAATCATTTTCTGTCAGCAATTCAAAGACGTATTTTTTCTGCCTCACTCCGATACACAGAAAGGGGGAGCTTTTTGTTGTTCTGCATTTTAATGCGTTTGGTAGGCAGAGAGGAAATAAGGCCTGTCTTAATCGCATCTCAACGGAATAGTTGACTCGAGTGAATCCTTTAAACAGTTAATGTGGGGGAATATTTCTAAAATGAAAAGAATGGTAAGAAATTCCAACTGCAGAGATTCGTGTGTTTGCAAGTGCTCTGTGCATCAAAGACCCAGTGGCAAGCCTGTTCTTTGCCCTTCTGCCTCAGAAGAGACCCCAAGAACATTGGGTTTGCTGATGTCAATAGCTAGGTATATACAAAGCCCAATGGAACTTTTCTTCATATCCTGTGTTCAGCCCCCTCCTTAACCCACCCTATTATATTTTGCAGTTGTTAGTCTCACAATCCAAGAAATTCAAGAGAATGCCAATATTCAGTATGTTATTTAGAACAGAAGGATTGTACAGAGATTATTCAAACCTGGTGTCACCCAAACTGAATTTGTTATGGTGACCGTGCTCCATACCAACCAAAAATCTGTCCTTTCCCATCTATAATGACACCAGCTTTTAGACAGTCACTTGAAAAACAATTAAAACTTATTTGCAGCTTTTTGGTGCCCTATCTGTTCTTTCAAATAAAGCTCCTAACAGTTCTGATATAAGTCAGGTGATAGTTCTAAATAAATATATTGGGTTAGTCTGGGCATCATACAATTTTGAGATAATTCATGATGAAAATCTGTTTTTGAAAAATCCTTGGGCTTGGCCAGTGGATATCCCAGTACCTTTCCTTCTGGATTGGAATTGCAGAGTTTGGCTCCATGCCTGGTCAATTTTGTTCCCTTGTTCTCAGGAGGAAGCTGAACTCTTCTGTCCAACGTGGTAGGAAGACAAGGCCGCTGAACTGCCCAGTTTTTTCTTGTGTAAAATAACACTATTAGGATTCAGGGTTGCCAACGATTCAGCGTGGCAGATGGTGTAAAAGACTCAGAACACATTTGCAGCTAAAATGAAATACAGTTGCTTATTCTAAAGAACAGAGAGAGTTTTACCTTCAGACTTTGCCTGTGGAAATGCATTTTTTGAACTCCTGATGTATTCTCAGTTCCTAGCAGTCACCCATGTCAAGTCCATTCTGTATAATGTTAGCACTTGCTAAGTGTTATACTTTAAAAAAAATATTGGTATTTGTCATGGCAGTTTAACCTTTGTTTGTAGTAATTTCCACAAGAAGTCTACCAATTCCATTCCTTTTCAAGCTTACGTTTTCATAAAAATCACAGGGAGGACTTTCTTACATAAAATGTTTGAACCTCATCCTCAGAGAGTCTGGTTAAGTATTTCTGAGGCTGGATCTGAAGATCCTTTTCAAGGAAGCATGCTGGTGACATTGATGCCAATTGTCCTTTGACATTGTTGAGCATTTACCTCTCAGAGTGTGGCAGGATTTCTCAGATTAACTGGGCTTTTGTTTCCTTTGATCCCAACATCCATCAATTGTCAGGTTCCACAGATGCCAGCTCTTCAGAGATGCTCATCCCCTAACGCTTTCCATTTCTGCCGGCACCTTGGGAGAGCAGACATTCAAGCTGCTCACCATAACCACACGGCATCCTGAATCCCCTTGATGTTAGCTTTGTCCTTCCAAAATATCCCATGTGTGAGTTACCTCCTCTAACTTGTTTCATGAGACTCCTCCATTCTAATGCATTACAAGCCCCTCTAATTTCTACTTAGCCAACTTTAAAACTGCCATGCAAACCTGACTGTGATCCAAACCTATCCTAAATATACAGTGTTATGATGGTCTCTTTTCCTAAAATGCCATATTTGCGATCTCTACCTGACAAATATCCTACTCAATCTCCACTTAAAATATCTCTGTACTTAATGCAGTTATTTCCAGTCCCCTAAAGCATCATTAAAAACTTCCACAACATTTTGACTATCCAAAGTATTTTTTCATAATAGATGCTCAATAAGCATTTAATTTTTAAAAATATTTCATGATTCAGCTCAATTGCCATGACTCATTCTTTCTTTGCACTTAATTTATTGTGCAGCCATTTTCATTTTTAAAATAAAGCACACAGGGTAGAGTACAGTAGACATAAATGTTCAACTAGAAGAATTTTCCCATAGTTACCATGAAGCATCCATCTTATATAAAAATTGCTGTTTGAAATTTTAACCTTGCTATTGGCTTCTGTAAATGTTTGCTTGCTTAAATAATAAGGAAAATGAGACTCTTCTCACTTCAGAGAGGCCATTAAACCTTCCCTGGACAAAGTTATCAGTGTTGGCACCAGGCTAGGCCTTTGGTTGAGGTTTCCAGGCCTCAGCACATAGGGACCCTTTAAGAACTTGCAAAGGGGTAGGACACATCCCATATTTGGGAGACAAAGAAGGTAAAAACATATAAATAGGGAATATTTCTGCATGTTGAGGCCCAGAATTTGAGAAACATTTTCCTCTGGACCCACGCGTAATAAATGTTACTCCAAACTCTCCAAGCGTGGTTTGATTATTCTGGTTTTCTGTGACAACCATACAGGTGTAAGCAGAACCTAGATCAGGAAACAGCACATGATCAGCAGCCCAGAAGCGACCACATGACCCTTCCCCACTCATGTTCCTCATTACAGTTAACTTTTGCTAACTATTGTCATGACGTCTAGCACCACATATTAAATTGCAGGTCTACCTAACATAAATGAAATCATACAATCTGTACTGCTTTGTGTCCATGTCCATTCTTTTTCTGGGTATTGTGTTTATGAGATTCACTTATATTGTTGCAGTTTAGCTATAGTTTCTTTATACTAATGGATGAATATTAAGCCATTGTATAAAAGGACCATCATACTCCACTGATATGGGCATTTGAATTGTCCTATTTTTTTTAACACTTACCAATAATGCTACTATAAACATTTCATACATATCTTTGGATGATTATATGCAAGCATTTCTGTTAAATATACATTTAGGAGAAGAATTTCTGGGTCAAAACTACTGGTCTTTTTATAAATATTTTGGCAGTATGTAGTTTCAACCTTACTTCCACTGAACTCCTGAATTCAGGCTCAAATCGTTTCTACCAGAACTACAGAGAGGTCTCAGAACGGATCTTCCCGCCTTTGTCCATCACTGCCATCCAATTTCCCCACTTTGGCAGAGCAAGCTGTATAGAACATTCTCATTCTTTCAATTACCTGAATTTGTTATAGACTCCCTATTAATTACATAGAAAAATAGAAGTTTGGCAACCGGTATACAAAATACTTTATGATTTTTGGCAGTGTTAATTTTTTAGCCTACTAACTACTAATTTTACTTATATTTCATTTCAGTGATGTAAATTTTATTTCAGACATCCTTGCAATATATTAAGTCAACAAGAACCTTAACTTGAGTGTAGATAGACTTTCGTTTATTTTTTTTTCTTTTTAGGGACATTCTTCTTGGCCTAGAGGTCATTCCCATTGAGTTTTGGTTTCAACTAGGCATTGGCTGACTCTGGCTCATAACATATTTTTGTCTTCCTTGGGTTAATTAACAAATACTTTTGGAGACCTTAGGCCTTCAGTTTGAATCACGGAAGGTTCAGAATTTTATGTTCATCCTTGAGAGGTGGAACAGTATTGATTGAGGGGTCCTGGTAGGCTGAATCCTCAGGTATTGGTCATAGAATGACAAGATTCCTTGAAAGAAGCCAATCTAATATTTATTGGAAATGTCATTTAAGAGGGCATTTGTTAAGAGTGAGGGTGACAGGAAGAGAACAAACCTTGCAAATTTTCAAAACTTTTTCACCAGCTGAAGGGCTTTTTTTTTTCTCCAGAAAAAAAGGGACTGGAAGATGAAGTCATGATTGTTTATGATAGAAAAATTGTTGGATGGAAAACTAGAATTTGGCAGCAATAGAATTGGGAAAGTTGATATGGGCCAAAACTTGGAATTCATCTATACAGTGGAAAATTAGCAATTATCATAGATTATCTGGGCTACTCTAGTGGGGGCCATTATACTGAAGAGCAATAACATAACATATATCCTGGCAAGTAATTGATCAAATTTAAGGTGCTGGGAGTGGAGGTGGGGGGGTGTTGAAAGGGACCAAGTTAAAAGATAAGAGAACAAAGAAGCATGGACCCAGAATAAAAAAAAGTTGCGCAATAGAAATTCAGACTGTAATCAGCTTCATTAAGTAAATAGAATTTTATACAGAGCTAATGGCTATTTGTACAAGAATGGTCTCAAAATATTCTTCTGCCTAATCTTCTCAAAAAACAAAGGGGGAAAGTTATTAATATGCATATAAGGCAAACACAAAGATACCTAATTTATAGGTTATATGCTAGATTACAGAAACACTGAGGCATATTTATACAGTAACTCACAGTGGTCAAAGATACTCTTACTTTTTCAAGTTCAATGCAAATTTCACCCTCAATAGTATTAGTCTCAGTTTTTTGCTTATTTTATTATGCATGGGGTTGCAGAATAAGCTTAATATTATATTTTTGTAGGAACTGTTACTGGAATACTAGGGTGCTAGTATGTGATACAATCTAGATAGGTCATTCATGGGTAAATATTTACCTATCTCTGATCTAAGAACCAGTTGAATACTTATCAAAATCCAGAATTCTGGACCCCTTCTCAGACCTAATTTTCTTGGAAACCTCTGGATGGTGGAAGGATGGTTATAGCCAGGAGGAGTCCTAGATTTGAGAGAGTACAGGCTGGGCTGAGGGGTCCCCCCACCACCACCACCACACACACACCCGTGCATGAATTTTGTGCACCAGGCATCTAGTAAAATATATAAAGATATACAAAGATCTTAAAGAAGGGAGAAAAAGTTTATTTTTTTTCTTAAAGTATCAGGGGAATTTTTTCAGTATCTTTCCATTTTTTTCTCTTTCCTCTAAATCTCTCAGCTTCTTAGAATTATCTTTTCATCTTCTTTTTCCTGTCATCATCTACTTTATAGTATTATATGTTATAAAAGATTCATTTGGTACAGGAAACAAAGGTTAACAAAGCTTTAATGCTATGTTAAAGATAAAGGCATTTATTATACTTCATTTAGAAAATGTTATCTGCCAGGGGATATAAATGTCAGTTTCAGTAAGTGTTTTGTTACCATTACCTCAAAGTTTAGATAATATTTAAGTACTGATAAGATTATAGTTTATTATATCGACCGAAATTTATCACAGAAGTTTCTAAAATGTTCCCTTTGAATAACCATCACCAAGAGTACAAAATCACAGTTCCTTTCTGGCTTCAGACTGTGTTGCATTTAATAGAGTAGTTCCTATCAGCAGCCACTGGGAGGTAGCACATGAATGTAAGGTTATGAACTGAAAGTTCACTGTACCTGAAGTCGGTGATAGTATTTGTGGTTATATTTGCATCACATCTGTGTTAAAATAGATAACTAATAGCTGTGGACAGACTGGTGAACAGCAACAGCTAAACAATCCACGCAAACCACTGCCATCCACTGTGTGTTAAAAAGTCACTGCTTTCCATGGAGGAAAATATATTCAGTGCTGAATATTTGAGTATTTTGCCATCTCCGTCACTTTCTGAAACACTACGTCACAGGAAGTCATGTTTATGTTCAATTTGGGAACAGTTTAGTTAACAAAAATAGTTATGCTTACGTGACTCAGTTCGAAAATGGCATCCACTAGAGGAAGCTAATTTACAATCCTGCATAAATCTTCCTGGAGACGTTACTGTGCGTAGATTTTCTTTTAAAAGCCATTAAATTGTTGCTGTTACTGAAGCGTCTTACTAAAAATTTAGACCTTATGGATCTATTGGAGACTAACCACAGTAAGTCAATTTCCTGTTACATAGCATGCTATTCCGGGCTTTATTAATGTGGACATTAACCTCAATGCATTTTTTTTCCCCTGTAGAGTCTAATGCCTTTAAAATATCAAATACTTATAAATTTTTGGCAGTTTTTAGATATGTCAAATAAAACAACCTTTCTGCTCAAAGAATTTGAAATTAATTTTTAACTCATGTTGAATTCTGATTCGCTTCTCTCTCAATACTTTGCTGTAATTCAGTAGTAGTGTATAATAAAGAAATGTTCTGTTGTAAAATCGTAATTCAAAAATTATATCGAAGAAGTCACAAAAGTAGCGCAAGTAACATCACTTGACATATGTAGTCTTCGATTAAAATGAAGTCTAAAAGATATTCTTATTCACTTATTGTGAATTTATTTACCAAAATAAAGCTCCTTCCATAAAAGAAAATAAATGAGAAAAAAATTCATGTGATTTCTTGATGTGCAAAAAGAGGAAACCTGGTTAGGAAATATCAGAGCGCCTCAAATGGCATTTAAAGACTGGTTTTCCTTGATCCTGACTTGGCCTTTTAGGAAATATAAAGAGTAATATTTATTAATTCTAAGTTTTAACATTAAATCCAATAGGCTCTCTATTTCTCTTGTGAATATTTATCTTTAACTTATTATCTAAATATGTGAATTCCATGATTATTGTAATGACTCAGGCTTTCAGAGTAGAAGTCTGGGATGCTGGTTTTCATTATATAATCCATAGTTTTTTTTTGAAGACTCTTAGCCGGAAAAACAACGTATTATCACTTGGTGTTTTAGTCTGATGCGTCCTCCCCTCACTGCAAAAGTACCAGAGCAAGGTCTTATTTCTCCAAGTCCCCCCCCAAACCCCACATGTGGATTCACATAATGAAAACCTACACATATGATCCTGTAAACAGAGTAGCAACTCTCTTAACCAACCATCACACAACTTCCTAGTTCCTTTGCCTCTCCATTCACCACAAAAACACATCAGGATGTTTCTGACTCCTGGACATTCTCCACCGGCCTGTGCCCACTTGTAAAGAGGTGGACTTCTGCCCTATTTCTTATTCAGATGCTTATCGAGTGCATCCGTTGGGGGTTGTTAAGTTCCCATAACTGAGCTTCCTCCAGACTGCTTAAACAGAAAATGGACAAATGGACTAATCTAAAATCTGAGAGGACACACAGAAACTTCAGGAAGCCCAGGATCACAGCTTTTAGGCGGGCCTTTCCCAGTATTTGAGGCGCTGGAGAAACAGCATACGAGGAGGTCTCTGGCCCTGACTTGCCTTCTCTTCCCACATCTAACTTCATCTCAGACAATCAGTGGGGACCTTGTGATTATTTGTGCAGAAACCCCTGTCCACACTTTAACCTTAGAGATATCTCGCTCTGGCACAGTCAGGAAACTTGAAGAGGACAGCCCCTTTGGTTAGGAAATGTTGGGGTGTGGAGTTGCTGGAATATGTTCTAGAAGCACATACTTCCTTTTGTTCTAAGGCAGCATTTCTCAATCTCTGGGTCGCAACCCTTTCGGGGGTCGAACGACCCTTTCACAGGGGTCGCCTTAAACCATCGGAAAATGCAGATATTTACATCAAGATGCATAACAGTAGCAAAATGTTATGGTTGGGGGTCACCACCACATGAGGAACTGTATGCAAGGGTCGTGGCCTTAGGAAGGTTGAGAACCACTGTTCTAAGGGCTCCTTGCATGCATGACCAAAACAAGGGACCCATCGCTGGGGTCCAGTAGTGGCATTGTTTGCAGACAGCGCCATCAGGCACCTGAGCTGTTGTCCATGTTAGTAACTGGCCACCTCGTGTCAGAGTCCTTGTCACGGCTGCTGGAAATCCTCCCCACCATTCCCATTGGAAAAGCAATCCTGTAGCCATGGATCCTGCACTGAAAGAGGACTTCTGCGACCCCTCTCCCCTCACCCCCCGACCTTCCTAAGGTGCCCATCTCATAACTATAAGGGAAGTAGCCCCAGCAATTGTCTAGCTTCTGCTTCAGGGAAGACTAATTCAGTAAGTGGGAAATTCTCCAACTCTAGGAAGAATGTTTAATATTCTTTCATGACCCCAAAGTCATATGCAGTGTTTACTAGCCTCAGGGTTAATTGTGTGTGTGTGTGTGTGTGTTTTTTTTCCCCAAAGCAGTTTATGTCAGTTGCACTTCTGCAATTACATAAGTGTTATGTAAACCTGTGAGAATGAAATAAATAAAAGAGAAAGTTATTTCTTTGAAAGCGTTATTGAATAGCTTGGGGGGAAAAATGATGGTGAGTTGTTTTTAAAAAAGGGGCTATGCAAAGACACTTCCTGAGTACCAACTTTATACCATATGTTTATACAGCTTAATTTAAAAGTTTATTTTAATGAAGGCAGATCATTGAAAGGATTCATTTTCTTGACTTAGTTTATGGTCACTGGCTGAGCCTCCATTTACTGTATTCTTCATAATCACTGTCACTCCCTTAAATCTGTGCCTTTTCTTCTCCAGTGAAGCAGTTTGAATGCATCTGTTGAAGAATCAAAAAAAAAAAAATACCATTAAGTTCGGTGTGGGTGGAATATCATGAAACTCTAAAAAAGATTCTGAGGTGCATTCCTCTTCAGTGGCTGCAGGTGAGGTGCCATTTCACTTTTGGGGAGCAGGCCCTGAACTCAACGGTAGATGGCCTTATAACGAATAATGACACTGGGTTAGTTAGGAAATCTGGGTTTAAAGACAAGATGTTGGCTCTACATTATCATAGCATTTATGAGCAAGTTTGAAAAGTAGGAGAAAAGATAATAATGGTATTGAGCCACACAGGACAGGAATCCACGTATCAACCTGATACTCAAAAATCTTCTGGAGCCGGGACCGGTTTGGCTCAGTGGCTAGAGCGTCGGCTTGCGGACTGAAAGGTCCTGGGTTCGATTCCGGTTGAGGGCATGTACCTTGCTTGTGGGCACATCTCCACAGTGGGGCGTGCAGGAGGCAACTGATCAATATCTCTCTATCATCGATGTTTCTGACTCTCTGTCTCTCTCCCTTCCTCTCTGTAAAAAATCAATAAAATATATTAAAAAAAATCTTCTGGAGCATTGAAATCATTTATTGACTGAGAATAGCTCCACAACATAGTGAGCTTTATTGTATGATCTACCATACAATAAATTTGTCTTTGATTTGTCTTTGATTAAGCCACTGATTAATTGGGATCCCTTTCGTTAAGATGGTGTCTCTAATACATCCAGATAACTAAACTTACAATTGGAACTTGAATACTTGCGTTAGGTTGTTTTCTCTTTCATCCAGATTAATTTCCTGGGATTCAGTTATGCCCTATTTAAGAAAAATGAAACAATAGCTTAACATTATTTTTCCAAAATTTCACAAGTAAAGTGAAATGAAGGATGAGAATTATTACATATCGTTAATAAATTAATTAAATTTTATTTTAAAGAGGAGGAACTGGCAAATTGTATACGTCCGCATTGGTTTAGTTACTGTTTCTATACACAAGGCAACCAAAACAATTCTGTGGATGATTATTTTTTTCCTTTATTAATAATCTATGCTATTAGGATCTGTGTTATGCAGTTTGGTGGCTTTTATATCCACCTATACCATCTCACTGAGCTGTCCTTCAAAAGTAATCAACACTTCAGTGTATTCTTCTTTAAAAACTGAGCTTTCCCGGTGCAGCTGTCTGAGGTTGCATACAGTGATCTCTGTTTTGCCATTTTCATTCCTAAGATTTAACTAGACTCAGTCTGCTCACATTTATTTCTTTATCTTTTTTGATTCTTCCACTCTGTTCGTGTCCCTTCATGTGGCTTCCCCATCTTTGCTAATGAGGATGATGCTCTTCACGTCATCTCTTACCCAGAACGCCACTGTGCTTTGATGAGCAGATTCTGGGTCCTAGCTGAGTGCAATTCAGTCCAGTGACACCCCCTGCTCTTCCTCGTCCTGCCTGGTAATCACTCTTCCAATTCCAGCTCCTGGCCTCCCATTCATCACTTGCTGAAGCCAAATCCCTAGAATGTTCAGGGCACTGAACTCCTTTGGCTCCTGGGATCATTTATCTTTCTCCTGTGCTGCTCTGCCGTCTTTATTTTCCCGATTTGTTTTTGTTTATCATTCCATATTTCTGAAACAAATTGATTCTATCCTATCATTTCTATGCAGAGCTCCATCCATTATGCCTTAACATGTGTATCAGTCAGAATCGCATCTGGCGGCAAATAACAGAACCAGTGAATCGATGCTTAAATAATGACTTATTTGTCATTTACTTCCCTTCTACTACAAGAAGTCAGGAGTGAAGAGGTCCAGAGGTGGTGTAGGTGCTGAATACCATCAACGGGGTTCAGATTCCTGTCTTTTCGGCTTTCTCAGATAACGGTCTGTTACTTTAGTTATTTCGGTGGCAATAAGGGCCTCTTTTGTTTT
The DNA here is from genome assembly GCA_011751065.1 of Lasiurus cinereus. NCBI lineage: Eukaryota > Metazoa > Chordata > Mammalia > Chiroptera > Vespertilionidae > Lasiurus > Lasiurus cinereus. Next base: position 72,326,570 of record JAAGEH010002531.1, read on the forward strand.
AGCCAGTCATCAGCCTCTTTTTCCTTTAATAAAATATGCCCTTTCTGCCTTTGAACTTAAAAAGTAACTTCATTCAGGTATGATTGACATATGATAAATGCATTTACTTAAGGTAATGAGTTGATAAATGTGGATGCATGCATACACACCTAGAATCTTCACCTCAATCAAAATAATTAACACACCCATGAGCTTTAGAAGTTTCCTATGTCCCCTCGTGTTCCCTTCCTCCTGACATCCTCCATTCTACGGGAGCCACTGATGTGCTTTTGGTCACTAGAAATTTGTTTCCATTCTCTAGGACTTCATAAAAATGGAATGTGCAGTAAGTACTCCTTTACGGTATGGCTTCTTTCACTTAGCGTAATTATTCTGAGATTCACTCATGAGGATGTGTGCATCTATGGCAAGTTCCTTTTTATTGCTGGGCAATAATCCTTCATATGAATATTTGTTTATCTAGTCACTTGTTGATAGACATTCTTTCAGTTTGGTTATTACAAATAAGGCTGCTGTGAACATTTGTATAAAAGGTTTTCTTTTTCCTTGAGATGGGTGGGCCAGATGTTACATATTTTTATTAAATTATTATAATTTATTTAACAGTCTTGATATAAGTTATGAATTGCATCTTAATATGAAATACCTTTATTATAGATGTTAATGTTTTATGAAATTGTTCATCTGTTTCTCATAGTTATTGTATCATGTTACATTTCAGCAGCAATATATGAGAGTTCCAGTTGCTCTATATCCTCACCAACACAGGGCTTGTTCAGTCTTTTCTATTTTTACATAAATGTTTATCACTGTGATTTTAGTTTGCATTAACCTAATGACTAGTGATGTTGAGCATCTTTCCATGTACTTCTATTCTACCTTTTTTTTTGGTGAAGTGTCAAAATATTTTGCTCAGGCATATTAGGTTATTTTCTTAATATTGAGGTTTGTGTTCTGAATACAAGTTTTCAGAGATATATGATTTGCATATATTTTCTCTCAGTCTATGTTTTTTTCATTCTATTAATAGTATCTTTTGCATTTTAGAAACGGTTAATTTTAACGGTTAGTTCAACTTTATCAACTTTTCTTATATATCTTTTGTTACATCTCAGAAAAATTTTCACCTTCCCCAAGGTCACACATTTTTTCTCTTGTGTGTTCTTTTAGAAAGTTTTAGTTTTAGATGTTACATTTATGTGTATGACCCATATTGATTTTTTAAAAATGTGATAAAAGGTATAAGTTAATGCTTATTTTTTAAATGTGAATATCCAAAATATTTCAGTATCATTTCTTTATACCTCATTGAAATCAGCTGATTATATATAAACTGAGTGAGTCAATAAGTAGAATAGATTCTTTTCCATTGATCTGTTAGTCTACCTTTATACCAACAGCATGCTATATTGATTGCTATGCTTAAAATCAAGTCATGGTTGTAGTCCAACTTTGTTCTTTGTCAAAGTTATTTTGGTATTCTAAGCTTTGATTTCCCACATGAATTTTAGAATCATTATTTTTACTTCTTTAAAAACTTCTGAAATTTTGATTGGGATACTTTGGTATCTGTAAGTCAATTTGGGGAGAACAGACATCTTACAAAAATAGAGTCTTTTGACTAATGTCTTATCATTCTACTTAGGTTTGTTTAAATTTATCTCTCAATGCTTTGTAGTATATGGGTTTGGTACAGTACCTTGATCACTTTTCTTTCAAGCAATGCATCTTTATTCCAGGCCAAAAGAATATTTTCTGCATGAAGTTTTATTTTTTTACTTTTTTATTGTTTTTTTAAGTAAGGAAGCTTTACTGAGGGACTTGAAGCTTCATCTCATTGGCCAATATTATTCATATAACAGTTCATAGTTGCAGGACAGTCTGCAAGGATTTTTTTTTCAGTCACTCTGGTAGAAGATGTGAATGGAGATGTGGGTATGATGCTCAAGCAGCTGATTCTCAAGGATTTAGAAAAACAACTCTCATGTGACTTTTCAAGATGTAGCCATTTTGTTGTTCTTACTGTGCTTTAGAGCAAAAAGAATTTTTCCATCCTCTGTACAGTAGTAGAGTTTCCCTTTTGCATTGGGTGAGTATTTCAGGTTCCTGAGTTAAAAAATATTGGGCCTGAAGTTATAGTTTCTTCAGGATTAAGCAATACAATTGCTATTTAGACTGAATTTATTTATCCATTATTGAATTATAAGTTTAATTATTTTTTAGTAGAAAAATGTCAGTCCTTTAAGAAGGATGCCAGGTATTTACATAATCTATTGTGTTAGTTTGGGTAGTGGGGTGCAGTGATAAAGTTCTCCAGTAACAACAGCACTTGGGACTGGATATCCCAGGGAACTATCCACCAACTGAGGGAAGATGAGAAGAGACACTACTAAAAAGGGGTAGTGTGTTTGCTTAAGCAACTAATACCTCTTTTCCCAGCCTTTTCATCACATAATGTGGGAAAATTAAAGATTAAAACTTGTAAAAATGTTAAATTTTGCAAGGAGAGTTTCTTGTCGTCATATAAATATTGGTAACCTTTGGAGGCAGCCTTGGTCATTTTGGTCATCTAACTTGTAACTCTTTAATTTTCTGAAAAAATAAAACCTTCCAGGTTACTGACTGGTCTTTGTCTCTTTGAATTGCCCTGTGATGGTAATAAGTACAAATAGATGCTATAAAGCCACCACTAAATGTCATAAAGAACACAATATCCTGATAAAATACTATTTTTATTTACTTCTTCCACAATATATCATAATATAATGTATATTCTACAGCTCTGAAACAGAGTGCAGCAGGAAAAATAAGGTCTTGGCACTGAAGTGAGGAGAAATGAATCTTTCCCAGAAATTATTTTTTTTAACTCTACCTGAAATGTACTATTGATAGTGAATATAACAGAGATCATTTTGGAGTTCTAAAACTTATTCCAACTCTCATTAGCAGAATGAACTTGGGCAACTAATAGAGTCACTCTTGATTATTTAATCTGTAAAATAGAGATAGTAAAACCTACTTTACAGAGTTGTAAATTTATTACTATTGTAAAATTACTTTTTTTTGTCTTAAGCACTAGTAAATGGGAGTAAATGTAATACTATATAATGATAGAAGCAGTATGGGGAAGATCCCAACTCTCTTTTTAATTCTAAATTACTGTAAAATAAAATAAATATTAGACCCTCTATTTCAGAAAAGTGAAATATTTATATAACTTACTCTTCTAGTCTATCATCTCATTCTCCTCCCCAAACATTATCACCTTAAATGTAATTCTTTAATAATTAGAATGAAGAAAAACATGATACCTAAAATGGATCCAAGCAAATTGACCCACTGTGGTTGACTTTTATTAATCTCTTCTTTTCTTTTGGTTTTAGGACCAGAAAACTTAGGCAAAAATATGAACTTGCAGAACCAACAAGTTAATACCCCCTCCCCATATACCTCAAATTGAAGTAGAAATCCTGATAAGTAATTTATGGAATTACAAAATGGGTTTAATCTAGATATGAAGGCTAAAACCTGTGTATTTGTACAATCTTTGAGATTTTCAGTCACTGGAGCTGTCCATGTATCATTGCTCCAGCAGCCAATTTTTCTCAAGATTTAAATCTAGGATGTTAAGCATCATTGGAAATCTTTCTTGTAATAAGATATTTATAGGAAAACAAATAAAATTCTGGTGACCTTCAACATAAATATAATAAACAGATGGTCAAAAAAGTGGCATTTTGTCATTCTTGAACCTTGACTGAAATCAGCATAAGCCAGTTGTCATAGCACTTAGTACTAGTCACCATGCGTGGCAATTCACTAAAACGTCTGTTTCCTGATGGTGAGGAAGTATAAATGACCTGGTGACTGGGAGAGAGAAGAAAATGTGTGCAGTGCATCTAGTTTTAACAATTGAGTTGTCATTGTAGTTCATGTCAGTGAGAGCAGACAGTTTAGGCGCACATATAACGTATTCCATTTGAAGATTTCTATATCTTATTCTATATCTTATCTGTTGTCCTCCTCATTAAGATGCTCAGCATTTAATTAAAAGCTTGTGGGTGATCAATAAAAAATATAGGACATACAGTAGTGGAAAAGGTAAAGGTTGTGGAGTAAGACCCAACTAATTACTATAAATCTCTGGTCCTCGATGGATTTCCTTACTCTGACACCAGAGTTAGAGTTTGGGTCAGGGTGAGGATCAAATAATTAACCTTCTAGTTTCAGTTTCCTCACTCATAAAATGTGAATAACATTTTCCAACATAAACACAGTGGGTAATAATGAAGTGCCTGACACAGATCATCCTCAGAACATTGAAACTATTATATATAGGATTACTTCGGACTAAAGACAGGAACGATAGAACTTACCAAGGGTGTGTGTACATAATGAGGCACAACTAATATTTTGTCTCCAATTTACAAACCTGGCTGATAGGGAGTTATATTTATGATGAGCCTTTCTGTGATGCTTTAACCGATTTCCATTATGGTCATGAAACTGTTACGGGTTGAAAGAATGTTCCACAAATTCTAGGGTTGGAAAAGAACTTCTTCCCAATGACTTAAGGGTGGAGCGAGTAGAGTGGAAAAATGTGGGTTGGGTGTGGAAGCCCAGTGCACCAAGAAGACGAGGTAGAGAGTCTTTCCTGGAAGCCACATTTTTTGCTCTCCCACCTCCATATCCTGTAATGATCATATAATGAAAGGATATCAAATAAAGTAATATGTGTGATGTGCATGCATAAGTTTGTGAGTGTGTGTGTGTGTGTGTGTGTGTGTGTGTGTGTGTGTGATAGAGAATATATGTGTACACATTTGGAACAACAACAGTCACAACATCTTCAGCTGTTAGCTGATTGGGTGATTAGTTCTGTTTGGAAGGACTCTGACCATTTGCTGCCAAATGAAGCTCTATTATATAATCTTTGACTTAAATTCCCAGGGAATGCCCAACATATTACTTTGGAACTTCAGGAAGAAAGCATCTTGGATACATTATGCATTTAGAAACAAGAAATTGCTAATGCAGCTATAAAATCATTTTATGAGAGTAAATGCAATTTTAAGCTTTCTCTTTGTTTCTAAAGTAGAGAGCATGACTGTACATATTCTGAGCTATAAATCATATTTAATTTAAACATAGCTGACTTTTTAATCCCTTCCATTTCTCAATGTCTTTTTGTAACATAAAGAAATGCAAGCACCAGTGCATGGAACTCAGATAACAGCTCAGAGATTTCACACATTTAGCCAACATTCTGGCTTAGAAATTGCACAAAATAGATGGTTTAACACTCATAAGCATTCTATGAATATTTTGATAGTTGTTATGTCATGACCAAATTTGAGAACTCTTTTCTCGCTTTGGGTTTAGGCAATGAATATGCTATATTTACCAGTAAATATAATTTTAGAAATTATTATAATAAGTGAAGTTATATTTTCAAACAATAGAAATATTCACTGCAATGAAATATTTTTGGATCTATGGAAATACATTTTATTATAATGTATTTATTCTGAAATTTTTATCCTTTTAGTTTTGGGGCCAATGATGGTAAGGAATATTAGCAGGTGTTCAGGGTCATGGTGTCCCCATCCCAAAGCCACCCTCCTCCTCTCTTTCTGAATTAACTAAAGCACCAATAAAAACTTGAGCTCTTTTATGAAATACTGAGTTTGTGCTGGCCAAGTTCACATAATAGTCTTAAACGCTTACCTGTAGCCCTTCGAACTCAACACCTTCAGTAAAACCTTAGAAAACTGAATTGCCTATGAGATATGGTCTTATCTTTATACTAGAGGCCTGGTGCATGAAATTTGTGCATGGGGTGGGGGTATCCCTCAACCCACCTGGACCTTCTCTAATCTGGAATACCATGAGGGATGTCCGACTGCCTGTTCAGGCCCGATCCTACCTGGATTGATGCCTAATTTCTCCCCTGCCAACCTGCTTGCCCCTAACTCCCCTCCCCTGAAAGCCTGCCCTCCCCAACTGCTCTCCCCTGCAGGTCTAGTTGCCCACAACTTTTCTCCTCTGCTGGCCTGGTCACCCTTAATTGCCCTCCCCTGCAGGCTTGATCACCCCTAACTGCCCTCCCTTGCACACCTGGTCCCTTCCACCTTGTGATGGCCATCTTGTGTCCACATGGGGGCAGATTCTTTGGCCACATAGAGGCAACCATCTTGTGTATTGGAGTGACAATCAATTTGCATATTACTTTTTGACTAGATAGGATATGTTGAATTGATACCTACCTTTGCATTTCTGATTTTTAATAGAAAATACAAGGGTGGATAATCAATCAACAAAAGTAAAAACTAAGTTAATTTTTTGGTATTTTTCTTACATCTCTGCTAGATTTATAGCATATCCCAAAGACCAAACTTGATACAGGTCATCTGAGTTACTCAAGGTTAAAGAGTCAGGATGTTCCAGTGTCAAATTTGGCCTTTCAATCCAGACCTCCATTAGTGACAGAAAGCAGCAGAAAGGTTAAAAGAATTTATAGATTAGATCTCACTGGTTTTATTCTTTTAGCCTTTCTCTTGAGAACTCATAAGAGTTGAAAAGTGAAGGCAACCAGCTTCTTCTATGGTCATAAAACTATGTTTTCTGTGACCAAAAACTTCCTATCAGAGGAGGGAACACAGAGACAAGTAGCTAACCACCCATCCCCATGAACAGAAGGATTAAGCTTAGGCCAAGGAGGGTTGTGCAGACTTACAGGGGCTGTGATCCCTTCCTTTCTGAGGACCATCTACTTCAGTGTCACAGTGCACACCAGGCCCGATGTCTTTGTGAAAACACTCATTAGTTGCTTCTATTCCCTGTTATCCAAGGTAGCCCATGGACAATGGGATTGATGACCTTATACAGCACCCCTCCGTACTACTGTGACTGATGGAAGTTAACAATGTTCCTGGGAAGAGCCATGGTTTTATGAGATTAAATATGTTTCTTGTTTAATCTCTGAGCAGAAGGAGATTCTTTCCATCATCATTATCCTAGCACCCAAAGGGCACAAAATTCTCAGGTTAAAAATTCAGAGCAACAGCAGTATGCAAATATTTTATAGCTAATAAGGAAACAGCTACCAATTGCAGAAAATTATGTTATGTAATTATTTGTTTTTGTTTGTTAGTAGTGTTCTCCATGAGACTATAAGTCTTTGGATGCTCTCAAATACTATTGTATATTTTGTGCATAAAACAAGGCAGTCCTGCCCTAGCTGGTTTGGTTCATTGGGTAGTACATCAGCCCAAGGACTCAAGGGACCGGGATTTGATTCCTGTCAAGGGCACTTCAGTTGCATACTCAATCCCTGGCTCTGGTCACAGTGTGTGCAGGAGACAACTAATCAATGTGTATCTCTCACATCAATGTTTTTCTCTCTGTGTCTCTCCCTCTCCCTTCTACTCTCTCTAAAACTCAATGGAAAAATATCCTCTGGTTAGGATTAACAAAAAACAAAATATAACAAGAATAATAGAGGTTCAATCAATAATGAACCTCTATTGAATGAATCAATCAATAATAAGAGCCCTGTAGCAACTGAGTATTCTAGCAAGATAACTCAAAGGGTCGGAGTGATATAGGGTACTTACAAAGAGAGAACTCAAAGCCCTGACAGAGGCATCTCGCTAAGCCACAGATATATTGGGAGGATTGAAATATGATATCAGAACTCACAGTATATGTTTAATAGCTTATTGCATATAATTAGGTATAATAAATTTTATATATAAAATAACAAAAACTACAAACCCTCTGGCAGAATCTCATTTGGGATTGTCCAGTATGATTAAAGTTAAAGAGAGTAGATTAACTCAGCCTCTACACACACACACACACACACACACACACACACACACACACTACACAGTCCACTCTAAGGATAATTTTCCATGAGAAAATCATTGGGAAGGTAAATATCATTGAATCACAGTAGAGAGTTGAGATATGATTTAAAGGAGGTTTTTTAATTATTATTCTTTACTAACTGCTGGAATCAATGCCATTGAGAGGGAGATACTTTATAAATAAGAAAGTAGGACTAATTGAGGCCTAACACAGGCCTTTTGTGGAGATTTCTAGAATTGATAGGTTCTGAGCATGAGAAGGACCTTAAATAAAAGGATGGGAATGTCCATATTGGACAGGAGAGAAGACAGACTTATAAAGGATGCAGATGTCAGTGTTTATTTCCTTGCAGTGGAAAAATTGGACATCGAAAGAAAATTGAAGTTTTTGCAAAAATTGGATACTGGAAAGTGAGAAAGAATTAACAAAAAAGTGAACTTCGTGAAGATAAAAATGGAGATTGTTGTATAATGTCAAATGTCCACTTAAGCTTGTACAATCATGATATTATATCGAAACCAATACACCCTGTCTTTTTTCTCTGGAATCTTTGATTCGATTGAAAAGGCTTGAAGAAAATGAACTATGCCTGAATCAGGGTTTGTTTACCTTTGGTATGGTATTTTACTCATCACATTTTTCTCAAAGTGTCTTACCTATAAGATATTTTAAACATAATGGCTCTCAAACTTTCCTAAATCAAATGGAATTTGTGTACATTGTTTTTGAAGAAAAAGCCATTCAACACTGACATTTATGCTATTGATAAGAAACCTGTATTGATTTTGTATGTCATCAATTGCTTTTACACCACAGTACAATCGCCACCATATAATAAGGTACTTTTGGAAATTTTTCTTGATGCAAGTATAGCAAAGCAGAGTGAATTTTGCCTGGTTACAAAGCCAAGGATTGCTCTCTTAGGTAAACAGTAACCAGTCCAATTCTTTGAATTCAGGTTGTTAGCAACATTGCATGTCCCCACCTTGTGTGAAAAAGAGACAGCACTTCCTTCTGCCTGGTGTCAATTTAGTCTATCCATATCTATTATTTTTATTTTTTTGAAAAATTGGGAGACAATTGCTGAAATTTATATCTCCCATCTAGAAAAGAGAGAATTTATAGGACTAAATAACCTGAGAATGCTTATATTGAGCATTGAAATGTTTTTAAATCATATATTTGAATTTGGGTTTCTTTGCCTTTTTTTTTTCTTGCCAATTCAAAAGAACAAATGATAAAATGATGCTGCCGGGCTTTGAACCCATAAATTTAAGGCAGTAAAACATTGTCATTTGCTGTCGACCTGCCACACTATCCATAATTCTCTCTTTACCTTCTGTGCAAGCTGGCTGCTGGCTGCATATGGCATCTCCTCTCAGGCAGATTCCAAGCTGCCATCACTACTGAAGTGCTCTTTCTGAAAGTATGGTCTCTCTGGGTCATGCAACCTTAGACCGATATGGCAATTAACTCTTTATGCGCCAATAACTCATCTGTTTGCTCTACAACCAAACACAAATAGAATCAACACAAGGATTTGCCACCTACTTTGATAATGAATGCGCCACTAGAATATAAACCATCTCCCTGTGCATCATTTTTTACGACAGAAGCTCTAGCTTGTCGTGGAGGACTCAAAATTTTGTGTTTGAAGTGTTTGCGCAGAATTCATGCCTCTACATTCCTCTTCCTTGGTTTGGACTCAACAGAAAAATTTGCTACTCAACTCTGGGAATGAGTTGGCATGCTAGCCTTGCCTTGAGGCATCTGCTCAGGTCTAGGCCAACTCTGTTCCAGTCCATGCCCAAAGGGGCACGTGCCAATGTGGGTCCGTGCTAGTGTTTTCCCAAAAAGCACTCATTGAATAGATGCTAATGCCTGGCACGATATCAGAATCATGTATTAATTTTAACATTGTTTAGAGGTAAAGGTCTTACACTCCATGCAAAGCAACCTATGATTTAATACCAAAGCGTTAGAGGCATTAGATGCTAGGGAATAAAAAAAATATTAAGTGAAGGATCTGAGAGGGCCTCTTGGAGGAGACCATGCTGAAAATAAATCTTCGGTATTTAGTAAAAATAAAAATCAATACACTGAACAAAGTACAGAAAAACCAGAATTTCGGTTTCCAGGACACATTATATTTTCAAAAATAGTTGAAAATATCCATTACTAATTGGCCATTAGATTTCTCATAACAAAAATGGCTTCCAAACTAGTAGTGTGTTCCACATAGTCATATGCAGTAATATATCTAGACTTGGATTTTCAGTTCATTTCCCCATTACTCTTTAATTAAATAGTTTCAAATACTGTGTTTTGGATGCCAAAGTAAAAGAAAGTATTTGATTTTTATAGATGGTCCCAGAAAACAGAGAACTAGTTGGCCTTGTCTCAAGATAGACCTGGCCTTACTTCAAGTTCTTACTACTTACAACTTATGAGCCTGAAGGCATGTGATTTAGAGTTCTCTGGTTCCAGTTTATTATGAATCTGAGAATACTGTAAAAGCCTATAGGAGCTACCGAGATGCCAGGGGAGAGAAATGGGCAATAGAGCAGCTGAGGATGTGAAAGATCTGAAGGGTGGAGAAATTTCTTGGCAGCAATGTCCAGAGAGATGACATAACGAAGCGAGGAATGATTGTGGCAAAACAGAGATGTCTAAATGAAGAATGTTCTATGGTTTACTATGTGACATATAGTTAATTAATTCTCTTCTGTCTCCTTTATTAATTATTCAGTAAGTGATTCATTTATTTCTAATTTCTAATAAAATTGATTTTCTTTGGGAAAGGAAGAAGAAGCAGACCCTGCTTCCGGGTTGGAAAAGCATTGATAATAGATACTGCCTTCTGTGTGGGAATCATATTTAAATATCTATATCTATATATCTATACCCAGATATAGATATAGATATATAGATATAGATATATGTATAATTGATTTTTTACAGAGAGGAAAGGAGAAGGATAGAGAGTTAGAAACATTGATGAGATCAGCTGCCTCCTGCACATCCCCCATTGGGGATATCCCTGCAACCAAGGTACATGCCCTTGACCGGAATTGAACCTGGGACCTTTCAATCCACAGCCTCTATCCACTGAGCCAAACTGGTTTCAGCAAGAATCATATTTAAGATACAATCATGCTGTTGATAGGAAAAATTACTTCCAGGTGCTCAGTGGAGAGTTGCTATTTCTGTTCCTAGAGATAGTTGTATCAGCCACAGTAATACATAAGAAACCCCAAAGATAAACAGAAGTTGTGTTGTAATGAAATTTTAGGGGTGTGGGGAGGCAGTTTGAATTTTTTTCTTCTAAAAGCTTCCATAATTAGTACTTCCTTGACTATATCACCATGCAATTTATCACTTTCATCAAAATAATTATTGTCTTCTTTAGATTCCATAACTAAACCTGTGGCTCCAGTTTAGAAAATATTTCCTCTTTGTCTTCAAGACCTGGGTAACCAGGATGGAGCTTGAACGGTTTTCAGGACTTAGGTTACATAAGCAGGTGCTCTAAAGATCCCCTGTAACCCGAAGCCGGTTTGATTTACTGCTTTTTATTTATTACCCATGCAGCTGCTCAGAATAAAATGAATATGCATGGGGAGCAGACAGTGCTGAATAATTGATTTGGCTTCCAGAGATGAAAGGAGGTGTTGGCTGAAGGGGCCCTGGCGGGGTCGGGATGTGACGATGGTCATCCAGCCTTCTGTGTGAGCTGTCAGAGCCATCATTTAGGACTGGGCCTGCGTGAGGCTGTGGCTCCTTGATGCTTCCTTTCATGGAGAGGGCCCAGACACTAGAGGAACTGAGCTCATGAGGTCTGGCGAATTCTCCTTTCCCAGGTGTTCTGGGGAGGGACTCTCCACGGTCACCCTACTGCCCTGTGCATCAAATCAAGCAGACATGCTGTCACTGTCAAGTGTACCTGAAAAAAGGTGGACAGCTCCTGGGGAGGAGAAAAAGCCTGAGGAAGCCAGTTCTCAAAACTAAAGAAAAAGATGAAGGGGAGGGAGGAGAAAAAAAAATTTTTTTTATATATATGTAGGCATTGTTTATACATACATTTACAGATGTATTGTAGATAGTTTTAAGTTTATTTTTATTGTGGACACCACTACAGATGTCCCTATTCCCCCTTTGCCCACCTCCATCCAGCCCCTCCCTCTTCCTTTGACCATCCCTGCACTGTGGTCTATATCTCTGTGTCATACATATATGCTCTTGGACTAATCCCTTCACCTTCTTTCATCTAGTCCCTCCCTCCACCTCCCCTCTGACAGCTGTCAGATGTTTCATGTCTACATGCCTCTATTTCTATTTTGTTCATCAGATTCCACATATAAGTGAGATCATATGGTATTTTTATTTTCTCTAACTGGCTTATTTCACTTAGCATAAGGTTCTCCAAACCATCTATGCAGTCACCAAAGAAAGATTTCCTTCTTTTTATTTTTTAATATATTTTTATTGATTTTAGAGAGGGAGGGAGAGATAGAAACATCAATGATGAGAAATAATCATTGATGGGCTGCCTCCTGCATACTTCACACTGGAGATAGAGCCCACAACCTGGGCATGTGCCCGGATAGGGAATTGAATCTTGACCTCCTGGTTCATAGGTCGACACTCAACCATTGAGCCAAACCAGCCATAGTATTCCATTTGTAAATGTACCGCAGCTTTTTGATTTACTCATGTACTTGAAAATTTTGGCTGCTTCCAGGTCTTATGAAGGTATTTTCTGAGTGTGTGACCAAGTTAGACATCATTGTTGTTCTAAGTACATCCTCTAACATTCATGAGTATACTTTGAAGTGAATAAAAATCCATCTTTTTTCTAGTTGTATTGGCACTTGGAAGTTATAGAATGGTATCTATAATTAATCCTTTAACTAATTTGTCAAAAGAAGCATTTATATTTGAATTTCTGACAGGATTTTATTATGTAAACTCAATTAAAATATGTTTTCTAATTTCACATTTTACAAAATTATACATAATAACATATAAAACACTAATGCTCTTTTAGAGCTAGACTTATGCTGTAGATTAATAGTTTCTAGACATATTTTAAAGAACACCATTTCATGGTAAGTAGACAGATCTATAAAAAGTTGTCATTTGTAAAGTGAGTTTACATCTCAATTTAGAAATTTCTGTTCACAGTACCTTATAAATGATACTGGAAATCCTATAGCAAAGAACGACACAATATTTTCTACTTGTTTTATCCATGAAATTATTTTTTCTTCTCTGCACATCTATGAAGGAATACTGGAACAAAGCAGTTATAATGAATTTGAAGAGAAAAATTTGTATCCCTGGGTTCTAGGAACACAAGATAAATAAGATACAGTGCCCACTTAGGAGTAGGAGTTCAGGCAAACTCATCAAAATGAACCATCACAAATATAAGGATACACTTAATATTAATAATACTAAAATTCAGAGGTTTCCAAAGTAGTAAAGAGGAGGGAGTAACTGACTATAGTTTCACATAGAAATTAAATTGTAAATAAAAAGAGTTAGGAAGAACATTTTAGTAAATGGAAACAGAAACTATAAACTCTTGATTTTTTTTAAGTACGAAAAGTACCCATCAAATTTAACTATTTTCTTTTTAACTTAAATTCTTTATTGTTTAAAGTATTAAATAAGTCTCCTTTTTTCCTCCATTAACCACTTCCCGGCCACCCCCACACCCAGCACATGCTCTTACACCCACCCCCCGATTTGTGCTCATTGGTTATGCTCATATGCATGCATACAAGTCCTTTGGTTGTTCTCTTACCCCTTAAACTCCCGCCTTCCCTCATAGGTAGGACAGTGTGTTCGATGCTTCTATGACTCTGGATCTGTTCATCAGTTTGTGTTGTTCATTATATTCCACAAATGAGTGAGATCATGTGAAATTTATTTTTCTCTGACTGGTTTATTTTACTTAGCATAATTCTCTCCAGTTCCATCCATGCTGTCGCAAATGATAAGAATTCCTTCTTTTTTACAGCAGAGTAGTATTCCATCATGTAGTTGTACCACAGTTTTTTCTTTTTTTAAAAACAAAATATATTTTTATTGATTTTTTACAGAGAGGAAGGGAGAGGGAAAGAGAAACATCGATGAAAGAGAAACATCAATCAGCTGCCTCCTGCACACCCCTTACTGGGGATGTGCCTGCAACCAAGGAATCGAACCTGGGACTTTTCAATCCGCAGGCCGATACTCTATCCACTGAGCCAAACCAGTTTTGGCTGTACCTCAGTTTTCTAATCCACTCAACTGCTGATGGGCACTTAGGCTGTTTCCACATCTTAGCTATTGTAAATTGTGCTGCTATGAACATAGGGATACATAAATCCTTTCTGATGGGTGTTTCTTTTTTCCTAGAATTTATTCCTAGAAGTGGGGTTACTGGGTCAAATTGAAGTTGTATTTTTAATTTTCTTAAAAAATGGCATACTGTTTTCCACAGTTTCTGTATCAGTCTGCATTCCCACCAGCAGTGAAGGAGGGTTCCTTTTTCTCTCAATCCTATCCAGCACTTGTCATTTGTTGATTTGTTGATAATAGCCACTCAGATAATTGTGAGATGATACCTTATGGTTGTTTTGATTTGCATCTCTGGGATGATTTGTGACTGTGAGCATGTTTTTATATGTCTCTCAGTCTTCTGTATGTCTTCCTTCAAAAAGTGTCTATTTAGGTCCTTTGCCAATTTTTTTTATTGGATTGTTTACCTTCCTTTTATTAAGTCGAATGAGTTCCTTATAAATTTTGGAGATAACATTGGCACATATGTTCTCCCATTCGGTGGGCTTTCTTGCTGTTTTACTGATGATTTCTTTCCTGTGCAGTAGCTTGTTATTTTGATGTAGTTCTATTTGTTCATTTTTCTCCTTAGTTTCCATTGCCCTAGGAATTGTGTCAGTAAATATATTGCTATGACAAATGTCTGCTATTTAAGATGGACTAATCTAACAGGTAAATTAGGGATAGTTAGGAGAGAGCAGTGACACAGTGTACAGGGCACAGTTGCTCTATGACTGAGGAAATCACTGGACTCCTTGCTTCTGTATCACTTTACTGGTGTAGTCTTCCACCTATGGGACTGGGAAGGATTTGATTTACCAAATATCACTAAACTCATCCCTTAATCTTGGAACAGCGGCACCTTTTACTTCTACTTCTGGAAAGTTGACATCTGTGTATGGCATCTAGTTCCATACATTTGTGAACAATGCCTGTTTGTGGATGTTTCATAGGTCCAAGACTGTTTGTGTAACCACATGTTTTCAGGAACTAGGATCTGATTTTTTTTCCAGGTGGTAGGATGTGTGAGAACTACTTTGAAAGGAAATAGAAAAACCACGTAGGTCTTCATGTCTTCTGAGAGCTGGCAAAGAGTACCAGTGATCCAGTCCAAATTGAAAGGCAGCTGAGAGCCAACAAAACCCATCCTTCCACATGATAGGGAAGCCTGGATTTTCCACCCACATCACAGCTGGCCTCTCGACTTGTCTCTTCAGTGTCACCTACAAAGCATTCTTTGCCTGAGATAATTTGGCAACAGCTGCACCCCTAGGATACTGGGATGCTGGGATGCTGGAATGCGGCCAATCTCCCAGCACAGAAGCTAGCTTTCAGGATGCCCATATGGCTATTGGATGTAGGGCTGATTGAAAGAGGGTGATTCTGAGCAGCTTGGGTAGTAAAACATCCTTATGGACATAATAAGTTATTGCTCAGGATGCTGGAAGCAGTGTTTTTCAGGCAGTGAACAGCTTCACAAAGAACCTGAATTTGTTTGCTTATTTTATTTAGTTTTTCATTTTATTCAAATAAAATTATTTAAAAATCAGAGAACATCCACTAGCCAAAACATCTGGCAAACCATAAATCTATGTGTCTCTCAGACTCTGAATTACAGAACAGGAGAGCTCTATGGACAAGCCAGAGCACTCCACCATCTTGTCCCCAAAGCGGGCTTATGGGGCAGTATTCATTGTATTGAATTCATGGTATTTAAGGTTGAATTATCTGTGGGAGTATGAGTTCTGCACATCCATCCACATGATTATAAAGCAAATGTCTGTCAGTTTATCTGAGTCCTGTTTCTTTAAAACTATTAATAATACCATCAAGAAAGATTGAGATTCCAATTGTGAGCCTAGAAATAGTCAAATAAAGCTGGAGATTAGAAGAAGGGCTGAACATACAATCTACCCATATGTACAGAACGACTGTCAGTACGACCAGTCAAAGAAACACCTGTTCGACAAAAAGCCTATCGAATGGCAGAAGATTCCCACACCAGCAACCTGTATTAGTTGACTAGGTCTTCTGTTTTCAAATGCGAACTGACAACTAAGAATCACAAGACATTTGGAAATGAACAGCATAGGAGAAAAAGGTGTTGATGAACAAATAGAAAAATTAATATTAAAGGGAACAGAAATCACTCTGAAATTCAATAATTTCTATACTCCCATTGGCTTGAATAAAGAGTAAAGCTATTAAGCAAGAACAGGCTGCTTTAAAAGAGAAGTATGAGGGTACAAGAAAAAGTTGTTTCAAAAACCACTTATTTTAAAAATAGTGTTACTAAAAGGCATAGAGAAGGACATTTAAAATACAGAGAAAACCAAATGGAGATTTGAAAACAGTGGAAAAGGCAAAATATGTAGATAATCAAGCAAGAATCCCAGCATTTATCCAATAATAGATTTAAAGGAAAGAGAAAGTAGAGAAATTCTGAGGAGAGAAACAGTAAAACATTTTGATGAAATAACAGAAATAAAGTTGTGGGCTGTAAAAATATTATAACAGTGTATTTTCTTTTCAAAAATGAGGGAAAAATATTGCAGAATGATACATACAATATTTCCATTACCAAAAATTCTATAACATGCAATATTATAGTAGTGTAATACATATTACATTCTTGTAAAAATGTAGTATATATTTCTTATGGGATACAAAGTTATTGAGCCAAATCATAAAAATGTGCAAGAGAATGATAAACAGCAAATTCATCGTGCTGGTGAGCTTTGGGGAGGGAGGAGCAACAGGTGTGTTTGAGGAGGAATATATACTGAGCCCTAAAGTTTATCTGCAGTTTTAAACTCTATAAACAAAAGATAAGCAAATATGTCTTCATTTTAAGATTTGATAGGGCTGAGTGATGGATCCAGGGATATTTGCTATAATTTTCCATATTTTTACAAAATGCAATAAAATTCCAACTATGTAGATATAGCCAGGAACTTCCTTAGGCAATGCCTTTCAAAAACATACCTTTATGCCTCACCAATGTGGCTTAGTGGCTGAGCCTTGATCTGTGAACCAGGAGGTTACAGTTGGAGTTCCCTTCAGGGCACATGCCTGGGTTGCAGGCTCCATCTCTAGTGTGGAGTGTGCAGGAGGCAGCCAATCAATGATTCTCTCTCATCACTGATGTTTCTATCTCTCTCCCCTCTCCTTTCTTCAGTCTGAAATTAATAAAAATATTTGATGTGATAAATTTAAACCTAGAGAGATCGTCTTGTGGGAAAAGTTGAGAACAAAGTGGAACTGGGGAGACAGGGATAGTCACATTTATGAGAGGCAGCAAACACTGAGAAGCCCTAGGAGAAGCCCAGCACATGTATTAGGCTCCATGTGAAATTTTACCCCCTTCTCCAGAGAAGGCAAAGTCAATCTGTGTGTGTATGTTGATGAAGCTTGTTGACTCAGGAGTAAACTGCTTAATGCATTGGGAATATAGAGACCATGATGACTTGCTCCAAACAATTATGTGTCTTCGGTCTGATTCACCCAGAATCTTAAGGATTTTCAGAATTGCATTTAGTTTGTGCATGTAATAATGGGAAATTTCAACCATTTTGCCTGTTGAAGGCATTAGGAAAAGCTCTAGTTTTTGCATGTACATTTGGGGTAGTTTTCAGATAAAACATCCATTGCACATCCCTATTTGTTTTCAACTAGGGAAAAGTGAACGTGGAAGAGATGAGGATATAAGTGAATGCTTGAAGTGAGCTGCTGAATATGCTTCTGCCCATTCTTATGAAGCTGTTCTGAGAATACGCTGAGCAATTCTTGATACATCTGATTGCTAAGTGAAGTACTCCCATAAGGACCTCACAAATATTACATGTATAAATACACACAGACAGATGATAGACATGTTCTCACATTCGTGTTCTATAGAGACATAAAGAATATAGACATAGAGATGGGTATATATACATATGTAGACATGGATATATAGAGATGTATGGAGATAGAGTTAGTGAGGGAAAAACACCTGAGTCATGCTCTCCATATCTAGAAAGGCATGTAGTTATAGTATTATAGAGGAAGAAAGCAATGTCATGATTAGTCAGAAATATATACAACCTGGAAGGTAGAGAATATTCCTGAATGTCTCTCTTAGGGTCACTATTCAATTCATACAGAGCTTATCTGCATGAGCTAAACATCCTTTCTTGCCTGACCCCCACCCCTCCTCTTTTCAACCAATCTCACCGGCTCGGTCTTTCCCAGAGCTCTGTCCTTCTACTGATCTCTTCAAAAATCACGCAAAGCCTGTGATTCCAAGAAGGGTTGCAGTTTCAAGGAGTTGACTTTAACTTTAGTGTAATTTTGAAGGAAGCCTCTACCACTCTGATGGGGTATCTGAAGGGGCACACATACTTCCAGGGTGAACGGAGGGATGGACTGGAGTGCAGAAACAGAATTTTAACAAATCCATTTATAGTCAGTGTTTTTTTAATTCTTTGAAATTATAATAATGCTCTATAGTGTAACATCTACATCTAGTGATTTATAAAATACAATTAATTATAAATGCACACATATTGTAGGCTCAATTTGCTTAATTGAGAGGGGTTTATTATCAAAGGCTATGCTGGAGAAAAAAAAACCCACTATCAATTTGTTCAACTAAATATGCTAATTTTGCTGGTGTTTTTTTCAATAACACTAGCATCAGAAAACACTGCATTTTTATACCATCTTACAGATTTGCTTTCCCCAGTAGGAATAAAGGGAAGCTAAGAAGAGGCAAAAGAAACAATATCTCATCATGTCCGATGAGGGAAATTGCGAGAAGCCACCACTTTCCCAATACTGTCCTAAGAGTGTACCAAGGAACACGGAAGGCCGATGGACCTTGAGCGTTAGCAGGCTGATGCTAAGCACCGATTGTTCTGTGTTGAGATAGTGGTGGCTTGAAGCAATTTTCTGACCCAATAGCCTCAAAGTAAATGTTTACTGGACCTTACTGATCTTTACTGATCTTTATTGACTTTAGAGATGGTTTGTCTGCTACCTGATTGCCATGCTTTACTGAGGGCAAGATGTGTGTCTAAAACTGAATAAAAAGTGGATAAAGCCAGGTTTCAGTGTGCCTCTCCAAGAGAGAGGTCTCCACCTGGCCCCTCATGCCTTCTAAATTCATATTTCTTGTCTAGTGTTTTCATTAGTGCCTCAGTCCCTTCTTCAGTTCCTGAACCCCTTGCTATAAAAGGTGTGGCAAGAAATTGTATCAAAAAGATAAAACAAATGTAAAGATAGTAGAGTTACTATTTTCAAAACACATCAACTCTCATGGGAGGATGTTAAGTATGTAGAAGGGGTGCTGGGTCATCAGGTTGCTCTTAATGTACTGCTTCCAATTGGTCTCCCTGCTTCCTCCTGGCATCCTCCCAGTCTCTGCTACATGTCAGCTGTGGGAAGCTCTCCCTCCTCCTCATAACGCAGAGCCTGGCAGAGTAAGCCTCCATTTCTACCATCTCACTCCAAACAAAATCTAGAATCCTTGCCATGTGCACCGAGTCCTGTGTCCTGGCCTGGGTGCCTCTCTGTTCCCATTTCTCACTGTTCCTTTCCCTTTGTCACCATCTCAACATCTCAGCAACGTGCCCCTCCTGCTCTCTCTGTGTTCAGTATTCTCTGTGTACACTGTGTACATTCACATGGTTCCCTTTCTCTCCATCCAGATGAACCACCTGTTTGAATGAACATCCACTTAAGAACTTATTGTGCTCTAGTAATCATCTTACTAAATTCTCTTAGATACCTAGTATACTATCCCAAGTGTTGAATTAAAAAAATGAATGAACGGGGGGGTCCCATGTGGTGTGGCCTAATTGTTTCAGCATCATCCCAGGCACAAAAAGGCCACCGGTTTGATTCCCAGTCAGAGCATACGCCTAGGTCATGAGCTCAATTCCCAGAAGGAGGCTGTGCAGGAGGCAGCCTACAGATGTTTGTGTTTGTGTTTTGTTTTGTTTTCTCTCTCTCCCTCTCCCTTCCTCTCTCTCTCAAATCAATTTAAAAACAAAATGAACAGGGGAAATTTACTCTTGACTTCAAACCTCTCCTCTAAATATAGAAAGAGTTTAAACAAATCGATTTCTAGGAAGCTGTAAATACCCATGTTCCTAATGCAAGTACATTTGTCAGGTTTAGTTGGTGTAGTGGCATAAATGTGGCTTACTCAACAATCACATTTTGGGAAGCTTCTCAGTAGCTTATTGTTCTCTCCCTAACATTTGGCAGTACTGCTGTTCTCTTTGAGATGAACAACACTTACAAAACAGGTGTCTTTTCTGATTGAAAGGAGGGGGTTAGGGTTAATGAGATGATGAAAGCTACAGGTCTTCTCCCAACATTTGCGAGCCCAGGGTGAGAGCTCATAAACATATTCCTAAATATTAACAAGTTGCAAATCAAGCTATTCTTTTTATTTTAAAAGATTAATATATAATTTTATTGATTTCAGAGAGAAAGGGAGAGGGAGGGAGAGAGAAATCTCAATGATGAGAGAGAATCATTGATTGGCTGCCTCCTGCATGCCCCCCACTGGGGATGGAGCCCACAACCTGGGCATGTGCCCTGATTGGGAATCGAACTGTGACTTCCTGGTTCAAAATACCAATGGTCAACCACTGAGCCATGTTGGCCAGGCTCAAGCTATTCTTTATGGTCCAGACTAGTTCCCTTCAGTTTCTTCACCATCATTCTAACTGTTCCTTGAGTAGAGGCCTCTGGGAACTGGAAGGGGCAGTGATTGCCCAGCCACAGAAACATCAATGGTATTGGGGACCTGGTATGACAGGGCAAGGCCTTGGTGGCAATAGGATTGCCTGAACCCGTGATGGAGACTGACCCAAAGCTCCGAAAGAGCCAGAAAGAGCAGCTTAGCACTTCTCTGACTCAGAATTTCTAGGCAGACCTCAGAGCTCTGCAAGATTTGAGTCGTGAAACATGAACAAAAGCAGTCACTTGTGCCTTGTTTTTCTGGCAAAGCTATAATTTTCTCATCTTACCATGGTGTGCGCGCACACACACACACACACACACACATGCACACGCACACTCCACACTGACACTCACTTGTGCTCCCTCTAGGCTGAGCAGCTCAGTTCAACCTAAGTGTCCACCTCTTATGGTTTTTATAGCAAACATTCTAAAACTCTTCTTACATGCCTGGAAAAGAAACAGAGCACTTTAGTGTGTCAATATTTATAATATATCAAAAAGGTTCTTGCCATAAATAATCCAAGTTTAACCATAAATAGATAATAGTGGTTTAGTTGGTAAAATATATTATTAAGACACAAAACAGTTGTGATTAATTGGATTCTCATTTAGGATAATTAGACTTTAAGAGCACAGACTAGACCATTGTATTTGCCAAGACTGAGAGAATGTGGTGGGACTGGGTAAGACAACCAACTTGAAACCTAATAACGGGTGTAATAATGATAATAATATTTTAAAGCTCTAAAGTTATTTCTCAGCATTAGATATACTACATTTTCATTTAAAGGTGGCATATTAACACCTATGCTCACTTTGGATTTATTTGAAATTTATCAAAAGGTTGAATCTAAACAGTAAAAAATGCCCACATATTTATTGAGTTCCTGTTTAGGATAAGGCAAGTGCTGTCTGCTATGATGAGATTCAAGGATGGGGAAGGCAATTTTTTACTCTAAGAAGAATATACTAAGACAGATATATAAATAAGTATAATATGATCCAAAAAAAATGGTTAATGAGTATGTAAAATCTTCAAAATCTTTTCTATATGAATTGCCATAAATACCCTGAAAGAAAGATAGCCATCACAGATTATTGATTCCATTATAGATAAGGTGATGACTTAATTGCTCTGACAAGTTAGTGGAATTAGGGACTGACATTGAAACTGTAAGTGTTGGGATTCCAAATCGAGTGCTTTTCAGTCACAGGAGGCCTTCTCTTTCCCATGATAACTTGTGACAAGACAAATATTTCTGTTCTGGCTGAATCTCTACCTTCAGCTGATGACAGTTGATGTTGGAGAAATCCAATTGATTGCAATAGAGGTCTAAGCAAGGTAGTATCAAGTAATATTGTCATAAATCACTCTGGATCCCATAAATAAGGCAGAAATTAGATTAGCCAAGATGTTTTCTAAATGGGAGCTGACTAGCCTGAGGGCATTTCTGGGCAGGAGTTGAGGATGGGTGCGGGTTCCCACTGGTTTTTGGTCTATGTTTTCTAAAGCAATTAACACAGGGTGTGTGCTTCCTAAGTGCTAGGTTCAAGTAAGCTATTGTTGTTTTTTGGCTCTTTTTGAGTTTAGTGGTGAGGCAAGTAAACCTGGGGCTCGAAGAGAAATCCCAGGCAGCAGATGCCAAGCTGGCGACGGGGACAGCGTCTCCCCCTGGAGCCAGGCCATGCCTCAGGGAGGCTGCTGTGAGACTCCTTGCAGCAGCTGGCTTCCTAGCTTCTAATTCACCCTCAGTTGAGTGTCCAAAGGGAAAAGCACAAGAGGAGAAAGAGTAGAAATAGTTGATGTTCTGTGAGATAACTGCCCGATTCTGCCTGGCATCACTCTCCCAGCTCATATGTGAGTGTCATATCTGGCGCTGAGCTCACACACATCTCTTCTTTTTCCTCTCTGTTCAGCCCCTCCATCCCCCTGCCAGCAGCCCCCCAACCCTCCTCTCTGACAGCTATCAGCATGCCTCTTACACTTCAACAGCCTCTAGGCCTGTAATAATTGCAGTGCACAGAAATGTCAATAAATGCATGATTAACAATATTAAATAGGTCACTTCCAAAGAGTCCAACTGATAATTTCATGAAATTATCTCAACATTTAAAAAAAAATAATTGAATAGCATGGTTCTGTTACATCATCCAAATACATATGAACCCTATAACAAACACTGAGAAGCAATCCACTGAAAATTGAAAAGTAGACCATGATAAACATGGGTTTCAGTTTGTAGACTCTCCAAAGATCTGAGGATTATTGGAACGGATGAAACAATTCAGTTTTTGTTCTGATTAAAAAAAAGCCTCAAAACTCAGAATCAAAACACTTTTCTGGTGGCCGCGATGCTCTTTGTAAGCTGTACTTTTATTTGCTTGTTTTGAAACCACGCACTTCATGTGACACGTAGGAGTTGATTTCTGGGCCATTATATTCTAGCTGCTTGCAAAATGTAAAACGTTAAACTGTCTGTGAGGTTTTGTGCAAAGGGCTCCTTCTGTCATACTTGTAGGACTGAGGGCGGCTTGATTTCCTAATGACATGCACGTTCAGCGTATCCTGAGCCTGTGCGATTTAAACCTTTATCCTGAGTTCACACTGGGATAGTGCGAGATCAGTGTTTTCTCTCCCGGAGGACAATTTAACAGTTGCCTATGTCTCCTTAACTGTGAATCGGTGTTAAATAAATAAAACACTGATTTCACTTAAACAAAGGACTTATTAGAGGCATGTTAAAACAATTCACTTTTTTTTTTATTAGAAAGTATCTATTTAAACTGCGTTCACTGTAAATCAAGTATCTATTCAAGAGTATTGGAATTTCTTTGAGTTTATAGAGGTAGAATTCAGTTAAACAATACTTCTTCCTCATCCTTTTTTAATTTGATGGACTTTCTCTTTACCATCTTTGGTAGAACACAGCAAGATGTTTGGAACATGGAAAATATTTATACACTAGAGGCCTGGTGCTCGAAATTCACGCACAGGTGGGGTCTCTAGGCCTGACTGGTGATCAGGACCAATCAGGTTTCCCACCTCCCTGCCTCCCCCCCATCCTCCTTCCCTCACCACCCACATGCACTGCCATCCATCTCTGGTTCCCTGTCACAGCACTAGGCCTGACCCCGATCGGCAATCAGGGACTGCTGGCTGGGAGAGGGACTGTCAGGGGCATGGCTGGCCAGGGGGAGGGGCCATGAGAGGTTTGGGGGACCAATCGAGGCCCTGATTGGGCCGATTGGCCACCACAGTGCATTCCAGTTGTTCCGGATGTCTAATCATTCTGTCATTCGGTTCTTTACTGAATTGATCACTAAATGAATCCTAACAATGAATATTTATCTGCTCACAGCTTTTTCTTTGAAGATGAAATGTAATGATAAATTGGTAATTTGATGTCTCTTTGTCCCTCCTTATTGTGTGACTTTATTCTGTCCTGCACAAGACAGCATTACAAAGAGGCTTCCCAAGGCTACTGCAGTGGTTGCAACTAAATGTCCGTATGCAGTGGAAACCGGTTAGGCTCAATGGATAGAGCATCAGCCTGCGGACTGAAAGGTCCCAGGTTCGATTCCAGTCAAGGGCATGTACCTTGGTTGCGGGCACATCTCCAGTGGGGGATGTGCAGAAGGCAGCTGATCGAGGACTTTCTCTCATCGATGTTTCTAACTTTCTATCCCTCTCCCTTCCTCTCTGTAAAAAACCAATAAAAATATATTTTAATAAATAAATAAATATCCATATGCAAATTAGGTGGTTGTGGGTCTTCATCCAGGTTCCATCCCATAGAGCCTAGCCTCATGTCATGTGAGCTATGCCGTCAGTGTTGGATCAAGGAATCCTGGAAGAGAATCAAATTCTCCAAGAGAATAGCTAGTTGTCAGGGTGCACACCAGTAACCCGATACAGTTGGTACTGATTTCCCAACACTCATTTTCAAGGTCCTATGGGTACAGGGTAAATTGAGGAGTGAAGTAATCACAGGGCAACGTAATTTATTAGTGAATAGACCATTTGCAAAATTAAACATTGAATTCAAATATCCCTTTTCCCTAAGTGTTTATATGGTTGGTGTTCTGTGAAATGTTGGATGCCTGCAACAGCACAGGGCAGTGCAGAGCCAACTGGTGACAAAGTGATGTTGGCACCAGCAAGAGTATATGAAAACAATAACATGATACCAGACAAATGCTGGACCCCAAAGCCAAACTTTTGCCAAGCAAAGGTAAAATGGAGATAGAATAGACACACATGCAAAAAAAGTCACTAATTCTTAGAGTACACAAAGAAAATAAAGTGTGTGTGTGTGTGTGTGTGTGTGTGTGTGTGTGCACGCGTGCATGCATGTGTGTGTATTTAGATCAGGTAAATATTTGGACAAAGTTGTAGGAGAAAACAGTAGGTTTCTTACAAGAGAACATTTATCAAAAATTTAAATGAAAGATTAAAATGCTGATGAATCTTCACTGTGAACAAAAAATAGAATTCTTAAGAGATAACTTAGCCATAAAAGTTAAATGTGATGTTAAGCCCAGAAATTTGTGATGCCATAAAAATTTGCCAGAAAAATCACTCCTCCATAGCAATGACATGTAAACATTTGATTCATTTGTTATTCAAATACCGAGCACATTTTTGTAATATCTCATTCAATACAAAATAATTTAAAATTTTTTGTTGTATTTTTAAAATAGAAAATCTGAATCAAACTATTTAAAAATCAATTATTTGAATAGCCAATTTAAATGTTAATCATTTGGCCTAAAGTAGCATATATTTTTAAACATAATGCTGATGGTATCCAAAGATATGAGGGACCACAAAATGAACATCTTTAGCCAAGGCCACCAACCACTAGGGTCCCATTTTTAACTGAATACACCTAGATTTTGTGTGTGTTCACAATCCACGAAGAGTGGGGATTTAAGACAGACAGTTAAAAACTCAAGGGATTATCAGAATATGCCTACTTAATTCCGTAGTCATTTGTCCAGCACTCTGATGTGAGACCCATGGATATCTGAATTTATAGAAGTGCTTCTGAACGTGTTTTTACCCACAGTCAGCACCAGAAATAATGAATTAAAATATCTGAGTGTGATACCACGGCATCTGCAATATGTCACAAAGTCTAAAGTGCTTACATGTCTAAATTTTGAGAACTTGTGAATTATAAATATCCAGCATGGTGTGGTGGCACAATGTTCTGAAATGCCCCCTACAAATTATCTTTGATCCTGTTATACATCTCAATGGTTAGGCTCCTGGGACCTGGGGGAAATTTTTATCCATGGAAACAAGAAGCAGGTTTCACTTTCCCACATGTTCTCACATTCACTTCAAAGGTTATCATTAGGGGATTGATGTTTTATTCCACTTGATATAAGGAATACCATTTGTGTTTTTATTAACTTGAATAGAGAGCCGGAGCATGAAAATTCATGCACTGGAGTGGGGGGTTCCCTCAGCCCAGCCTGCCTCCTATCACAGTCCGGGAGCCCTCAGGGGCTGGAGGTGACCCAGTGATCAGGGGAAGGCAATGCTCCCATCACACCACTGCTGCTGCCACTGCCGGCAGTACAAGCCTCAGCCAGTCTATACTCTGTGGTATTTTATTAGAAGCCACAGGTCTTCC
Organism: Lasiurus cinereus; assembly: GCA_011751065.1. NCBI lineage: Eukaryota > Metazoa > Chordata > Mammalia > Chiroptera > Vespertilionidae > Lasiurus > Lasiurus cinereus. The sequence continues at coordinate 72,353,146 of JAAGEH010002531.1, forward strand.
TCTCTACCCTCTAACTGATCTTCTTTTTTAAAATTTATAGTGTATTATTGTCTTCAATTATTTGGATGCTCAAAATGACTGATGTTTTGCCAGCAGAGACCATTTAAGCTGGCACCTATATCCTATGACAGGCCTATGAAATTTTTTTTAAGACTTCTTTATTTTCTTTTGTAGCAAGGTGTTCCAGGCCCATCTTCCACATATCCTGCTCCAGCTCCCGCCTATTTTAGTAGGAAATAATATTAAAGATATAATTTGTGGTCACTGTATGCTTATTTTTATTGTGGTATCTTTTTAAAATATATCATTATTGATTTCAGAGAAGAAGGGAGACGTAGAGAGAGATAGAAAAATCAATGATGAGAGAGAATCATTGACTGGCCACCTCCCACACACCCTCTACCAGGGATTAAGCCCACAACCTGAGTATGTGCCCTGGACTGGAATCAAACCAGGGACCCCTTAGTCCCCAGGCTGATGCTCTTTCCACTGAGCCAAACCAGCTAGAGCTATTGTGGTATCTTTACTTCTAGGTTCTTTCAGCAGCCAAGACTAGGAAAAAATACACACACACACACACACACACACACACACACACACAGAGACACACACATTATGCATATATATATTCACCTATACATATGCCAGCATACATATAAATCCCTGTACACATACACATGCATTACACACACACACACACACACACACACACACACTTCAGAAATGAGGGGCTTGCACAGAAACCTGCACTTCTCACCCCCTCAGAGGTTTTGCTCTTGCCTTTCTCCCGTTCACGTCTGCTGTGACTTTCCTTCCACAATGAAAACCCTGGCTCCTGACAACATTCACACATTGGCTCCATCCTATCATATCTTTAAAATTGTTTCAGAATAGCTTTATCCATAATCCTTAATCAGGTGACTGACTTTAGATTCATTGCACTTCAGCTACATCCCGTAAAGAGCTGATCTTAAGAAGAAAGAGGTTGTAAAGTAAAAAAATAAATAAAAATAAAAAAGACAGGCATTTGCAAGGCATCGGTGGGAGGAAGTCAGTCCATCACATGCTGACCTTTCACGAAGTCCCGCTTCTCTGCCTCCCCGTGGGAGCGTTAGGAGAGAGTGATCTCAGAGATTTCCACTAATGCCGTGACCCACAGCTTCTGACCCACATTTCTGCCAATTATGGAGACTCCCCCATAGTCTTCAGAAGGCGCTCACCTGTTTTCTCAGGCTAGGTTGACAGCTTGTTCACTTCCCGTGGCCTTGACCTTGGCTTGCCATCCACAGGAGGTCGGCAGACTGTCAATACTAGATAAGTATAGTGCACAGCCGCTAGGCAGCTAGAATGGGGACAACTGTGGCAGCTCCTGCAGATTTGTGTTTTCCATCTAGCTTCCTGGTCCCCCCCAAACCCCCCTATGCCTCTAATTCTAAAATGTTAGCATGCATCCCAATGCCAGAGGGCTAATACATGTAATTAGAGAGGCGTGGCTTTTGCATTGCCATCCCATCTGCAACAGCTTGAATGCCATTGCACTGCTCACCAGGAGTCTTCGGCCCTGGCCGAATAGATACCCAAAGGGCTCAGAGACTAGGGGTGGGCGGCCGGGCAGGGAGCCAACACTGCTTCTGACCTTGGGTAGTCTACAGCCCAAAGGACATTCCTACTTTGCATCCCACATGAACAATTTTTTAAAAAAGATTTCACCTAGACCAGTTTGGCTCAGTGGATAGAGCATCAGCCTTCGGACTGAAAGGTCCCGGGTTCAATTCCGGTCGGGGGCATGTACCTTGCTTGCAGGCACATCTCCAGTAGGGGGCATGCAGGAGGCGGCTGATCGATGTCTCTCTCTCATCTATGTTTCTGACTTTCTATCTCTCTCCCTTCCTCCCTGTGAAAAATCAATAAAATATATTAAAAAAATAAAAAAATAAAAAGATTTCACTTTTAGGTATCATTATTTTTAGCTCTGTTTACTTACATTTTTTTAAATTTAGGGAGCAGTATAATTGTAGCAATATGGCATAGCAAATTAATAGTTCCCCAAAAAGATTAAAAAAAAAAAACAAGAAAGTATGAAAAGGTATTTTGGGAAAATACTCTCTAGTTAGCATTTTCATACTAATAATAGATACATTCATGTTCATTGTTAATAATTAGGACTGAGACAAGTAAAACAGAGTCAGAAGAACTGAGTTTACAACCGTTTTGTTTCATTCTGGAACTGGCTCCCACCACCTCATTAGCTTTATAATTCGAGGAACTTAGAATTCTAAACAAGTGAGGTGGTACATACACAAAAAGAGGTGTAAAAAGGTCTTTGTCTTTGACATTCTTACTGTCTATTTAACACAATGGAGAGTATTAATTTAATTTTAAGCAATGATGAATGAAAGCTTCCCAGAATGCCTCTACTCATTTCTTAATGTTGAAGGAATCTCCCAGAATAATTTCCCAATAGCGGCATTATGCCTGAATGCTGGTGTGATCCTCTGTCCTCCCCAATCATCACCACAGTGATGTCTGCGAAGGAGAAATGTTGTATGGACAGAAGGAACCAGGGAGGAAGAAAGGGAGAAAGGGAAGGAGAGTGGGAAAGAGGGAGAAAGAGGGACAAATAGACAGGAAGAAAGAGGAAAGGAAGACAAGGAGATAGATGCAGAGGAAAGGCACAAAAATGGAACAGGGACCTAGCCAGTTTGCTAGTCCATAGAGCGTAGGCCCTGGGACTGGAGGACCTCAGGTTTGATTCTAGTCAAGAGCATATATCTTGGCTCTAGGCTCGAACCCTGGCTTGTTCCCATATGTCTCTCTCACATCAATGATTCTCTGTCTCTCCCCCTCTCTTCCACTCTTTCTAAAAATTAGTGGAAAAATATCTTCGGCAGAGGATTAACAAAAAAATAAAAACAAAACAAGGAATAGGAAGATAGTACAATGAAGTAGTTTTACTTATTTATTTTCTACGCATCAAAGAGTTGTTATTTTTTTTAAAGAAATGTAAAAGCCACATCACAAAATCACCTTTTTTTTTTTTTTTCCTGACCTCTTGCATCCCCTTCCCTCCAGTAACTTCTATTCTGGGAATTTCTTAGCTTGGTAATTAACAAGCTCATTCTTTTCATTGTACAGTGAGGAGACCTTAGGATCATCCTCGCTTCTCTCTTTCTCTTACACCCACATCTGTACATTCTGTTGCTCTATAATCAAAGCAAATTTCTAGAACCTAATGTTTCTTTTCACCTTTACGGATATCAGTCTGGTAAAAATTGCTACCATTATATGCTTGGATTTTTTTATAGTTTTATTTATTAAATATTGGGATGACATTGGTCAACATGAACATATAGGCTTCATGTGTAGTTTTCTATGTTATAAGATCTATACATTGTACCATATGCCCCCCACCAAAAGTCAAATCTTCTCCTATTACCATGTGATTAGAACAGGAAAGGCTGTCGAAACTGGTTTGGCTCAGTGGATAGAGCATCCGTCTTCGGACTAAAGGGTCCCAGGTTTGATTCTGGTCAAGGGCATGTATCTTGGTTGCGGGCACATCCCCAGTAGGGGGCATGCAGGAGGCAGCTGATCAATGTCTCTCTCTCATGGATGTTTCTGACTATTCCTCTCCCTTCCTCTCTGTAAAAAAATCAATAAAATATATTAAAAAAAAGAAGAACAGGAAAGGCTGGACACAGGCAAAATTATAAAGGAAACTTCCTCATTTTTGCTCTCTCTATCTTCTTTCTCTTTCTTACCCCTCCCATGGGCAGCTGGCAGCAGGGAGAATGAGGAAACATGGGATTTAGGATCAGAAAGATCTGTGATTGATTCCTGGCTGTAAGTCATTGGACAAGTTATTTATCTTTCGGAGACTTGGTTGTTCTCCTCTGCAACACTGGAATAATAATTTTGCACCTTAGAATTGTTTCAAATACTAAATTACATTAAGAATACAAACAGTCTAGTGCAGTTTTGGCAGATAAGACATTCAATTAATTCTCTCTCTCTCTCTTTTCCTTTCAGAGTCCTTTCTATTCAGTGCTACTCAAAATTCCACATTGGATTTTACTGGTAGGTTGAAACAAATGTATAAGCCAAATTAGAAATAGGGGAAGCTGTTATCTAGTATGTAGAAAAGTGTATTGGAATATCGTTTTGGTAAATCATGTAGTTAAAACAGTCAGTCATAACCAGGATATCTTAGAGTGAACTATACAGCAGACTATACTTGGAGGCATCCTTTCCATCACTGTGTTTTAGATAGTAGATATAATGATTTGAGGCCTTATAAACACCAGGTTTTTCCATTAGTAAATCATTCCTTCTGCCAAGCCACACAATTCTTCCCGATGCCCGGCGGACAATTTATTAAATGACAGTTCTTATTATGGAAACTGCATCCTATCCTCAGAAAAGCTATTTAGGGGCAAGAACGTGGTTTGCCAAGGTGTCCAGTAAAAATGTGTTCCTGTAATTGTATGTGGGGCAAGCATTCGGTTCCTGGGACATATTAGGGTTTATTTTAAACTCTCAGAATGACTGGGGGATCATTTTGACATTTCACTGTGCACTTAAATAAAGTGAACATTGTCACGAAAACGAACAGTCCTTTTTTTGTAGATATAATATTTGAAAACTTCTTTAATGAAGCTTTAATATGAATTCTGTTCCCACATTTGTCCTTCTCAGGAAGTGTGTTGTCGTTGTTTTAATTCCTACAAAACAGCTTAAGCATTGAGTATTTGTGGCACAGAAAGAACAGTGAAGACTGATCAGAGAGAACCACTTCCTAATTATGTTGAAAGACAGATATTGTGAGATTCAGCTTTAGATCAAACACCAGAGTCCTTTGGTTATAAGCTCCTCCTTCCATTGATCTGTCATCTAAGAGGGATAAATGTATAATACAAGGAAGAGGGAAGAGGATTTGAGACAAGTAGGTTCCTTAATGCACTGCTTAACCAAAGGCTGTTAATATGCATTTCATGATTTATAAGGCAATAGCCCAAATGTTACACTGAGTATTTACAAGAGACCTAGACTGTGGTAGTTAACGTTTAAAAAGTCAACCATAAACTGTTTTTTGGGGTGTTTTTTTTTTGAGACAATAGGTAGGATATATTCTTAATAAATACTATAAGTGTAATTGCGTTAACTGTGCTATCCTCATCCATAGTAGTGATACAGTAGACAGTCTTCATATCTCCTCAAGAATAGGGCAATTTGATATTTTATGACTTGTGTGGAAGCTGCAAAAGAGATATTGATATGTTGTATTATCTTTATATTTCCAATATTTCTCACATTTATTAATTGATTGTAGCATCTCAGAAATCCCTCAGGGGAAGAAGTGCATGCACATGAACTTCTAAGTTAGAGAGGGCTTTTGGGATATACAGGTGAAGGTGGTCTAGTAATGGGCTAGCGGTTAAAAAAAAATCTTGATGTAGTCCCAGATATCATTAATCCAGAGTTCTCCCACTCCAGGACAAATCACTGAAACTTATCACCACACAGTCTCCTCCTCCATAAATCACAGAGCAGCGACCCTCCTGTCATGCTCTCCAGAGCAATGTCCTTCACATGAGAGCTCCGAGCTGGCTTCTTAAGTTAAAGCAAACTTAATTTTGTCTGGCTACAAATCAAGGTTCCATGTAAAATTTGCTCAAAAATATATAGTATCCTACTTTAAAAAAGAAAAATTATACTACTCTATACAACATTCTCTCTGGTTCCTCTCTGCTCCTTGGTAATCTGATTTGTCAAAGATCACAGAGGGAGATTGTGGTAGGTCAGACACAAAAATCCTTAAAAAAAAAAAAAGGCCAAGATTTTCTATTGTCCATTTAGAACTATCAAAGGAAGGATTTTGTTTGGTAACTCACAAGTTATAATGGTTCCTTTTATCAATGAGCAGAATTAGGCCCAGACAGTTTATATACCTTAATCTATTTTTATTTTTAGTCGAAGTTCAAGTGTGTATAAAGCCCCACATAAGAGGCCACTTTCTCTTAAAATAAGCTTATGTTTCATAAAGGTCTTGGATTCAGGGTGCAGGAGGTATACAAGGTTAGCCAGAAATACCCCATCACACTGGAAAGTAAGTGAGCAAAGGCTCAAAGATGAGCAAACGTTCAAAGATGAGCAAACACAGAGAGCTGAAGGGTGGTGGAGCTTGCTGAAGGATGATGAGCAGGCTACAGGGCCATTCTGAAGAGTTTTTAAAACATATTGAATCAGAAAAAGAATGATAACTAGAAAAGCAGAAGTGAAGCTCTTATGCATGGCCACATATCATTTTATTTGCCTTAAACCTATTCTCATTTAATCATTACCACCATCCTGGAAAATAGCATATCCCGATTGTGTAAATGAAGATGAAGAGGAGCAGCCAGCCAGCTGTGAGCTGAAGGGAATACTATTTGTCTGACTTCAAATGAGCTGTCTTTACATACATTTCACACACGATCTCAGAGGAAAAACTAATTTCTGAGTACCAGGTTCTGAAAGCCTCATTGTACACGGTGAAGAACACGGTCATCATTTTTACATTGCCAGCCCTCCTATGCTCTGCCGGCACTTACAAAAGTCTACGAAACTTGGCTCGGAAGCAGCACACGCACTACAAGGCAGCAGTTGTGCTGGGAGTGTTTGGGGAAGGAGGAGAGAGCACAGGAATGCCTCGTGGGAGTACAGACAAGGAGCAGCTTTCTCCTTGTGCAGCCGAGCAAGATTCCGAGCTTCAGAAAAAGAGTGGGAGACATAAAGCCACACCCAAGGTTAATCTCTGTTACAACGGCGCATAAAGACAAAGAATTCCCACCACATATCATGCTCAGATATGTTTAAAACTTATTTCGTATTAGCATAAGGTAGAGAGCGCCGGGGAAGACACAGAGGATTTTTCTAATCATTCTCAGCTGAATTCAGTGACAATGGCAAAGCCACATCCTGGAAACACGCTTTGCCAAAAGGCAGGAGTGTTGTCAGCTTGACCTTCAGCCCAGGTGCCAGGGGGTGGGTTTTGTTATTTAAATCCAGCCAAGCACCAGGAATGAATAGGACTGGAGCCCACCCAAGAATGCACATAATCTCTTTTGTCTTGACTTTTAGTAAAACTTCCTGTTTTTTGGCTGTATAAAATAAACAAGCTGTATTGGCTCTGGAACCTTGTCCTTGTCTCTGTCCCTGTCAGAGGTTAGTGATCCGACCGGGGCCCAGCTTTTTCCTTCTATCTCTGGGTCTGTCTCTTTTTTTCAATTTCTCAATCCCCAGCCGCCCCTAGCTCCTACTCAGGAACTGCACCGTTCTCTAGTGAACGCGGATAAAAGAGAAATAGTTACAGTATACATACCTTTTTTCCAGTGGTATCAACAAATTTATCCATAGCCTAGAATTAAGCAAAGAAACATAGTGGAGCCCTGGCCAGTGTGGCTCAATTGGTTGAACATCTCACAAAGAGGTTATCAGTTTGATTCACTGTCAGGAATCCCCATCAGGGCACAAGCCCAGGTTTTAGGGCATGCAGGAGACAGCTGATGGACGTTACCCCTTCTCTCCCTCCCTTTTCCTCTCCCTCTTCTCTCTCTCTAAAATTAATAAAATATATTTAAAAGAAATAATGGATAGATTACATATGTTGTATTGTACCCCGAATCTCACAAAGAACACCTCAAGAAGTTGAATTATGGAGTCATTTATTAAAGGCCGGAGGCATACGCGGGGCAAAAGTGCTCCAGATCTCACAGCTCCGAACAGCTGGCCACATCTGGCTTATATTGGCAGAATATTACAAAGGTATCGATTACATCTTTGGGTTTGGACTGAGGAATCTGGTTTGCACAAAGCAGTTACAGAAGCGAAATTGAGCAAGTTAGTTATCTATAGTTTGGGGTCTACGGATCACTGATTCAACAGAAACACATTATCTGAGGCCACCGAGGCAATTTAGAATAATTGTGCTGTTCTGATTCCAGGACCATTGAGTCAACTGAAACTCATTATCTGTAGCTACTGAGACAATTGAGGGTAATTGAGCTGCCTGGTTCCCAGAAGAATGTGCTTCGATAACCAGGGAGATCAAAATCAATGGGATATTTAAACAACCATCAATGGAGTATTCAACCAATTGGGATAGCATACATAAGTTCAGAAAATCAAAATAACTTTTCTATTATTTTAGCAAGCAAATATGTACAGAAGCCAAATAGCAGAGTTAAAAACTGCCAGTTTCTGCCTGAGATGAATGCTACCATACTTCACATACACATACCATTGAGGAGCAGGGAATGATGCCATTGAGGTGTCCAGTATGAGCTGGTATTGAAATCAGTGGAAACCAGTCCTGCACTGCCCCAGACCCTCGCTTATTGGAGAAATGAGCCCGGGTTTTAACCCTGCATCTGCTGCTCTGTGGGATTTGGGATAATTAGCTCTGCACCTAGTCTCTAACATGGGATGATTGAAGATTAAGTGAGTGAACATCTAAAAGCTCGGTGGTTAGATATTTATGATGATGGTTATTATTTTTGCCTTTTACTTATTTGGGAGGCAAGGGATGAATGTGGAGAAAAAAGAGAAAGGAAAGAGAAAGAAAAAGTAGAAGAATGGAAGAACAACAAATAAGTACGTGTAGCGTTATTATATTATTGCATCTGAAAAAAATAATTCAACTTCATCCAGATGAACAAAGAATTCAAAGCCAGTGATTAACAGACCATGGGATTTTAAAAATATATCAGATCACAGGTGTCAATTAAAGGCCATTCTCTTTCAGAAATGACTAATTCTATAACATTTCAATGCTGATCAAGATCCCCATGTGAAAATAATGCTCTATTTTTTATTATTTTGTGGGAAAAGAAAATGCTTTATAATTAAATTACTGTAAATGAGTCAGTTACACTGTTGATATTTAAATGAAAATAGTCTTAAAAGCAAGAAACAGGATTAGAGTTAGTGTTTAGCTATACTTTGTTATCAGAGTTTATATCAATACCATCTTATTGTCTTCAGGATTGCTTATAACTGCAAAATTTCAACTATTTGAAAAGCTATACATATACCATACTTATGGATCAATATTTCCCAAAATGTATGAATAAAGTTCATTTCTATTTTTATTGATTATTTGTTAAAATAATTAAATTATTTCTCTGGCCTGTGTGGCTCAGTGGTAGAGTGTTGGCCTGCACACCAGAAGGTTATGTGTTCGATTCCTAGTAAAGGGCATGTAATTGAAGGTTACCAAATTCATTCCCCAGCCTGGTGGGGGACATGTAGTAGGCAACCAATACAGGTGTCTCTTTTACATCTCTCTCTTTCTCTCTCTCTCTCTCTCAAAATAAATAAATTAAAAAATACACTAAGTACTTGGCTTTCAGAAAAATTTGGTAGGTGATGTCAATTTTTTTAATACAATAAAACAATAAATAATTTCTAAAATTTTAGATTTTCCAACTAGTCAAAATATCCCAGAAATGATTATATATCTACTGTAAAGTCTTCAGCATTCTGAGAAAAATTTTCCACAAAATGCCAATTTGGTACAGACTATCCTATAGAAGAAACACTGGAAATGTAAGAAATATTTTAATATTCAAACATTGTTCCTTTGGAAAGTGACTATATAGCTTCTATCAGATTTAATCACAGTATCTTTTGATCACCTGCAATTTATTAAACATTTTTCCAACACAAAATTCAGAAAATTAGATTCTTTCAATAAGTCAGTGAGAAACACTAAATTTGAAAACATATATCCATCCATATATTCATTGCAGCATTGACAATAGCCAAGACATGGAAGCGACCTAAATGTCCATTGATAGACTATTGGATAAAGAACTAGACCATATATATAAAGGAATATGACTAAGCCATAAAAGAGAATCAAGTCTTGCCATTTGTGTCAACATGAATGGATCTTGATGGTATTATCCTGAATGAAACAAGTCAGAGAGGGAAAGACAAATGTCATATGATTTTATTTATATATGGAATCTAAGAAAGAAAATAACCCAGCAGAACAGAAACAGACTCATAGATACAGAGAACAGACTGATGGATGGCAGATGGTAAGGGGGTTAGGGGACATTTATATAACTTTGTAAGTTATATAAATGTCTAATCACTGGGTAATATAAACTAATACTAGAGGCCCAGTGCACGAAATTCATGTTCTTGGGGGAGGGGGGGTCCCTGAACCCACCCTGACCCCTCTGACAGTCCGGGAGCCCTCAGGGGATGTCCTACTAATGGCTTAGGCCCTTTCCCTATAGGCCTAAACCATCAGTAGGCCTCCCTCTGCAGGAGGCAGCCAGGATGATCAGGGGAAGGCACAGCTTCCATCAGTCCACTGCTGCATCCACTGCCGACTGCTGCAGCTGCCAAGGTGTTTTCATCAACATGGACTCCAATCCCTTCACCATGCAAAAAAATGACATCTTTTTTTAGGCATTTTCAAGATGTCTCTTTCATAGGCTATGGCATTTATTTCTTTCTTTCTCTCCCTTCCTTCCTTCCTCCCTTCCTTCCTTCCTTTCTCTCTCTCTCTCTCTCTCTCTCTCTCTCTCTCTCTCTCTCTCTTTCTTTCTTTCTTTCTTTTTTTTCTTTTTCTTTCCTCACCTGAGGATATTTTTCCATTGATTTTTAGAGAGTGTGGAAGAGAGAGGGAAAGACAAAGAAACATCAATGGAAGAGGGACACTTCAATTGATTGCCTCCTGCAAGAGCCTGACCTGGGCCCCAGCCAGGGAGGAGTCTGCAAGCTAAATACATGTCCTTGACCAGAATCAAATCCGAATCCTGTGGTCTGCAGGCCAAGGCTCTATCAACTAAGCCAAACCAGCTAGGGCAGGATATCACATTCCTTAGCCCCTCCAGCAGCAGATCTTCATTTTATTCCTACAGGACTAAGGTGGAAAAACCCTAGATCACTTTCTTGGATTCTTATTAGGCAAGTTACTAAGAACACTGTGAGTGACATATGGGGACCTTAGCCAATAACAGTCAGAAAAGGTGTTTCCTCTGTAGTTCATGTGCAGAGGTGGGACTGCTGGCAAGGGTCTGCCCTTGGCTGTGAGCAAACGCTCTCCCTCTCCCTCTTCCTCTCCCTCTCCCTTTCCCTTTCCCTCTCTCTCTCCCTCCCTCTCCCTTTCCCTCTCCCTCTCCCCCTCCCTCTCCCTCTCCCTCTCCAGTCCACTCTCTCTAAAAAGCAGTGAAAAAACATCCTCTGTTAATTATTTGAAAAAACAAAACACAGAATAGCAGGCCTCCTCCTTGGAGATACTGAATATGTAGGCCTGAAAGAGAATTTTTGGCTCTGGTGAAGATCCCTACATGAATTTTATTAACGATATTTGGGAAATTAGCCTAAGCCACACCAATGATTCAAGATTGTGCTTTTCTGTGTTCCAGGGAAGAATCAAGTGATCTTTTGTTTTATTGTGTCAAAACAAAATTTTGCATGTGTTAAATACATAATTCTTATTTAAATATCTACTAGCAGATGCACAAGTTCTTTTTAACTCAGTGAAGGGACTTGCAGGATGATAATGCTGTTCAAAGGAGACTGCCAAAGATGAAAGCCTGAAGTAAAACTGCTAAATTAGATACAATCTAGCTAAAGTCCTATAGGACAATAAAACCATCACTTTTTGAATTGGTGTGTCTTCTAGACATAAACTAACTAGTTATAGCTTTAAAAGCCTAAACATTCTTTTCATCTTCTCACTTTGCTGATCATTATATGTAACTTTCCAGGGCTGTAAAATGTCAAAATATATGGAACTTACTTAATAGTAAATGGTGTGTCAGAGTTATGTTTCATAGAAAAGGAAATGAGCATTCTTTGGGCCTCTAGTGCCCCAATTATACCGAGAGGACTTGCTGTCAACATTTTACTCTGGGCCTTTGCTCAGCCACTGAGGCCACGGGCAGGCCCACCCTTTCCTCTCTGTGCCTCCGATTGACCTTGGAGGCTGGTGGCAGGCCACCCCTTCCTCTCTGGGCCTTCCATTGCCCTGTCCCTATCTATGGCTGCTCAGTCCTGGGGGGCCGGCCCTGCTGTCTCTGTCTTCATCTCTGCTCTCCTCGCTTGCATATGCCACCTCTTCCTGTCTGGTCATGACCCGTTATGGCATCCCGGACTACTTTGCATATTATCTTTTTATATCTATCTATCTATCTATCTATCTATCTATCTATCTATAAAAGCCTAAGTGACCGTTACAACCAAATGACCAGCCGGTAGCTATGACACACACTGACCACCAAGGGGCAGACACTCAATGCAGGAGCTTCCCCCTGGTGGTCAATGTGCTCCCACAGCCAACCTCCGATGGTCCCTCCCACAGCTAACCACCACTGATTGGCTCTAATCTGGACTGGGTGAGATGGCCCCAATCAGCTCTGATCTCTGGCCAGGCGGAGGGACCCTATCCATGCACAAATTCGTGTACCGGGCCTCTAGTGTATAGATTATGTTGCACGCCAACTGTAATTGAAAAATAAAGTTTATGAAAAAAATAAGTCAGATTTGTATATATAACCTGTTTAATGAAATTTCAATGAAATTGCTTTTCACATATTGCACAAGTTTCTTTTTTGTTGTTGTTGTTTTCCACCCATTTACTGGAATGCACTTGCCAGGAATGAGAAAAACTAAATTATTATTGTTTTTCATCTCTCCGCAGCATTTTTATTCTCTAGAAGCTCTGGTGATCCCAGGACTGGAATGAATTAAATACAAGGGGAATGAATAGAATGCTTTGCAATTTTAGAGATATCACTCCTCTAAGAAATGCCAGAAATGCCTGGCTGATGTAGCTCAGTGATTGAGTGTTGTGCCATGAACCAGGAGGCCAGGGTTTGATTCCTGGTCAGGACACATGTCTGGTTTGTGGGCTCAATCTTCAGTCAGGGGCGTGCAGGAGGCAGCTGATCAATGATTCTTTCTTATCATTGGTTCTTGGTCATCATTAATGTTTCTGTCGTTTCCTCTCCTTTTCTCTTTGATATCTATCTATCTATCTATCTATCTATCTATCTATTTATCTATCTATCTATCTATCTACCTACCTATCTATCTATATTTTAAACCCAGAAATAGCAGACAGTGCAGCACAGGCAGTGAGGAGGATCTCCAGAGAAAGTTTCATAAATAAATACAGAGGTATAATTCAAATAAATACAGAGTATGATTCAAAATGACCTGATTCCTTTGTGATTGTGATAGGAAGCTCAGAGCATTGTAAGCATGGTTGTTGTTGTTTTAATGACAGGGAGATGGGAAATAGAAGCAGTTTCCTGTGATGTGGGAGTCGGGTACTGAAGTAAAGATGGAGGTAAATACCACAGAGCAGCTGATTTCTAAAGAACAGAAGTGAGCTCAGTAGTACAAGAGGGTTCACAGGAGCTTTGTAAAAACCCTCTTTCTGTTTCATGTGCACCTCATCATTCCCACTATGAGTGAGTAACAAACTTATGGGAGGTGTTGAGAGGACTGGAGTGTAGATAAAAGGAGACACTTTCTTTCTGTGCTCACTGTTTCATCTCCAGAGAAAGGACAAGTAGGTGGTATGCTGTTTGATACCTATAACCAAGTGGTCATCTTCCTAGTATGTTATATTGATTTAGCCATCTATTTATTTACTTACTTATTTACTTATTTTTCAATCACCATTCATCCCCTCGAAGCCCTTTTCCACCCCACCCCACCTTTGCCATCACCACACTGTTGTACATGCCCATGAGTTTCTCTCTTTTTTTTCTTTTTTGTTCAATCCCTCCACCTGCACCCCCACCCCAGTGCACCCCCGCTCCACCAGAGCTGTCTGGCTGCTTTCTAACTGAGTCTGTCTCTATTTTGGTTGGTAGTTCAGTTTTATCATTAAATTCCACACGTGAGTGAAATCACATGGTGTTTGTCTTTCTCTGACTGGCTTATTTCACTTAGCACAATGTTCTCCAGGTCCCTTCATACCAGAGGTTCTCAACCTGTGGGTCGCGACCCCTTTGGGGGGGTCCTTTCACAGGGGTCGCCTAAGACCATCGTAAAATGCAGATATTTACATCACAATGCATCATAGAAGCAAAATTTCATGGTTGGGGGTCACCACCACATGAGGAACTGTATGCAAGGGTCGCGGCCTTAGGAAGGTGGAGAACCACTGTTCCATACTGTCAAAAAAGGGTGAAATTTTCTCCCTCGTTATCACAGAGTAGTATTCCATTGTGGAAATGTGCCATAGCTTTTTTATTAACCACTTATCTATGATGGATACTTGGACTGCTTCCAGATCTTTTGAGGTCTCACTTGAATCCAGGGAAGCCATGACCTAAAGACATGGTGAAATGAGTGGCTGTTCTTTTCGAAGTATTCACCATTGCTGACCTGGAACATTGCTAGTATTTGATGAATGTTGACCATCTCATGGGATAGTCGGTATTATTATTAACAGCTGTATTTTCCAAATATAGGTCATGGAAATATTCAATGTTTAGAGTTTTGTTGTATTGCTAACTGCCAACTCCCACATTGTCTGAAGATTATGATTTTGGAGATGCAATAAAGTAGTAAATAAGAAAACCATGAGTGTCTTGATAGAAAAAAAAAAAGATCTGTCCCACTGATTTTCTCTCCTTGTATTTGACATCCCTTACTCTCCTCATCTTTGATTTCTCTTCCGTTTTGAACACATCTTTTTTGAAATGTTCCAATCTTTGAAGCTGCTAGCTTTGAAATGATGCATGCAGTATATCAGTTTCAAGTGTATCAGCAAATGCTCAGCAGGAAGCTTCCCGCTCAGGAGTGCATCCCGGGTCCCTAGCAGCCACTTGCTCTGGAAGACCGCCTCCCTCTCTCCTTGGTTAAAAGATGCCACATGACAGACAAGACAAATAGCACTATCATTCCTGTGGAGTGGGGACACCCATCTTTTTCTCATGCACTAAGATTTCATGAAGACAGAAATCAAGCTCACGAGATAAATAGCTGACTCAGCTGTTGCTACTTCTGTATTGAGTCTAATTTAAAGACATGAAACAAATGCTTGTAACAAATTCTGTTTCATTGAAAAATTAACAAATACCAAGACAAAGACTGGGAAGATAATGGCAGTTGGAATGACAGATCATTCTAATCAGAGGGGCTTCAGTCAGCCCTCCAACATCCAAAAAATCAACTTAGCTAAATTAGCATGATGCGTGTTAAACATGTTCAATGTTGAAGGATTCAAATTAGTACTGAGAAGATATTGGGATGGATGGCTGTCAAATCATAGATGAATCTCACGTTATAGATATGCTAAGATAATAGAATATCTCCTGGGTATTCTTAGTTCATGATACAAGAAAGCCTAGAAAATCCTTCTGTGTAACAAAGATTATGTCATAACACAGGGGAATATGTTACCTCAAAGTGCATCAAATTACTGTGGAACTGTGATGCCTTCTTTAAAATAGACACAGGAAATGAAGCATTCACTGGGCTAGCAGTAGCATATGCCAGGGGTTGTAAGGATCTACTCCAGCAGGGAGACCACATCTGGAATAGCAGCTGCGATGGAAAATACCACACTCATGAAGCTTTCAATAACCACCCAATGTTCTCCAAGAGCCGTTCTTTTTGGTGCTGGACAAACTAGAGAGTGAAATTGGAATATTCTAGAACCCAACTGCCCTGAATCTTTCGAGACTTCATAGTGACACAGATTCCTATGAGTCAACAAAGAATACAGCACTTCTAGATTTAAATTTTCGATTGGGAGAAGGAATTCTAGGTCCTAGACTTGAACTTGCCTAACAGAATAGCTTACTCTTCCATAGACCTGGAGTTCCCCAAAGGCTCCTGTCTGTTGCCCAGAAGTGCTGGGTCTAGCCAACCACATGATCAGAATGCAAATTGGATAAAGAAAAGGAGCACCAAGAAATTAAAATTACTTCCTTTTTGGAATATTTACTTATTAATGGACACATTGTTTTATTATATTGTTGAACTTACAGTTCTTTTCTCAAAAATACAATTCTTTTATATAAATACTAGAGGCCAGGTGCACAAAATTTGTACATGGGGGGGGGGTGTCCTTCAGCTTAGCCTGCACCCTCTCCAATCTGGAACTCCTCGAGGGATGTCCAACTGCCCGGTAGGGATTGGGCCTAAACGGGCAGTCGGACATTCCTTTCACAATCCAGGACTGCTGGCTGCCAACGGCTCACCTGCCTGCCTTCCTGATTGCCTCTAACCGCTTCTGCCTACCAGCCTGATCAACCACCAACCAATCCCCTGCCAGCCTGATTGATGCATAACTGCTCCCTTCGCAGCCTGTTTGCCCCTAACTGCTCTCCCCTGCAGGCCTGGGTTCCCCCCGACCCCTAACTGCCCTTCCCTGCAATCTAAGTCAACTCCAGTTTCCCTCCTCTGCCGGCCTGGTCACCCCCAATGCCCTCTCCTTCTGGCCTGATCACCCACAATTGCCTTCCCTTGCAGGCCCGGTCTCTCCCAACTGCCCTCCCCTGCTGGCTATCTTGTGGTGGTCATCTTGTGTCCACATGGTCGCAGGATCTTTGACCACATGGGGACAATCATCTTGTGTGTTAGAGTGATGGTCAATCTGCATATTACTCTTTAATTAGATAGGATAGAGGCCTGGTGTATGGGTGGGGGCCAGCTGGTTTGCCCTGAAGGGTGTCCCAGATCAGGGTGGAGGTGCCTTGGGGCATGGAGAGACCTGCGCGAGGGGCTTATGGTGGTTTGCAGGCTGGCCATGACCACCAGCAACCCAAGCGGAGGCCCTGGTATCTGGGATTTATTTATCTTCTTTGTAGCCTTAAGTGGAGGCAAGACAGGCCAGGCTGCAGAAGCTTGGCTTCCTCCATCACTGGGACAACCCTAGCCTCCTGCTCTCTTCAGCTCCATGGGTGCTGCCATTTTTATTGGGATTTATTTATCTTCTATAATTGAAATTTTGTAGCCTTGAATGGAGGTCTAGGCCAGCCAGGCTGTGTGGAAAGCGTGGCTTCCTCCATTGCTGGGGAAACCCACAACTCCCTCCTGCTCCCTCATGGCTGCAGCCATCTTGTTTGGGGTTAATTTGCATACTCACTCCTGATTGGCTTGTGGGCATGGCTTGTGGTTGTAGTGGAGTGATGGCTAATTTGCTTATTACTTTTTTATTAGATAGGATTTTTATTGATTTCAAAAAGAAGAGAAAGGGAGAGATAAAAACATCAGTGATGAGATAGAATCATGGATTGGCTGCCTCCTGCATGCCCCTTACTAGGAATCAAGCTAGCAACCCAGGCATGTGGCTTCCTGGTTCATAGGTGGAACCTCCTGGTTTATAGGTCAACACTCAATCGCTGAGCTGCACCAGCCAAGCTAAAAATCCAATTCTTTGCAAGAATCTAAAACAACATATCTGTATGTAACATGAAATATTTATGTTGATTATATAAATCTTAAAAAAATGAATTAAGCAGAATAACATTTATTTTGGGAGAATTTTATCAACTTGATGTGTAAATGTTTCTGTCCAAACATTTTCAACCATAGCACCATTTTAAAATAAATATTTTACAAGCTAAAATTCACCTCTGTTCTATTGATTTATGATTTATGTTTTATGAATTTTGTGATTTTTCATGCTGTTACCATTTTGCCAACATGAAGGTGCTAGAGCCTCACGGAAACTCTCAATTTCATTTCATTCATTTACAATGTCACCCTCATGACAAAAATGCTATATGTTATTGCTCTGACTTCCACCCGTGCAGCTCAGTGGAGCTGGGAACCTTGCAGGGCTGTGGTGCACTGACCAGGACACCCAGCAGCTACTGGTAGCAGCATCATTGCCTGTTCCTTCATCTCTTCCTGGAGGCTTGCAAGTGGTAGGTGTTCCTCGCCTCTCACATCCAGGCACACTTGTGTCACCAGTGAATGCCTTCAGGCTGTCCTTGAAAGGGACGTGCTAAATGCATCTGCTCTGACAACTCGCTTGGCCCTCCGGGAAAGTTGCACCCCATTTCTGGTCATCTGGTGGATTTAACCTTGCATTAAAGGAAGAACTCAATTTACCACACAGTGTGCTTCCCAGCCTCCCACATGAGGCAGGTCTGTTAAACAATTCCTGATTTCTTCTACTGAAGCATTAATAACACACTGTAGACTTTATTAAAAATGAAAAATCGCTGAGACTGGTTTGGCTCCGTGGATAGAGCGTCGGCCTGCGAACTGAAAGGTCCCAGGTTCGATTCCGGTCGGGGGCATGTACCTTGCTTGCGGGCACATCTCCAGTATGGGGTGTGCAGGAGGTGGCTGATCGGTGTCTCTCTCATCGATGTTTCTGACTTTCTATGCCTCTCCCTTCCTCTCTGTGAAAAATCAATAAAATATATTTTTTTAAAAAATGAAAAATCCAGAACAACTTCTCAGTCTAAGAGCACTGGAGTCATAAGTGTCACCCACTGTCTTGGGCTTGCAGGAACCTTTGGCGACAGATGGGAACTGGTTCAATAGTCATATTCATGGTTGCATCGGGCCTACTGTTACATGCATTTGCTTTCAACCTCCATGTATCAGCTTCATCTTTAGAAGCAGATCCCAGTTTGATGGGGCCTCAAACTTATTAATAGGAAGGGCCTTTTTCTTAAGAAAAAGAAGATAAAAAATACCTTATGTTTATAAAAATGAAAATTAAAACAGTGACACACTACTGGAGTCCTCCCAGGATTGTCTGAAGTTTGTCAAGGTTATTGTAAATCTGCCAGTGATCCCCTGACTACATGCGTGCCACACTGACCTCAGAGAGACCTTACAATGGCAGGAGCTCTGATCCTGGTACCAGTTTTCTCTTTGCTTTGACTCATGACATTAATGAAGATGTAGCAAGGCTGTTTCCGTGGGCTAGGCCGAAGTTTGGGCTGCCTGTTTCTTTAATGGCATCTCTCTCTATCTCCTGGTTTATTAAGCCATTGGCTGTCACAGTCATGAAATAGGCTGTCCAATGAAGGACAGGGTTTTAGTCACTGGAATCAGAAATGGTGCCCCAACCTCACACAGATTTGCTGCTGTGTGTTTTTTTAACTGTATGTACCAAAGATGGACATACGAGATGACATAATGAAATTTCCTCAGACAGCATCAATAATTATCACCTCATGGCCAATTTTGTCTTATCCCATATCCCTTTATTAATATAAATTGATAATTTTCCATTATTGCCTCCCCCCCAAAAAAATAGGAGTCATCTGAATCCCTGAGAATGGGTGTATTTGGAAATGGAGGTCACAGGAAAGAGAAGGGGTCATTGAAAGACCAAGTAGAGAGATATAAGAGAGGAACCATTGTGCAGGTAAGGAGCAAAGCTAGCTGAAAGACCCAGGGGATCCAACACCAAACGATCCAATAAGCTCCATAGTTTCATCTTCTTCCATGTAGGCATTCTCCTTGCCATCGAAGTTGTCCAGGCAGTGACTTGGATCTCTCTGGGAATCGCCTGTAAGGCCGAGACTCTCTCCGTGTGTTGGCTTAAATCCGTTCTCTGTTCATCAGATCTACCTTTGCTACTATATCTAAGATCTGTGTGTGCCCAATTGTGCAAAGACTGGGCTAGAGTCCTCCCTTCTCGCTCTAAGACTCTGACCTCCAGGGGAGGGCCCTCATCACCTGGTGCTGGTGTCCCTGAGGGAACATGCTGGGATGTCACTGGGTGTAGAAAACCTGCAAACTGGCGCACCTGCTGCCACTAGGAACCCTGGCAGTGTCTCGGTGGTTGGCCATGGGTGGTGGTGGTGACAGGAACAGAAAGAAATAGGAGCGGTGTGTCCCTTCTCCGGCTTCCAGCTCCCAGTCCCCTCTCGTCTTCCCTCTCGGAGGATCCTAACAGTAACTCAGCTGGCACAGGGAATCACGTTCGGAGAGGCCCGGGTGCAGTAATGGGGGACCAGTTTCCGATGGAGAGACAGGGCCTTGACCGTGAGGAGCTGGCATCCCTCACTGCTCTGGAATGAATTTCCTCCTTCCACGTGTATTCTTTACCACCCACCACAGACCAGGAAATCTAGGGGAGTGACCAACATCAGCCAAGTCTCTGTCCTCATGGAGTGTGTGTTCTATGGGGGAAAGACCAAAGACAGCAATTTTGACGAAATAGTGATAAGTGCTGTGAGCACAGTAATAAGGGAGATTCCTTGTGCTGTTTATATTGTTTCATAGCAATTGCTACCAGGTTGCCCGGGCCTTGCTCTCAGTGGGCGTTGGTGCTGAGTGGACAGAGCCCAGCACTCATGAGCTATTTTCCATGCCTCCTGGCACTGTGGGTGCCCAGTTGCCATTATAGGGAGATGAATGGGAGTTTTGGTGCTTTTAGCTTCATCAACAATGTGATCAGTCTCAGATCCCCATCTCTCCCTCATGGTCTACCCTATTTCCCT
Organism: Lasiurus cinereus; assembly: GCA_011751065.1. Lineage (NCBI taxonomy): Eukaryota > Metazoa > Chordata > Mammalia > Chiroptera > Vespertilionidae > Lasiurus > Lasiurus cinereus. Next base: position 72,373,584 of record JAAGEH010002531.1, read on the forward strand.
GAAAATAAGACAGTGTCTTATATTAATTGTTGCTCCCAAAGATGCGCTAGGTCTTATTTTCAGGGGATGTCTTATTTTTCCATGAAGAAGAATACGGTACACATTTATTGTTGAACAAGAAAAAGGAAATGTATGAGCTGTATACGGTACAGTAGTAGCTGTCATCACAAACCAGCTCCCTGATGGGCCACAGCGCAACCAAAGCTGTTCAGGCAGTGAGAGGTCTCTTTATGTCAGGAGTCAGACACCTTACAGTAGCTTCGGGGGCCTTATATTCCTGGGAAGCCTTATGTTTGGGGGAGGCCTTATTATCGGGGAGGTCTTATTTTCGGGGGGGATGCCTTCTATCACAGCAAGAGGCAAAACCGGAAGTAGGTCTTATTTTCAGGGGATGTCTTACTTTCGGGGAAACAGGGGAGGTCTTACTCTGTTCAGGCTGCTATAACAAAATGCCACGGATTAAAACAACAGCTATTTCTTTCTCACGGTTGGAAGCCAGAGTCCAATATCAGGTGTAGGCATCTTGGGGTTCTGGTGAAGGCCTCCTCCAGGTTGCAGGCTGCTGACTTGTCCCTGTGCCCGCACAAGGTGGGAGGGCAAGGCAGCTCCTCTGGGACCTGCTGGTAAGACATGAACCACTTATGACGCTCCGCCCTCAGGAACTGCTCACTTCCCAGAGGCCACTTCCTATTGCCTTAGGGCAGCGGTTCTCAACCTGTGGGACAAACGACCCTTTCACAGGGGTCGCCTAAGACCATTGGAAAATGCAGATGTTTACATCACGATGCATCACTGTAGCAAAATGTTATGGTTGGGAGTCACCACCCCATGAGGAACTGTATGCAAGGGTCGAGGCCTTAGGAAGGTTGAGAACCACTGCCTTAGGGGTTAGGACTTCCACAGAGGAATTTTGGGAAATGCAAACCTATGAACCTCAGCAGTTTATATTTTCACTCCACTTCTGGCACCATATCTGGATCAAGATCATTGGTTACAAGCCATAGGAACTAACTTTAGCAAAAAGCAAATCCACAAGATTGAAGAGAAAGCAGAAGAAATCAGTGTGGAATGCACATAACCCAAGTATAGGCAGGCTATTTTGAGGCAGGAAGAGCTTAAAAGTCTCATTCATGTGCCGTTGCTGGAATGTGTAAGCAAAATTATATATATATAT